>JAVIAB010000160.1:62848285-63333285 GCA_032433765.1 Megaustenia siamemsis
CAACAAAGAGAGGAGTCACTAGATAGCTTAGTGCCATGACATGGAAAACGGCCATGATGACCTAAATTAGCTCACAAAAAAATTTTAAAAATCAGGTCACACAGACGAAATATTATGACAAGGCTAAGCTGGTGCTTCACAACAGTAAAGTCACGTAGAAAAATAGATCATTTGATTGAAATTGTGTGTTTATAAATTAACATTTTCTCAATAATGTATATCATTTTGTTAAATATATTTCCATTTGGACAATGTTAAAAATAGCAGTAAAATGTTATTAATTACTCTGACTGAAATTGTGTAAAAAAAAATAATCGCGTACCTATAGAAGACATTAAGTTGATCCATCAATCTCCATAAACAACAGACGTTTTGAACAACAAAGAATCAGATTGTTTGAACTTTTTATTTCGTTCGTTCGCTTTCGTCAGCTTTTGACCTCTGACGAAGTCCCACCCACTCAATTTTATGGGACTGAATTTTGCGTGTAAAGTCTGTTTTATCCCATTACAGGATGCACCTCGCCATGCAGGCAGATTTACTCCGACTTCAGAGGTACTAATTTTTAGGGAATTAGTAAAACCCAGGTGTCCTCGCCAGGGTACGAACCCCGGCTGTTGCCGTGGTAAGCCAACCGCCTATCGATTGCGCTAACCGGACACCAACTTTTTATTTGAACCTTGGTTTGAAACTTTAAACTGAAATAAGCATCCCAGGGTCTTTATTCAGACGATTTATTTATACACGGTGTATATTTACATCCCACAGATTTAATTTGTAATTACGCACTAAATAGAAACAGGAAAAACCAAATAATCCAATGCAAATGTTGGTGATAAAAAGTTGTTTATTAACTGCAAACATAGATATTAAACATGTCCTTCTATTTAAAATGTGAAATAAAATTTGGATCTGGATAACTAACCATGTTTAAAAAAGAAGCAATGCTGACGCAACATATAATTCATATATATGTCTATACATATTTGTACTTTTCTTGAAGTTGCATATGGTATAGAAGGAATAATGAAAAAAAAATATTTTCCGGACCTCGGTTTCGAACAGTTTGACGATATGTAGCCTGGATCTGTACAGCAAATATCAGGTTGGCTACATTAAAACATTAGCGTTAATTTTTACTTCCAGGTGTACACAAATATTCATTTGATAGTAAAAGTGCCATTAAAATAAGTAGAACGTAAAGGGGGACAATTTGAGTGAAATTAATTAATTTTTTTGAAATTATGTAATTAATTCGTAACAAATATTTCTACAATTTAAATTCAAGAAACCTCAAGGATATGCACTTCCGAAAAAAATAAACATTTCTCCAAGTTGAGTAATATGTATATTTCCAATTTAGAAGGCGTCTTGCAGCGTATTAATTTGTGTGTGTGTGTGCTAAAACATAAGTAACTCAAACAGTCCGGACTTTACCTATGTTGTAAGGATTCTAATGTGGATTGACCATACCAATCATTTGGGAACGACCCTCTACCTGGAGCAGCCATTGCCACCGGCTAAGTAAAATTTTGAATATTTTTTTTTTAATTTTTCAGTTCTACATTAGTTCTCTATACTTATCATTTTATATCTCTACACTTCACCTATCCTCTAACATGTGACACATCTCTTTCTCATCTCACCATCCTATCTCTCTGTCCACCTCTCCCTAACTCTATCATCCGACATGTAGCTATAGATATTTGTGTCTCACCGTTTGTTGTCGTTGTCCCCGTCATCTGAAGAAGGCAGCAGGCCGAAACGTCAATATTTTGTTGTGTTCATCTTTTGTAAAGCTGTCACCATACCTTCTAGTGTACGTCACATCCCACTACTGGTCCCTTGTAGTGTACGTCACATCCCACTACTGGCCCCTTGTAGTGTACGTCAAAATCCACTACTGGCTCCTTGTAGTGTACGTCACATCCCACTACTGGTCCCTTGTAGTGTACGTCACATCCCACTACTGGCTCCTTGTAAGGAACTTATTATTTCTAAGAAAATACAGAAAGTCATACCTCTTCCACGCTTCAAAATATTCCTTCACTAGTGGAAGATTGTTAAGGGGTTCCAATACAAAACGGTCTTGTTTGTATCTGTCGTGGGTTGATCAAGCAGTCAAAACAAAACGGTCGTGTTTGTATCTGTCGTGGGTTGATCAAGCAGTCAAAACAAAACGGTCTTGTTTGTATCTGTCGTGGATTGATCAAGCAGTCAAAACAAAACGGTCTTGTTTGTATCTGTCGTGGGTTGATCAAGCAGTCAAAACAAAACGGTCGTGTTTGTATCTGTCGTGGGTTGATCAAGCAGTCAAAACAAAACGGTCGTGTTTGTATCTGTCGTGGGTTGATCAAGCAGTCAAAACAAAACGGTCGTGTTTGTATCTGTCGTGGGTTGATCAAGCAGTCAAAACAAAACGGTCGTGTTTGTATCTGTCGTGGGTTGATCAAGCAGTCAAAACAAAACGGTCTTGTTTGTATCTGTCGTGGGTTGATCAAGCAGTCAAAACAAAACGGTCTTGTTTGTATCTGTCGTAGATTGATCAAGCAGTCAAAACAAAACGGTCTTGTTTGTATCTGTCGTGGGTTGATCAAGCAGTCAAAACAAAACGGTCGTGTTTGTATCTGTCGTGGGTTGATCAAGCAGTCAAAACAAAACGGTCTTGTTTGTATCTGTCGTGGGTTGATCAAGCAGTCAAAACAAAACGGTCTTGTTTGTATCTGTCGTGGGTTGATCAAGCAGTCAAAACAAAACGGTCGTGTTTGTATCTGTCGTGGGTTGATCAAGCAGTCAAAACAAAACGGTCTTGTTTGTATCTGTCGTGGGTTGATCAAGCAGTCAAAACAAAACGGTCTTGTTTGTATCTGTCGTGGGTTGATCAAGCAGTCAAAACAAAACGGTCTTGTTTGTATCTGTCGTGGGTTGATCAAGCAGTCAAAACAAAACGGTCTTGTTTGTATCTGTCGTGGGTTGATCAAGCAGTCAAAACAAAACGGTCTTGTTTGTATCTGTCGTGGGTTGATCAAGCAGTCAAAACAAAACGGTCTTGTTTGTATCTGTCGTGTGTTGATCAAGCAGTCAAAACAAAACGGTCTTGTTTGTATCTGTCGTGGGTTGATTAAAACAGAAACCACCCACAGACACACGGAAGCATTAATTTAGTTTATTTGTGAAAGACATGAACAGTATATGACGCTTGTGGTAGTCACAGATCTTGATAAATGTGTATATGGCAATGAGAGAACTGATATACTGCTGATCTGAGGTTGCATGTGCAGTAAGATGTACGAGCTAGAGGTATTTAAAGGTCATCTTGAAGGTCATTAACGATTATTTGGTGTGTATCAATAACGATGCAGTCTTGACAATGCAACTATCTGAGATGCAATCTCTAATTTGTGAGAACAAAAACCTACAACGGTGAGCTAGACATGTGCACAAGCAGCAAAAACCCGACTGGACTACCGACGTTCGGACAACCCGTGTTCGATTCCCGCTGGGAGCAGTGTGAATTGTACTCGTGGTTGGAAAAAAAAAAGTACTCCCACGATCGACCCAGCCGTTGACAGAAATGGGTACCTGGGTATTACCCTGGGAAGGTGGGGAATGTCGCTTCGCATCTGAGTTCCGATGCTTGAGGCGACACTATACAGAAATCTCAGAACATTTCTGGATAGGCGTCCGAGCACATATGGGTGTAAACTCGCGAGCTAAGACGCCGGTTTAAGTCTCGTACTTGACCTTGACCTTTATACAAGCAGCAAGTTGCTGAAACCATCAGTGTGCACATCATCTGTTGAAATAAATTCGGGAGTTAGGGATTTGACCCGTGTGATGTGATGTCATGACAAGAAATTATTTGTCATTATAACTATACTCTGAGAATGAGTAATCACCAGCATTCCCATGTCTAGGCCACGGTTAATTCAAGAATATCCCTGAAACGGACTGATAACTTACGGCTGTCTTATGTAACGAGATGTCAATTGTTTTTCATTTGTATTTATAATAGGCCACATGACACTCTTATATATGTGCATGTTACAGATAATACAACTTTGAAAACATGAATATAACAATAACTGTTTTTGTAACTGATTTTATGAAAACATAAACACAATAACTGTTTTTGTAACTGATTTTATGAAAACATAACACAATAACTGTTTTTGTAACTAGTTTTATGAAAACATAAACACAATAACTGTTTTTGTAACTGATTTTATGAAAACATAAACACAATAACTGCTTTTTGTAACTGAATTTATTTAAACATAAACACAATAACTGTTTTTGTAACTGATTTTATGAAAACATAAACACAATAACTGTTTTTGTAACTGGTTTTATGAAAACAAACACAATAACTGTTTTGTAACTGATTTTATGAAAACATAAACACAATAACTGGTTTTGTAACTGATTTTATGAAAACATAAACACAATAACTGTTTTGTAACTGATTTTATGAAAACATAAACACAATAACTGTTTTGTAACTGGTTTTATGAAAACATGAGCACAATAATACTGTTCTTTTAACCTGGTATTAAGAAAATAGGAACATAACAATAACTGTCTTTGTAGCTAGTTTTATAAAAATATGAACACAACAAAAACTATCTTTGTAACTGGTTTTATGAAAACATGAACACAACAAAAACTATCTTTGTAACTGGTTTTATGAAAACATGAACATAACAAAAACTATCTTTGTAACTGGTTTTATGAAAACATGAACATAACAAAAACTATCTTTGTAACTGGTTTTATGAAAACATGAACATAACAAAAACTATCTTTGTAACTGGTTTTATGAAAACATGAACATAACAAAAACTATCTTTGTAACTGGTTTTATGAAAACATGAACATAACAAAAACTATCTTTGTAACTGGTTTTATGAAAACATGAACACAACAATTATCTTCCTGGCTGGCTTTTGAGTTATTTTTCGGTAATGAGTAGGATTATGTTTGTGTGCGTGTGTTTGTGTACAAGTTTGCACGTATCTGTGTGTGAGACGGGGTAGAAAGTGAAGTAGAATGATGTGGAATCTGGACACAAATGTTGCACGGCCCAGTGGAACCTCCACGAGCTCTACGAATCTGGACACAAATGTTGCACGGCCCAGTGGAACCTCCACGAGCTCTACGAATCTGGACACAAATGTTGCACGGCCCAGTGGAACCTCCACGAGCTCTACGAATCTGGACACAAATGTTGCACGGCCCAGTGGAACCTCCACGAGCTCTACGAATCTGGACACAAATGTTGCACGGCCCAGTGGAACCTCCACGAGCTCTACGAATCTGGACACAAATGTTGCACGGCGAACCTCCACGAGCTCTACGAATCTGGACACAAATGTTGCACGGCGAACCTCCACGAGCTCTACGAATCTGGACACAAATGTTGCACGGCGAACCTCCACGAGCTCTACGAATCTGGACACAAATGTTGCACGGCGAACCTCCACGAGCTCTACGAATCTGGACACAAATGTTGCACGGCGAACCTCCACGAGCTCTACGAATCTGGACACAAATGTTGCACGGCGAACCTCCACGAGCTCTACGAATCTGGACACAAATGTTGCACGGCCCAGTGGAACCTCCACGAGCTCTACTAGTCAGAGTTGTTGGTTAACCCTTGATCCAAGATACATCCTAACGAGAATTGATCCCATATGCTCCCGACTGGAAACAACAGGTCCAGCTTACCCCTCCACACGCTCGTTTCTATACTTCTTCTCTGCCTCCACTTCTTCCTGCTCCATTCCTCTACTACATTTTTCTTGACCTCCTTTTATCATCATCATCATCATCATCATCATCATCATCATCATCATCATCATCATCATCATCGTCATCATGATCAGTGACATCACCGCAACGAAGGTTGGCTACCATGGAGCGCTCTTCTGCTCTGTCTCATGCTTTGATGGTGCAGGTTGTCATTTGTCCGACATAGTTTGAATTCCTCTCCATGGTTGGACTAGTACGTGATGAGGCTCCAATCTCTTTCATGGTGGTCTGCCACATTCGTCTTTTGTGCCCTGAACATGTCTCTTGTTTACCACACACTTTACTGTTTTCGCTTTCTGGGCTCTTGGTCATTGCTGAATTTTCCGCCCCATCCACCGCCACAGACTTTGTACATTTCAGGATGGTTCGTTTTATACTTTTTAAATTACCGAGGGGCTAGGGTATAAAATTCTAGCTCTCCCTATTTTCCGGTAGTGTCCACCATTATTACATTATGCTGTTGTTGAGTGTCCACGATTTTATACTCGTAACTCCATTTCACTTTGTGTCTGCCTCCACATCTTTCTCTGTGGTACATAACTTTAATGGTAGGAACCGTAAGACACTCAATGTATTTGTTTTCCGTGTATGTCATTCAAGATTGATTCTATGCCAATCCATTCTATGTTGAGGCGGTAACAAGACAAAGTTGGGAACTGCTGGATTGGACGAAGTGTGATATAAGTGTGATATAAGTGTGATATAAGTGTGATATAAGCGTGATGTAAGTGTGATAAATACAGTTACAGAAAGTAATGAGAAAAAAATATATAAACGTAAAAAGTAGTCTGAATGTCTTCAGATGGTTATTCAATATTTCAATCACAATACAAGATATATATTCAATATTTTAATCACAATACAAGATATATATTCAATATTTTAATCACAATACAAGATATATATTCAATATTTCAATCACAATACAAGATAGATATTAAATATTTCAATCACAATACAAGATAGATATTCAATATTTCAATCACAATACAAGATATATATTCAATATTTCAATCACAATAACAGATAGATATTCAATAACAGAGCCATACAATGATGGTCATTCTTTCAAATAGCCGAGATAGGCATCTGCATCAAAAGCCTGATTTGTGTAAATATGTTTGGTTTGATTATCACTTGATAAACCCGCATCTCCATTCTTGGCTAGATTACTTTCACTTTGTATAGTAGAAACGCGAGCAGGTGTCCATGTTTGGTTTGAGGGCTCCTCTAACTGAACATGGGAGCTAGGACCAATGAAGGACAAGACAACAGGGATGAGGAGAACTGCGTGGAGGACACCGAAGCCTATAACAAGTACCATGATTTTGAAGAATGATTGAAATATATAAGATTCAGTGAAGAGAAGAACAGCTACGCCTATCAGGGAGGAGATGCCACCGCTGAAGATAGGGCTAGAGGCATGAACTATGGCGTCTCGTGCTCGATCCTGTCTGGAAGTCTTTTCTGACAGCAGGTACGCTGTGCACACGTGAGCACTGGGGAGAAGAGAATGTTTTCATTAAACAAACATTTATTGAAGATGTTTGTTTGTTAGAGACAGGGAAATAATAATGATGCTATCCTTCATAATCAAGAAGATCATCAATACTGCTATTAGTGTAATCATTATTTATTACAACGATCGTTATAAACATTATTGTAATAATTTGTATCAAAATAAACGTCTTCATTTATACTGCATAAAAAAATAGTAATATGTTTCTACCTATCACGGCATCACACATACACATACTAATACACACATTTATACGCTCTCTCCTCTACCACTTGTTCAAGGTAATCTACACCCTCTTCCTATCACATTTCTCACAGTAACACAAACTCACCCTTACTACCTGTCCTACAGTAACACAAACTTACCTCTTACTACCTGTCCTACAGTAACACAAACTTACCTCTTACTACCTGTCTTACAGTAACACAAACTCACCTCTTACTACCTGTCTTACAGTAACACAAACTCACCTCTTACTACCTGTCTTACAGTAACACAAACTCACATCTTACTACCTGTCTTACAGTAACACAAACTCACATCTTACTACCTGTCTTACAGTAACACAAACTCACATCTTACTACCTGTCTTACAGTAACACAAACTCACATCTTACTACCTGTCTTACAGTAACACAAACTCACATCTTACTACCTGTCTTACAGTAACACAAACTCACATCTTACTACCTGTCTTACAGGAACACAAACTCACATCTTACTACCTGTCTTACAGGAACACAAACTCACATCTTACTACCTGTCTTACAGGAACACAAACTCACATCTTACTACCTGTCTTACAGGAACACAAACTCACATCTTACTACCTGTCTTACAGTAACACAAACTCACATCTTACTACCTGCCTTACAGTAACACAAACTAACATCTTACTACCTGTCTTACAGTAACACAAACTCACCTCTTACTACCTGTCTTACAGTAACACAAACTCACATCTTACTACCTGTCTTACAGTAACACAAACTCACATCTTACTACCTGTCTTACAGTAACACAAACTCACATCTTACTTCCTGTCTTACAGTAACACAAACTTACCCCTTACAGTAACACAAACTCACATCTTACTACCTGTCTTACAGGAACACAAACTCACATCTTACTACCTGTCTTACAGTAACACAAACTCACCTCTTACTACCTGCCTTACAGTAACACAAACTCACATCTTACTACCTGTCTTACAGTAACACAAAATCACCTCTTACTACCTGCCTTACAGTAACACAAACTTACCCCTTACTACCTGTCATACAGTAACACAAACTCACCTCTTACTACCTGCCTTACAGTAACACAAACTCACATCTTACTACCTGTCTTACAGTAACACAAAATCACCTCTTACTACCTGCCTTACAGTAACACAAACTTACCCTTTACTACCTGCCTTACAGTAACACAAACTTACCCCTTACAGTAACACAAACTTACCCTTTACTACCTGCCTTACAGTAACACAAACCTACCTTTTACTACCTGTCATACAGTAACACAAACTTACCTCTTAGCAACTGTCTCATATTAATGCTCTCATCCTTTACCACCTGCCTTAAGAAAACACTCTCACCCTTAACCACATATCTTATGATGATTCAAACTCTCACCCTTAACCACCTATCTTATGATGACTCAAACTCTCACCCTTAACTACATATCTTATGATGACACAAACTCTCTCCCTTAACCACATATCTTATGATGACACAAACTCTCTCCCTTAACCACACATCTTATGATGACAAAAACTCTCTCCCTTAACCACACATCTTATGATGACAAAAACTCTCTCCCTTAACCACACATCTTATGATGACAAAAACTCTCTCCCTTAACCACCTATCTTATGATGACACAAACTCTCACCCTTAACCACCTACCTTATGATGACACAAACTCTCTCCCTTAACCACATATCTTATGATGACACAAACTCTCTCCCTTAACCACCTATCTTATGATGACACAAACTCTCACCCTTAACCACCTACCTTATGATGACACAAACTCTCTCCCTTAACCACCTATCTTATGATGACACAAACTCTCTCCCTTAACCACCTATCATATGATGACACAAACTCTCTCCCTTAACCACCTATCTTATGATGACAAAAACTCTCTCCCTTAACCACCTACCTTATGATGACACAAACTCTCACCCTTAACCACCTATCTTATGATGACACAAACTCTCTCCCTTAACCACCTATCTTATAATGACACAAACTCTCTCCCTTAACCACCTATCTTATGATGACACAAACTCTCTCCCTTAACCACCTATCTTATGATGACACAAACTCTCTCCCTTAACCACCTATCTTATGATGACACAAACTCTCTCCCTTAACCACCTATCTTATGATGACACAAACTCTCTCCCTTAACCACCTATCTTATGATGACACAAACTCTCTCCCTTAACCACCTATCTTATGATGACACAAACTCTCTCCCTTAACCACCTATCATATGATGACACAAACTCTCTCCCTTAACAACCTATCTTATGATGACACAAACTCTCTCCCTTAACCACCTATCTTATGATGACAAAAACTCTCTCCCTTAACCACCTACCTTATGATGACACAAACTCTCACCCTTAACCACCTATCTTATGATGACACAAACTCTCTCCCTTAACCACCTATCTTATAATGACACAAACTCTCTCCCTTAACCACCTATCTTATGATGACACAAACTCTCTCCCTTAACCACCTATCTTATGATGACACAAACTCTCTCCCTTAACCACCTATCTTATGATGACACAAACTCTCTCCCTTAACCACCTATCTTATGATGACACAAACTCTCTCCCTTAACCACCTATCTTATGATGACACAAACTCTCTCCCTTAACCACCTATCTTATGATGACACAAACTCTCTCCCTTAACCACCTATCTTATGATGACACAAACTCTCTCCCTTAACCACCTATCTTATGATGACACAAACTCTCTAGTTACCAGAAGTCCACCGAAAAGCCAACACTCATGATAAGATGAATCATAGTGACCGAGCTGAGGGTGAGGTTCCAGAAAGTCATGAATCCAAAGATGCCGACCACGATCATGATGACCTGCACCATGACCAGCGTGATCATCATCGGATGCGGCAGGAAGATGCTGGTGGCCACAAACATCACTGTAATTTAGAAGGGCCATTGTACAACTGGGAAAGAATATTTCAAGTAGCTGAAATATATTTCTTTTTATCCTCCTTTCTTTTCCTTTCTTTCTCAACAATTCTTCTCTTCGTATTCATCTATTTTTTTTCGTTTTTTCTCACAGGTTTTTTTTTCATTTGAATTTGCCTTTTCTTGTCATTGTTCCATTTGAATTTGTATATTTTTGGTCATTGTCCATTTGAATTTGTATTTTTTTGGTCATTGTCCATTTGAATTTGTATTTTTTTGGTCATTGTCCATTTGAATTTGTCTTTTTTTGTCGATGTTCCATATGAATTTGTCTTTTTTTTGTCGATCTTCCATTTGAGTTTGTCTTTTTTTGTCGATCTTCCATTTGAGTTTGGCCTTTTTTTGTCGATGTTCCATTTGAATTTGTCTTTTTTTTCGATATTCCATTTGAGTTTGTCTTTTTTTGTCGATGTTCCATCTGAATTTGTCTTTTTTTTCGATCTTCCATTTGAGTTTGGCCTTTTTTTGTCGATGTTCCATTTGAATTTGTCTTTTTTTTCGATATTCCATTTGAGTTTGTCTTTTTTTGTCGATGTTCCATCTGAATTTGTCTTTTTTTTTCGATCTTCCATTTGAGTTTGTCTTTTTTTTGTCGATGTTCCATTTGAATTTGTCTTTTTTTTCGATATTCCATTTGAGTTTGTCTTTTTTTGTCGATGTTCCATCTGAATTTGTCTTTTTTTTGTCGATCTTCCATTTGAGTTTGTCTTTTTTTGTCGATCTTCCATTTGAGTTTGGCCTTTTTTTGTCGATGTTCCATCTGAATTTGTCTTTTTTTTTGTCGATCTTCCATTTGAGTTTGTCTTTTTTTGTCGATCTTCCATTTGAGTTTGGCCTTTTTTTGTCGATGTTCCATTTGAATTTGTCTTTTTTTGTCGATCTTCCATTTGAGTTTGTCTTTTTTTGTCGATGTTCCATCTGAATTTGTCTTTTTTTTGTCGATCTTCCATTTGAGTTTGCCTTTTTTTTCGATGCTCCATTTCAATTTGTCTTTTTTTTCGATATTCCATTTAAATTTGTCTTTTTTTTTGTTATTGCTCCAATTGTTCACTCTCTCATCCAGCTGTTATCACGCTCCTTCTTTCTTCGTTTCACTCATCTACTTTTACGTTTTATATCTTCTTGCTGTTGATTTTTGTTATTACTGCAGCCTCTTGTTTATATTGTCTCTGGCATGTGTTGCGATCGCGTGATACCTCTAACACGAGCAGCAGTGAACTGTCATTCAGTGGACACCGTTAAAAGCCAAAGAAAAAGCAGGACCAAAGTAGTCAATCGTTGAGCAGTAGAGATGCGCAGTGTGAACCAGTCATAGGCACTCTCTCAATAACGGCCACAAATAAAGCAAAATGGAGAGTGTGTTCTTGCACTGAGTGTGTCGGTGGCATTTGGCTATTATTTCATTAGTCAGCAGGTGAGTACTGGATCAGACAATAAGACTGTTGGTCTTCCTCGTGCCGTGTGAAGCTAGTTCATTGTTGTATTCGTGCAGTTCAGGCTCCATTCTACAGTGAGGGTCGAATCTACTGCATTTATTGTTCTCTATGTTTCACCAGAGGCTCTGTGGTTAGTATGTGAACCTGAAAGTTCGCGGTTGAAATGCCAGTTGAGACGACATTTGTTGCCGAACTAAAAAAAATAAAAATCTTTAAATTGGTTGTCAATTATGTCCCCTGAAGAGTCAATTCGGCGACAAAGAGAATTGAATATCCCATCTCATGAGTACACTAACCCATGGGTTTACCTTTACCTAAGCTTATATGTTACATATGAAGTGTGGTTCCAGCCAGTCTCAAATCCTCTCTCTTCTAGTGACATAATACTTCTTTCAAGCATCTCTTTTTGACATTGATAATAGTTATGTGATCTAAATCTGCTTTGTATCCGTTGTTGTTTCATGCCCGTGTATTTGAGTAATAACGACAGTTTCTATACTGCTGCATTGACCATGTTTCGATTTCTCTAGCAGCTCTTACGTTCACAGTGGACTCACTTCACCGTATTGAATTCTGGTACCCGTCTGAGCGTGCTACCATTAACATTAATGAAGTCAAATAGATTATTTACTTATTTTCATAGTGTTTATTTTGATTGTCCTATTTTTTTTCCCTCCTGTGTGGCAGCGAATCTTGGACAACTTATGCAAAGCAGGAGAGAATGCTAAATACTAAATACATTCCAAATGCGATGTCTACACCGTATTCTTGGTATCACCTGGAAGGATAAAGTGGCAAACGGGGGGGGGGGGGGGGGGGTCATGACTCTCAAAGAACTCCCGAACATCTACACGCTGCTCAAACAATGTGAGTTACGCTGGCTTGGCCACATAAGGTTACGTATAAAAGATGACCGCATACCAAAATATATGCTCTACAACTGGCAGATGGCAAAGGACTAGGGGGCACCCAAAACCTCGATTTGTAGATGTGTCTAAATGCAACATGAAGACTCTGAACATGAACTCTGCAGCCTGGGAAGAAATCGCTGCAGACCGTAACCTCTGGAAACACACTCTAAAGGTCCACCTCAAACAAGAAACAGACAGATTCATAGAAAAAAGAGAACATACGGCGAAAGAAAAGAAAAAAAAATAAAGTGTAACGTCTAAGGGCGCTGAAAAATCCATAGTCAACTATGACTGACAGGGGCTACTATTTTGATTGTCAGAATTGTCACCTGGTTTCACACGTTTGCTGAAGTGTAAAAATATCCAGTTGCAACGTATCTTCAGTGAATGACGTTCTCTGTCACCGAAACCTCGTTCTGGTTTGTGTTGTCCATTTTTTACGTGAAGCTTTTGCTACATCGGTTTTTTTTTACTTATTTGTTCATTCCTCCTCTCCATTAGCTTTACAGCAGCTTCGCATTTTCATGCCTTAAATGGGTACCCGATTTTTTTCTGGGAAAGTAAAGCGGCATGGGCGTAATGCCGACCACATTACCCGAAAAATCATTTGCTGAAAGTCTATAAAAATGATGGTCACTAACACCATATTCCTTATACGCCACTTGGCGTGACGGCTCTTTTTAGTTTACTTACATCATATTTAGATGAAACATGGATCAATATCCACCACGTGAGTAAAAAAGGAATGGGAGTTATCAGATGCAAGTATTAAAGTATAGGTACCTAGCAGCAACGGACAGCGCTTGACAGTTACACATGCAGGTAGTAGGCATAATGGGCTGAATGCTGAACTCGTTTTTACTTCAAGCTCGACAGACAATCAAGACTATAACTCCGAGATGAACGGCCACATAATTAGAGAGCGCTTTGATAAAACTGTTCTTCCAAGATTAGATCGACCCAGTTGTTCAATAATGGACATTCATCATGCCACAACGTACTTGAATAAGAAGATAAAGTCCTGACATCGTCGAGTATAAAAGATGAAATATTTTTCCATTATAAAGCAGACACAGCGGACACAGATATTTCATATAGACAAGTTAATACAAGAGGATGGTCATATATATGTTTGAGACTACCACCATACTATTCAAACTTAAATTCAATAGAACTAGTTTTGGGCAAAAGTCAAAAGACAAGTAGCAGCTTAAGACACTTACAAATCACGGCCTCTCAAAGATAGACAAAGATTACTGAGCTAAATGCGAGGTCTGTTTTTTACGCGAAGAAGAGGAATATTGAAAGAAGGATGGTTTGTGGTTTGTTCAGCCCAAAGCAGTAATCAACCTGTTAGACTCGTCAGATTCTAAATGAGAATAATTATTTTGAAGGCGTCTGCCGCAATGCCAGTATGTTGTCATCAAATTATAAAACAGGTCTTTTTCATTTCAATCACCCAGAAGATTTGACATCCATACTGAATATAACTAATTATAATTTGTTCAAGAAACATTCACTATCATTTCTACTTGTACTATTTACTCACTTGATTCCTTCTGACATTGATCATTATTTCATTGAAACATGTAACGTACAAGACGGAATCAACGCATATAATTCAGTTCTATTTGCAAGATTTGTAGAAATCGCGTGTAGTGTTGACCAGTAGAAACTGCAAATATTCTATGTATGTGTTCTTATTTTTATATACCGCAAAACAAAAAAAAAATTAAAAAAGATTAAACTATTTGTTTTCAAAGAAATTGTTTTTATATAAGTCATGGCAATAAATAGTTTATATAAAAAAATTAAACAGTTAGATCTAAACGGTTTTTAAGTTTTATTTTATTTTTTTAATAAGGGACATGCGCTTTGGAACGGACTATAACCATATAATCCTTCGATTTTGTTTTAAATGAAAAAAGAATGGAATCAATATTGTAATGATCATGGTAGGTTGATGTCTTTGCTAAAAGTCATGTTTCTATTACAAGATTGTTAATAAAGCTGTGTGTTATTTTGTATTGTTGAGATGTATAAAAACTTCGTTTGTCTACGCCCTTCAAAAGTAAAAGTAAAGTACTCCCGTCACGCCAAGTGCCGTATAGGGAAATATGGTGTTAGTGACCCTATATTCTACAGACCTTCAGCACATGATTTTTGGGGTAATGTGGTCGGTATTACGCCCGTGCTGCTTTACTTTCCCAGAAAAAAAAATCCGGTACCAATTTAAGGCTGGGTGAACCCGGAAGCCGTCGGTTGGCTTTGAACCCTACCCCTTGTCCTTTGTAGTCCAGTTCACTAACCACTGAGCTATCGCAGCTGTGTACGCCCTTAATGTGGATAAAACACGTCACATCTAATGGAATTTCCTTTCAGATACAGAGAACCCAAGTGTTATCTTACCAGCAAGTGTGACAGCAACTGTCTGCAGCGTGCTAGGCCACACTTCCACGTACTGCTCGAAATAAACAAAGGCAGGGTGAAAGGCAAACACGTTCGCTGGTGATGCGTCTGCCACAGCACGCATGTGCGTCATCAGTTCTGCTTGGATGTTGGAGTCAGTGATCTGTAGAAATAAAAAAAGTTCTGTAAATGTAGTTGGATGTTGGAGTAAGTGATCTGTAGAAATCAATAAGTTCTGTAAATGTAGTTGGATGTTGGAGTCAGTGATCTGTAGAAATAAATAAGTTCTGTAAATGTAGTTGGATGTTGGAGTCAGTGATCTGTAGAAATAAAAAAAGTGTTCTGTAAATGTAGTTGGATGTTGGAGACAGTGATCTGTAGAAATAAAAAAAAGTTCTGTAAATGTAGTTGGATGTTCAGGCTGGCGTTAGTGTTTTTGCTGCGTCTTTACTTTTGCGTCTTCTCATTCATTGACGTGTGTTTTGTCTTTTTTCGTCTCCAATTTTTCTGTCACATTTTACCCATGCACATAACTTTTATATTCACAGCTGTATAAAATTGATTTTTTAATTGTCATGCATGTTTGCTATTTTCATAAATACACGTGTGGAAGTATGTATATATTGCATTAAAATTGATTATAAAAATGGATAGATTCTATTTTAAAAGCATCTGTGATTACAAATTGATTGTATCACATAATGCAGCGCAAAATTACATTGCAAAAAAGAAAACATGTGTCCTCATAAGAACTAATCTATTAATAAACATTACGAGACAAATGAGCAAGAAAATAAATTAATATGTTTATGTGGTGTCACAAACTGGAACCACTTCTGGAAGTATCAAATGTAAGGACGAGAGGAATGTAGCAAACTCAGGTCTTCTTAACTCACCAATGCTGCAGGATCTTTCAAATTAGAACGGCTACCGGATGTATACTACCAGCATTAGGTAACAAACAAACGGAAGACAACAGTAACAAATACACACATTTCTCTAAATGGGGAAAATGGGCGAAGGACACATATAGACCGATGATGAAAACAACTATTTGTGGATTTTTCTGAGCACTCGCAAGATGAGCGTGTTCTTGTGTTATCTATGTACATTAATATGCTCCGAGTGTTAACTCTACTTTATTGTAACATCTAATGAGCTATAATAAACAAGCAAAAACAAAAACAAAAACAAAAAAAGAAGCTATCATTTACAATGCATTGTAGATAGAAGATTGTGGAAGGACATGATCGCCTACGCTAACCGGTATGGCACATGATGATGATGATGATGACGATCATTTACGACACTAAAGTGTTTATGGAAGGGGACATTTAATAAAGTGATACATTCACAATTTAAAGTAGTAAATGTGATAAACAAATTATTTACTGTTGAACATTTGATGACAAATTATACATTCACACATTAAAGTTGAAAAATGTGATTTCTTCCTCTTCTTCTTCTTCTTCTTCTTCTTGCAAAATGTGATTTAAATTATGCATTCATAAATTAATATCGAATATTTGATAAAAAAAATTTATGTATTTACAAATTCAGTTCATACATTTGATAACAAAATGATACATTTACAAATTAATGTTATATATTTGATAACAAAATGATGTATTTATAAACTAATGTAGTATATTTGATAGTAAAATGATCCATGGTAGCCAACCTTTGTTGCGGAGACGGATGATGATGATGATGAAAATGATGTATTTACGAATTAATGTAATATATTTGATAGTAAAATGATGTATTTACGAATTAATGTAATATATTTGATAGTAAAATGATGTATTTACGAATTAATGTAATATATTTGATAGTAAAATGATGTATTTACGAATTAATGTAATATATTTGATAGTAAAATGATGTATTTACGAATTAATGTAATATATTTGATAGTAAAATGATGTATTTACGAATTAATGTAATATATTTGATAGTAAAATGATGTATTTACGAATTAATGTAATATATTTGATAGTAAAATGATGTATTTACGAATTAATGTAATATATTTGATAGTAAAATGGTGTATTTACAAATTAATGTTAAATATTTGATAGTAAAATGATGTATGTACAAATTCTTCTTCTTCTTCTCCTTCTATCCTTCCTCTATTGCCGTTGGCGTCGAGGGGAGAAACAATCTACGATTCTTTGCTCTTCTGTTGGCCTCTTCTGGTGTTATCGCTCCTAGTGACTCTAGTATTCCCTTTATTCATCTCTTTCTCGGTCTTCTTCTTAATCTGGCGTTTTCGTAGAGTTTGTTTATGGCTCTTTGAGTCATTGTTAGTTCTTTTTGTCTTGTTATGTGACCGAACCAATTTATCTGTTGTTTCTTTATGTATTCGATGGCTGGTTCCATTTCGAGTTTCTTCCTCAGGTCAGTGTTTCTTACTCTGTCCCTTAAGCTGTTTCCTGTCATTCTTCTGACACATTTCATTTCGGTGGTCGTTATCTTTCTTATTGTTCTAGAGTCCAGCGTCCAATTCTGGCACTGATAGCACAGAGTTGGTAGAAAAATTGATTTGTATATTGCCCTGATAACAAAATAGTACATTGACAAACAAAACGCAGGCGTTCGGTACCTTGCGTGTGTAGGCATGGCAACGTGACGCCACGATGGAGCTGTTGTCAGAGCCAAAGACGATATCGTTGTAGAACCGAGGCTGCTCACTCTTGAGGAACTCATGCAGACCCGCTATAAAGACATCTTGGCTGGTTGTGTTGTACAGGGGCGACTTGGCTAGGGTGGTCAGCCAGCAGTTGTCAATGAGAGGGTCTATGAGGGAGTCTTTTCTGGCGGTCTCAAAGAGGTCCTGTGTCTCCTGGTAAGATGGTATGTAAAGGCATTCATTCATCTCTCCACCTTTCCCTCTAATCATCAATACAGATGTATAAACTAGCACACACACACACACAGAAGTATTTAAAAACCACCCCCATCTGTAGCAGTAAGGCCAGCGGTCTGAGTGGATAATCCCAGAAAACTCCCACAATCGTGACGTCTTCAGGTAAGCGAGCTATATGGCTGATCTAATTCTACCGACACCCGAACTTGCTCGCAAAGCTATAAATTGCACAATATTGGGGTATTCCTTTCTGCCGCTGGCCTTACTACTATAGATGGCTGTGATAAATACATGTACATCCAAGGAACGGACCAGACGTCGTTTTAGCATATGTGATGACTTTGATGTGGTTTTGATATATTTAATTAATTATATGCCATTTTACTAGCGATATTACTTACTAATAGTTGGTGATATGCGACTTAGTTTGTGGTATGTCGTTTAACTTGTAATGTAGTATTTTTTAAATGTGATATTATGCTGTTTAAGTGCCATTAGGTTTGTGATATGCTAATTTGTTTGTATGTATTGATGTCAATGTTTACTGGTGATGTATCATTTAGTTTGTGACAAGACAGTTGACTGGTGTCTGTTATCGACATGTAGTTGGTGATCCTAAAGATCTACAATAATTACTTAATGAAATAAACATGACAAGCAAAAAATATGGACTAGATATGAATATCAAAAAGACTACAACTATGATCATGAACAAAGAAAATACTCAAAACCTACAAGTAGATATTAAAGTTGAAGGAATAGACCTGGAGACAGTTCAGAACTACAACTACCTTGGATATATTATAAACAGTGATGGAAAATGGAAAACTAAAATAAACAAAAGAATAGGAAGGGCAAAAAGTAATTTAAATGGCATGAAAAATATATTAACATCAAAACAAATAACACCAGAGCTAAAACTAAGAATAGCAAAATGTTATATCTTCTCAACATTCCTATATGGTGCAGAAAAACCTAGATATATGACAAGAAAAGAGAACAGAAAATTGAAGCCTTTGAAATGTGGATATATAGAAGAATAGGTAGAATTGGATGGAAAAAAAAGAAAACAAACGAGGAAGTCTTAAAACAACTAAAAATGAAAAGTGAACTATTAAATACAATTCAAACAAGACAAATGTGATTTTTGGGCCATGTTAAAAGACACAACAGCCTACCAAAAGTAATCTGGGAGTGGAAAATACAAAGTAAAAAATGCAGAGGCAGACCAAGACTAACATGGACGAGTAGCATCCAAAGATGGACAAGTCAGCCTATGACAAACTGCACCATCAAAGCAAGAGACAGAGCAGAATGGCCCTTCATGGTAGCCAGCCTTCGTTGCGGAGATGGCACTCGATGATGATGAGTTGATGATACAATTAGTGATGTTGCTGATATCGTGTCGATACAATTAGTGATGTTGTTGATATCGTGTCGATACAATTAGTGATGTTGTTGATATCGTATCGATACAATTAGTGATGTTGCTGATATCGTGTCGATACAGTTAGTGATGTTGTAGATATCGTGTCGATACAATTAGTGATGTTGTTGATATCGTATCGATACAGTTAGTGATGTTGTTGATATCGTATCGATACAGTTAGTGATGTTGTAGATATCGTGTCGATACAATTAGTGATGTTGTTGATATCGTATCGATACAGTTAGTGATGCTGTTGATATCGTATCGATACAGTTAGTGATGTTGCTGATATCGTGTCGATACAGTTAGTGATGTTGTTGATATCGTATCGATACAGTTAGTGATGTTGTAGATATCGTGTCGATACAGTTAGTGATGTTGTTGATATCTTGTCGATACAGTTAGTGATGTTGTTGATATCGTGTCGATACAGTTAGTGATGTTGTTGATATCGTGTCGATACAGTTAGTGATGTTGTTGATATCGTGTCGATACAGTTAGTGATGTTATTGATATCGTATCGATACAATTAGTGATGTTGTTGGTATCGTGTCGATACAGTTAGTGATGTTGCTGATATCGTGTCGATACAATTAGTGATGTTGCTGATATCGTGTCGATACAATTAGTGATGTTGCTGATATCGTGTCGATACAATTAGTGATGTTGTTGATATCGTGTCGATACAGTTAGTGTTGTTGCTGATATCGTGTCGATACAGTTAGTGATGTTGTTGATATCGTATCGATACAATTAGTGATGTTGCTGATATCGTGTCGATACAGTTAGTGATGTTGCTGATATCGTGTCGATACAGTTAGTGATGTTGCTGATATCGTGTCGATACAATTAGTGATGTTGCTGATATCGTGTCGATACAATTAGTGATGAGTCATACACATGGAACTATATGTCAACAATTCCTTCAGACGACAGATTAACTAATCCTTTCAGCCGATAGCATTATGTATAACATATATTTATTTATTTTTGTGTCCACTCAAAATACTTATGATTCTTTTTCTTTCCTTCCTCATTTGCTTTTCAGCGTCGAGGAGAGATATAATCTGCGATCTTTAGCTCTTCTGTTTGCCTCTGCTTCTTTTATGTTTCCTAGTGTTTTTAATATTCCGTCAATCCATCTTTTTTCATTGTCGACCTTTGAGTCTGGTGTTCTCGCAACGTTTATTAATGGGTCACTGTGTCGTGTTTTGATCTTCCTGCATTATCACGTGGCCAAACCATTGTATCTGTTGTTTCTTTATATATTCTATGGCGAGGATTATTCTTAGCTCATTTCTCTGTTTATTTCTGATCTTATGTCTCTTATTATTAACTTAAATTAATGTATATCCTACTTGTAATATGCATTTATTATATTATGCTATACACGATTGCTTTCAAGATACCCAATTTTGCAATATTATATTCTAACGCTTGTGTTTTGGGGTATTCATTTATTATATTTTAATATTATTGTTTGTTAATTCTTTCAAAGAATCAATGTCTTATTTCTCATAATCAAATATAGAAGTAATGTGTTACTTTCATGGTCTGGTTGGTCCAGTAGTCCTTGACACCAACTGTCACAAACGAGACAGGAATCTTCACACCATAGTCTTCTTCGTTCCACACCTATCATCAAGATACAACAATAAACATGACAAGGTTGTAATTGTGAACAACAAACATCAAAATAAGGAAATAAGGATAATTTAAAAAAAAAATTTTTTTTTTTTATTTATTTATTTATTTTTTTTTTTTTTGGGGGGGGGGGCGGTACGCAACGTACACAGTACCGGTACCTGCCAAGAGTGGAGTCAGTTGGTTGTTAACAATGTTCAGTTGGTTGTTAACAGTGTTCGCTTTCTGCGCTCTTGTTTCTATTTCCCTGTTTACACTTCCATCTCAACTATATATCTATATAATGACGATTGCATCGTTTATAAACAATGTGGTCAGAAACTGGTTTTTCACAGAAAATCTCTGGTATCCTTTCTCGAAGCATGAGTGGATCCAAAGGCGTGCCGTACCAAACGAAATCTGCAATATTGTTTTTAAGTGAAGGCGGGAGGGGGAGATATGGCTGCCTCATTAGACATGAATCAACATGCAGTTTTCCGTAGTTTTACTTTTAAATTGAAGAAGTGAAACTTTGCAGAATTCGAATGTTTACGGATATTTCCATTCATCGGTACTTGGCGACTCACTGTAATGTAGCTCTGAATTCATACAGTGAAGTCTGGCGTCGTCAGCCATGTGTCTGATCCGATTTGAAGCGTCTCTCACGCCATTTTTGAACCTCATACTCCGCTCGGACAATGACTGCGATGACAAGCATCACTGTTTTGGGATTCCGCTCTTTGACGAACAGTTGCCGACTTCTTCACTGCTTCACTAAGTGAGTAGTAATAAGGTGGATTGCGGCTATACGATATTTCTAGTCAGATTACATACAATGTTATCCAAGATAATGGACCAATAAGTAACAGTCTCTTATCTTCTACTAACCTTTGTGCAAAGCTTAACTCTTTTAATACGGAAGATCAGTTTAGTGATAGAGATTTCAGAGACAAAATTGTTCATGTTTTTAAATATTAATCTACATGTTATTATTTATCTAACACTTAACATATGTTAAAACAGGTAAATGAATTTAAATATTTGGGAACTTTGTTAACCTCAGACGGAAGATGTACAAAAGAGGTGAGATGCAGAATGGCTCAGGCAAAAGCAGCTTTCCAAAAAATGAGGAAGTTACTATGCAATCCATTTTTAACAATAGAAACAAGAAAAAGAGTTCTTAAATGTTATGTAGAGCCAGTCTTAACATACGGATGCGAATCATGGACAATAGGACAACAGACAAGAAAATCACTGGAGTCTGTAGAAATGTGGTTTTACAGAAGAATGTTGAGAGTACCATGGACAGCTAAGAAGAGTAATGGAGATGTTCTGAGAGAGGTCAAAGTAAAAAGAGAGCTAATTTCCAATATTAGGAAGAAACAATCATAATTTTTTGGCCATGTAATGAGAAGAGAACAACTGGAATATATTGTAACAAGTGGAAACATTGAGGTACGAAGAGATAGAGGGAAGCAAAGAGAAAACATACCAGACAGCTTAAGATAGTGGCTTGGCAGAAGGTCAACAACAGAAATGAGAAATAGCTACCGAGATCGAAAGTTGTGGAGAGACATGATCACTTACGCCAGTAGGCCCGGTACTTAATGATGATGAATACTTAACATATTATATATGAGTTTGTAGATAATTGAACAAGGAATTATATTTCACCAATACCAAGATGATACAATACACATACAAAGATTATAGTTTGATGACAGTTTACACTAATCAAAATGGGAGTGACGCACTGTGCGGCTAAACGTATATTACTGAAATCGGCATGGCGCATGGCGCATCGAAACGTACGGAAAGAGTTAAGTCTCCTGTCCTATGCCACATGTGTCACCGCAGAATTTCTGTGATATGTTTTTCTTTGCTTTTCGCTTTCGGTCTTGATCGCGAGTTGTCGCGCTTCTCTGTGGCGGCTTTGAGCTCATTCATTGAGAAGACCAGACTTCTTGATTGTAATTGTCTCGCCTCGCTGTGTGTTCTGGTTGAGAAGACCAGACTTCTTGTTTGTGGTTGTCCTGCCTCACTGTGTGTTCTGGTTGAGATGACCAGACTTCTTGATTGTGGTTGTCCTGCCTCACTGTGTGTTCTGGTTGAGAAGACCAGACTTCTTGATTGTGGTTGTCCTGCCTCACTGTGTGTTCTGGTTGAGAAGACCAGACTTCTTGATTGTGGTTGTCCTGCCTCGCTGTGTGTTCTGGTTGAGAAGACCAGACTTCTTGATTGTGGTTGTCTCACCTCGCTGTGTGTTCTGGTTGAGAAGACCAGACTTCTTGATTGTAATTGTCTCGCCTCACTGTGTGTTCTGGTTGAGATGACCAGACTTCTTGATTGTGGTTGTCCTGCCTCGCTGTGTGTTCTGGTTGAGAAGACCAGACTTCTTGATTGTGGTTGTCTCACCTCGCTGTGTGTTCTGGTTGAGAAGACCAGACTTCTTGATTGTAATTGTCTCGCCTCACTGTGTGTTCTGGTTGAGATGACCAGACTTCTTGATTGTGGTTGTCCTGCCTCGCTGTGTGTTCTGGTTGAGAAGACCAGACTTCTTGATTGTGGTTGTCTCACCTCGCTGTGTGTTCTGGTTGAGAAGACCAGACTTCTTGATTGTAATTGTCTCGCCTCACTGTGTGTTCTGGTTGAGATGACCAGACTTCTTGATTGTGGTTGTCCTGCCTCACTGTGTGTTCTGGTTGAGATGACCAGACTTCTTGATTGTGGTTGTCTCACCTCGCTGTGTGTTCTGGTTGAGAAGACCAGACTTCTTGATTGTAATTGTCTCGCCTCACTGTGTGTTCTGGTTGAGATGACCAGACTTCTTGATTGTGGTTGTCCTGCCTCGCTGTGTGTTCTGGTTGAGAAGACCAGACTTCTTGATTGTGGTTGTCTCACCTCACTGTGTGTTCTGGTTGAGAAGACCAGACTTCTTGATTGTAATTGTCTCGCCTCACTGTGTGTTCTGGTTGAGATGACCAGACTTCTTGATTGTGGTTGTCCTGCCTCACTGTGTGTTCTGGTTGAGATGACCAGACTTCTTGATTGTGGTTGTCCTGCCTCGCTGTGTGTTTAGGTTGAGAAGACCAGACTTCTTGTTTGTGGTTGTCTCACCTCGCTGTGTGTTTTGGTTGAGAAGACCAGACTTCTTGTTTGTGGTTGTCTCACCTCGCTGTGTGTTTTGGTTGAGCTCCATTCATTAAGATGACCATGCATCTTGATTGTCTGTAAATGTTTCTATCATTTTTGCACAGGATACCACTTCCACAGTTTCCTTGATGCCATTATTTATCACTCAGTATTTTCTAATAACATTAATGTTCTTGCCCCTCACACACACCGCCTCACACATGGTAACCAGAGAGCTTCCTATAAGATGGCGGACAAACAAGTCGTGTTGTCGTTTCGTCTGTTCTAAATGACTTTATTGTCTATTCACTGATCTCCAAGTAAGCTCTGCAGGTTTTTGTTTTGTGAATTTAACCAAAAGTAACGGCACTTGCCACACAAACTGAAGGTCAAGATGCCTACGCTTTGAGGTAGATCATCACTCGTCATTTTTCAATAACAAAATATACAACTAGCCGTAGTTAAGGCGGCAAATAATCCTGCGCGTGTGGCATAGTAACAACATCAACATTTCAGATCGAGGATATCAAAGTTAATAACACAGCGGAGATCCTATTTTAAAAGTGTAGCAAGACACTACAAAAATAACATACCAGTTAAATAAAAGAGTACTGTAAAAAATAATGAATAAACGTTTATTGTACGAGAAGAAGAGTAAAGATTGACTAGCAGTAGTTCAGTTTAAACCTTCAACATATTACGTCTTTATGGTATCGGGAGCCTGACCGGAGGTGAGCAGTGCCAACGTCACGTGCCAAGAATGTTGTAGAGCCACCGTCACCTGTCACGCAGGTCGTGAGATGGAAGTTGGTCAAGGTCTTCCTTGGTGCTACAGAAGTTCGTGCATCTGAGCTGAAGTCATTCGCTGGTGTGTGGCTAGCGTGTTGCATATTGGGGAATGTGCTGAGGAGGGCATCTGAACACCGTGGAGTTGTCGGTGAAGATGATCTGTCAGCGCTAAACAATTTGTATAACCTGGTGCTTCGATGTCTTGTTTCATTGACGCCAAGTGTGTTTGTCATCTGTCATAGTTTATTACATACATATATACATATATCATAACACTGTATGTAAACTGTTACCTGGTAAGGTAAGGTAAGGTAAGGTAAGGTAAGGTAAGGTAAGGTAAGGTAAGGTAAGGTAAGGTAAGGTAAGGTAAGGTAAGGTAAGGTAAGGTAAGGTAAGGTAAGGTAAGGTAAGGTAAGGTAAGGTAAGGTAAGGTAAGGTAAGGTAAGGTAAGGTAAGGTAAGGTAAGGTAAGGTAAGGTAAGGTAAGGTAAGGTAAGGTAAGGTAAGGTAAGGTAAGGTAAGGTAAGGTAAGGTAAGGTAAGGTAAGGTAAGGTAAGGTAAGGTAAGGTAAGGTAAGGTAAGGTAAGGTAAGGTACGAGACTTGAATCGGCGTCTTAGCACGCGAGTTTTCACCCATATGTGTTTGGCCGCCTATCTAGAAGTGTTCAGAGACACTTGGATAGTGTCGCTTCAAGCATCGAAACTCACGTTGCAAGGCAGCATTCCTCACCTTCCTAAGTGCATTCCTGGTACCCATTTCTGCCAGCGGCCGCGGGATCGACCGCGGGTTTTTTTTTTCCAACCACGAGTATAACCCACAAACTATTTCCAGCGGGAATCCAACGCGGGTTGTCCGAACTTCGGTAGCCCAGTCGAGTGGTTTTCCTAACTAGGCTACTGAGACCCTATAATAATCTTTAATGATCTTCAATAATCTAATAGTCAGTAACAGCATTAAGTATTTTATTTCATTGGTTATTTCTTTTGTTACCTGGTACTTGTAATAGTAAGACGACTTCAAGACGAGGTCTTTAAGGTCCAAACCCTGACGCAACATTGTACAGCCCCAGATGGACACAGCCATGTAGCCAGCAAAGAGAAGCAGTATGAGGATACGCACAGGCATTGCCGTTACAAATCTGTGTTTGGTTGGACGTGGGATATAATGACGCCATTAAACTCAACAAAGATCTGGTTATAACTAAAGATGAACGATCAATAAATCATAGAAAGTAGGAGACGATATTTATGATAAATCTTGATGTACAATAAAAACATATCGACATACGAAAAGCAAGGACGGCTAAAGAGATAAATATTCTCTGAGATTTTGAAATAAATGTCCAGAAATACAGATAATCATAAAATAAAATGATATAAAAGAGAATGAACAAGAATACTCAAGTTTGTGTGAGAAACAGAATTTTCACCTGGGCTTTGAAGTAACATATACAACATATATATGATTTTATTCATGTCTTCAGTAAAAGTCATATCAAAACTACAGAAAAGTTTCACTTCTATTGCATGTGATCAAAGTCTGGCCTATGCTGTTCTTTTGTTTTCACTGATCCTTACAAAAGTTGATCTTGGTCAGGCTGTCTTTCACTTGTCACACGGCTTCTACACGCACAGCAATTTCTGATACCTTCTTGAAGCTCTTCATCAGCCTGTTAAAATGTGCATTTTCTTTTTGTTGCACCTCTAGACTTGTTTCTTGTTGCTGAATATTTTTGTTTCGCAGAAATATTTATGAGAAATTCTATTTTTATCCATGGCAAGTAGAATAAAATGAACACAGTCTTGATATTTTCTATGATATATTTATACAGCAAATATCCCTCATCAGCGCTTGGCCGATGCACGGTTTCTTATAATCAACGTCAAAAAAAAAAAAAGTAAAGTGTATAAGCCAAGTGGCGTATAAGGAATATGGTGTTAGTGACCATAATTTTGATAGACCTTCGGCACATGATTTTTGGGATGATATGGTCGGTATTACGCCCGTGTCGCTTTACTTTCTCAGAAAAATTCCTCTACCTATTTAAGGCCGGGTGAAGCTGGAAGCCGTCGATCAGGATCGAACCCGACCTCTTGTCCTTAACATACAAATGTAACAAACTGACCAAAACAAATGTAACAAACTGACCAAAACAAATGTAACAAACTGACCAAAACAAATGTAACAAACTGACCAAAACAAATGTAACAAACTGACCAAAACAAATGTAACAAACTGACCAAAATAAATGTAACAAACTGACCAAAATAAATGTAACAAACTGACCAAAATAAATGTAACAAACTGACCAAAATAAATGTAACAAATTGAACGATACAAATGTAAAAAATGTTAACAATATAAATGTAACAAATTGAACAATATAAAGGTAACAAACTGACCAAAACAAATGTAACAAACTGACCAAAACAAATGTAACAAACTGACCAAAATAAATGTAACAAATTGAACAATACAAATGTAAAAAATATTAACAATATAAATGTAACAAATTGAACAATATAAATGTAACAAACTGACCAAAACAAATGTAACAAACTGACCAAAACAAATGTAACAAACTGAACATACAAACGTAACAAACTGAACAAAACAAATGTAACAAACTGACCAAAACAAATGCAACAAACTGAACATACAAATGTAACAAACTGAACATACAAATGTAATAAACTGAACATACAAATGTAACAAACTGAACAAAACAAATGTAACAAACTGAACAAAACAAATGCAACAAATTGAACAATACAAATGCAACAAATTGACCAATACAACTGCAACAAATTGAACAATACAAATGCAACAAATTGAACAAAACAAATGCAACAAATTGAACAATACAAATGCAACAAATTGAACAATACAAATGCAACAAATTGAACAAAACAAATGCAACAAATTGAACAAAAATAACCAAACATCGATGCTCTCACTTGACCAGCGCCATTCTGGGACCTTTCTCAAAAGGACTCTGCTCCTCGTCAGGATTATCCGGAATTTTTCCGCCACACATGCAGACATAACAGCAGGAATGACCGCTTTCACTCAGTTCCTTCCGAGACTTGTCCACTTTCTGACAGGTCAGGACGTGTCTTTTGGAGAACATGCGACGGCCGTGGAGGGTCAGGCACGAGCCAAACACGCAGGCGTTACAGAAGTAGCAAAAGATGACACCTGCACCTGTAAGATTGTTCAGGAGTTGATTTATTTGAAATAAAAACAACATAGTTGGTTGTGTTTTTTGGCGTGTGCTGAGACTGCTACGATGGGGACTACAGTTATCTTTCTTTGTCTGGGAGATGAGATTCGGATGATTACACTGGCACGGGCGGTTGAGCAATTATGGATTTTAATTCGTTTGCAGTGATACAGGAGTCTTCCATAAACAAACAAACAAACATAGTCTGTGTTCTTAACTCAAGGAGATAAGCAGGAAATAACTCTAGAGGCAAAACGGGCATTTTACAATACAATCTTCATCCCAACGTTGTGCTACCGATGCCAATTCTGGACCCTAGATGCAAGAACAATAAGAAAAATAACCTCTACTGAGACTAAATGTGATAGAAGAATGATAGGAAACAGTCTGAGAGATAAGATCAGAAATGAAGAATTGAGAAAAAAGATAGGAATAGCCCCCGCTATAGAAATAATAAAGAACAAAAGATAAAATAGTTTGGTCACGTGATAATGCAGGAAGATCAAAACACAACACAGCGAGCCTTCAATACACGTTGCGAGAACACCAGACCTAAGGGTCGACCACGAAAAAGTTGGACTGATGGAATATTAGAAGCACTAGGAAACATAACAGCAGCAGAGGCCAACAGAAGAGCAAAAGACGGCAAATTATATCTCCCCTCGACGCTGAAAGGCAAATGAGGAAGGAAAGAATAAAAAAGGAGAAGAAGATAAGCACAGATGTCAAATATATAAAAAAAATATTAAATACCATGCAGGACCACGTGTATAGCTGCAGAGAACAAAGAAATAAGCATACAATGGTATTGAGGAAGCTAAACTAACAGAAAGACTAGACCAGCGACAATACAAGGCAAAAACCTCCGTTGAGTAAACAAGAGACTAGATGTAGTAACTAATACATTTATACAACACGAAAGGAAATGTGTTGCTAAAATAAAAATAAAAAAAATAATAAAAACAAAAGAAAGATGGTATAATCATAGTGAACGAGCCTTAGGAAAAACAGTGAAGCCATTTGAGAATAGAACCGATATACTGTTAGAACGAACATTATTCCGTCTCAGATAATTCAGGTCTGGTAACAGTAAAACAGTAACAAAATATGTTTTTCTCCCTATTTATTTTTAAAATTTTAAATACATATTTGTGCGCGTGTTGCATGTTTGTTGCTCTTGAATGCACTTGAGCCGAAACGTCGTTCTGGTTTGTGCTGTCCACTTGTTACGTGAAGCGTTAACCACACCATTTTATATATATATATTTTGTTATATATATATATATATTGTGTTTTATATTGTGTTATATATATATATGTTGTGTTTTTTTTTTCATTTCTCTTAACAATAAAACAGAGCGCTTTTGGTTTCAGAACGAATCTTTCGAAAACCACATGTCTCTTGTGTCAGAGATCGAATCCATTCCGATGACAGAAAAACCACATGTCTCTTGTGTCAGAGAGCGAATCCATTCCGATGACAGAAAAACCACCTGTCTCTGACGTCAGACAGTGTCCATTACGAACAACAAAGAAGACTCCTCAGAAATTGAAAACAAGAAGGGCTCATCCAAAAGTAACGGAGAATCGATCTTCCTTGGAGGCAGAGACAGGTTCCAACTCCTGTGACAAAGAAACAAGAAGTCAAATGTACGTCTCCCTTTGTCCACAGTATGTTCTCATATGTCCTTGCCTTCAAAGTTATCCTTATCTCATAGTATTGTGTCTGAGTAAAGCTGATAACAGTTGGCGTATATTATATTGGTATCTTGTGTTTGTTTGTTTGCATGCTTTATATATCTAGTGAAGTCCAAGGAAATCAAGTGTTGCGAGAATATCACTTTTTCCTATTTTTCCCCCACACCTGCAGCAGTGTGGTCAGGTGTCCCTCGCAATGCAGGCAAATATTCTCCGACTTCAACAGTACTCTGTTTTGTTATCTACGTGTATTGTTGTGCTTCCAGTAGATTTTCCTAATCACTTTCTGGTAGCAGTGTGGTCAGGTGTCCCTCGCAATGCAGGCAAATATTCTTCGACTTCAACAGTACTCTGTTTTGTTATCTACGTGTATTGTTGTGCTTCCAGTAGATTTTCCTAATCACTTTCTGGTAGCAGTGTGGTCAGGTGTCCCTCGCAATGCAGGCAAATATTCTTCGACTTCAACAGTACTCTGTTTTGTTATCTACGTGTATTGTAGTGCTTCCAGTAGATTTTCCTAATCACTTTCTGGTAGCAGTGTGGTCAGGTATCCCTCGCAATGCAGGCAAATATTCTTCGACTTCAACAGTACTCTGTTTTGTTATCTACGTGTATTGTTGTGCTTACAATAGATTGTCCCAATGATTGTCCCAATCACTTCTGGTAGCAGTCATCTTTAACCTACTCGTTTCGATTTCCAAATGTAAAGAGATTTTTAATGTAACAAGAGTTACGTGGGATCATCTGTTTTTGTTTGCGATTCCCAAGAGGGAAAAAGAGACCGGTGGGAGGGTAAAACCATAAAGATAATTGGTTGCAGTAAATCTCCAACTGTATGATAAGCTTTTTGTAGGCAAGTCAAACAAACTAAGTTGTTTTGACCATACTATTTGAATTAGGAGTATAGCATTTGGCTTCAATATTATGGTAACTTATCTCCATTTTAAAAATGCACGCATAATTTAACAAATAAAATTGACCACCCGGTTAAAATACTAAGCACATGGTTAAAATACTGGGCAAATGGTTAAAATACTGGGCAAATGGTTGAAATACTGAACAAATGGTTAAAATACTGGTAAATGGTTAAAATACTGAACAAATGGTTAAAATACTGGGTAAATGGTTAAATACTGAACAAATGGTTAAAATACTAGGTAAATGGTTAAAATACTGAACAAATGGTTAAAATACTGGGTAAATGGTTAAAATACTGAACAAATGGTTAAAATACTGGGTAAATGGTTAAAATACTGAACTGATTAAAATACTGACCCGTGTAGATACAGAAGTTGCGTACACCTCGAAAAATGCTGGTGGCACCAATAACAAAGGCCAGGAAATCAGTAACTGAAATGATAGCATGTTGATAACATACACATATTTGCTATGTTGGCTGGTCACATTGAATCGTTCTACACTTGCACGATATTATTTATTGGTTTGAAAACAAAATGTTTATTATTTTTTTTTTTTTTAAACAAAAGGGGGCTTGGGCGTTTCACATTAATTAGTTTGACATCTCTGGACGATAAAAATGGAAAAGTGAAACACAAAAACATCTAGGCCCAGACTCTTGAATTATAGGAATGAGAGAATGTAATAGGTAAACATAGCCACATAATAGTGATTTTATAATAAGAAATCATGAATTTAATTTGATCACGGTAAGTAGTGAGACGATATGACTCTCTTTATCTACTTGTATATGTCAACAGTGATGGCAGTGATGACTCTATTTATCCGCATGTATTTGTCAATGTACAACAATTAATAACAATCGGAGGTCACAATATAAATAATCTAAGGCAGTGGCGTATACTGGTTTTGGGGTCTGGGCTAACGCTGACATATTAAATAAAGACATACAATTTATTCAGTAGGTTAACATGAAGTAATATTTGCTAATGACATCACTATATTTTAAATTACTTACTTATTTATATGTAAACTCTATCCGTCTTGTTTGGGACGAAAATGTCTCCATGACTTTGTCATTGAAACTACTGTTGGGTTGGTTTCTAAGTTTCTGAAGGAATGATTTCTTAATGGACATTATTGCCAAACCAGATAAGCGTTCTTGTGTCTGAGTTGAGCGACAATAAGATTTGATTCTCTTGAGAGCAGAAAATGTTCTTTCCACAGATGCTGATGCACAAAACGTAGTTATAAATAGGTTAGGAAGTTCCGGTAATCAGACATAGTTTCACTTTCACTTTGTGAAGATTCTGTTTGGCTAGAGCTAAAATTAACCCATGAAACAGCATTAGTGTAGAGGTAGCTTAGCCGTATTATTTTGACTGGAATTTTTGAATGTCAAGGTCATTAATTCAAAGTCGGAGAGAAGAGAAATGTACCGCTGCTGATTAGCGGTTTCATGTACTATTTTTTATAGTAGTTTCGGTCTCATTCACAAACGTTATAGTGGCCATAGGAAAACCTTGCTTTAATAAATGCAAATCAAAGCAAATGAATCATATTGGTCCACGAAATGTGTAATAGAAAATTCGAAAATGTGTAATATAATTATGAAAAAGAATATAATAAATAATCATTTCATTTTGTACTTCGTTAATATGTTCAGGCTACCGGCGGTAGATGCGGTAGCATAGAGAATACGCCACTGATCTAAGGTATGCTGATGATACAGTCTTAATAGCTAAGAGTGAAAATGAGTTACAATAAATGTTAGACATTATAGTGAAAGAAAGCAACAATAAACGACTCATCCTTAATAGCGGAAAGACAGAAGTAATGGTAACAACAAAGAAAAAGACATCACCTCAGTGCAAAATAAAGACAAGTGGAACAATATTAAAACAGGTAATGAATGTAAATATTTGGAAACTTTGTTAACCTCTGACGGAAGATGTACAAAAAAGATGAGATGCAGAATGGCTCAGGCAAAAGCCGCTTTCCAAAAAAATGAGGAAGATACTATACAATCCATTTTTGACAATAGAAATAAGAAAAAGAGTTCTTTAATGTTATGTAGAGCCAGTCTTAACATATAGATGTGAATCATGGACAATATGACAACATCCAAGAAAATCACTGGAGTCTGTAGAAATGTAGTTTTACAGAAGAATGTTGAGAATACCATGGACAGCTAAGAAGAGTAATGAAAACCTTCTGAAAAAGGTCAAAGCAAAAAGAGAGCTAATTTCCAATATTAGGAAGATATTAGGAATCATCATTTTTGGCCATGTAATGTTGTTGAAGAGAAAAGCTGGAATATATTGTAACAATTGGAAAAATTGATGGATGAAGAAATAGAGGGAAGCAAAGAGAAAAAATACCAGACAGCTTAAGAGAATGGCTTAGCAGAAGGTCAACAACAGAAATGTTAAATAACTGTTGTGATCGAAAGTTGTGGAGAGACATGATCACCTACGCCAGCATGCCCGGTACTTGTTGATGAGGATATGTCAACAGTGATGGCAGTGAGACGATATGACTCTATTTATCTACTTTATATGTCAACAGTAATGTCAGTGAAACTATATGACTCTATTTGACAGAAGTGACAAAGACTTCCGTTTCAAAATGGTGGAACGTTTCACGTTCTTTCGATCGTTGTAGAAAATGCATCTGGGGTTTGATTAATTTCGGCTCTGTGATGCAATTTTCTGTGTTGAAATCAAAATGATGTTCTACTTAGCAAATCTGCGCCGTCTGGAGAGCACGAGCATGCCTGAAGATTAGTTCAGATACAGAGCATCCATTGCACCACTTGCTCAACACAGAGAAAGGTGACAGGCTAAAAAGAGGCAAATCATGGGTGGGCTGAGCAGAAGATGTCATCAAACAGGTCTGTGGGCTTACCAATATCTGCGTTGGTGAGGAGTGGATACCGGTGCCTATGTCATTCAAGGGGACTTTCTCGTGTATTGTCACACTTGACAGGAAAAGTAGGGATAAGGAACCCGATCGTGGTTAATGCTGAGGTCAACGGTCTCATCTGCGATAACACCGATGAGAAAGATGCAGTCATCTATACAGACGGATCTGTAATACGACACCAAAGAAGCGCATGGGCATTTACAGCACGCTCGGCAGGCAGAATAGTCAAGGAAGACAGTGGTGCATACGTCATGACCACGAGTAGCATGACAATGGAGGTGATAGCAGTGACGAAGGCATTCAAATGGTTAGAGTCACAAGACTACACCCACGCATGTATACTGAGTGATTCGATGAGCATGATTAAAAAAGTGAAGGCGGGCTCTGTACGCATGCAATGGGTAGAGTCGTTGCAGAAATTCAAAATACGTAAGGTCACCTTTGTCTATGTCCATGGACATGCGGGAGTACGGGGAAATGAGAGAGCGGACAGGTTGGCTAGCTGCGCCGTCGTTGAGGACGGGCAACCAATGGGTCGGGCGTACATCATCAATATTCTCCGAGATGTGGGAAGTGCACAGGACTTCGACAAACACAGATCCACGTCACTTCTTCGAATGATGGAAATGGGAGTTAATATGGGCACAGCCAGAAATGAGAAACTTAGTGGCCGTGTAAGAAGACTTATCAACCAACATAGAACTGGAGTCGTCAGTCGCTGGACACTGAGGGATTTGCTGAGGAGGGGATCTGAGCACCTATGGACATGTTCAGAGTGCAATGATGATGACCCGCAAATAACTCAATAACTCAAATCTGCGCCGACGAAGAGGACAAATCTGCGTCGCCGAGTACACACAGCAATGTTCCTTTTTGGCAAGTCAAGTATTGTAAAAACGACCTTCACCGTCTAGTATTGACATGCAGTTTACGTCACATTGAGTGCTGTTCAATGGCCGACGTTGGAATTGTTTGACGCAAGTTATTTACATGCTGAAACGCATTAATGTGGACTGCTCTGTCAAGTCGACCGAAGATTTTCCTCTTTGGGGAATTTGCACCGTGTTTCGTTCTTTGTACACTAACCGTAGGGTCTGTTGTTTGATGTGTGACGGGGATAATTCGACGACTGTGTGTTTATATGTTAGGTTGGAGTCAAGAAAGATGTCCTAACATCATCAAGCGCTATACATTTTTTGTTCTCAATTTGACGATCATCATTTTCGGGAGGACATAAATTCCGGTATATTGTGGATAGGCGGCAGGAACTATTGAAGGCTATGTCTAAAAAATGTTCCTTGTTGCAGTTTACTCATATTCCAAGTCCGGCTTGTTGCAGGAGCTACTGAGTTAAGTGCTCTGTGCACACCGTGAGCTGTGTGTCTCTTCCGTTTTGATCATGTTTCGATATTCCAATTGTTTACGATGAATGGTGATATCGTATGACAGGGAACAGTTGGCTGTGTTCACTTTCTGCGCGGTTTCGCCTTATGTCTTTTGGCGTGCTCTGAGACTGCTACGATAGGGACTACAGTTACCTTTCTTTGTTTGGGAGGTGAGTTAGTAATTCGGATGATTCCACTGGCACGGGCGGTTGAGCGATTATGGATTTTAATTCGTTTGCAGTGATACCGAGGCCTTCCATAACCAATATAACCAATATGACTCTATTTATCTACTTGTATATGTCAACAGTGATGGCAGAGATGAACTGTATGCTCCCGGGATCTTCATAAAACTTTAACGGATGGAGGTGGAAACTGCCATGAGCTACTTCTGTCGTAACTGAACGTTTAGTATCTGGTCCTCATTATATGTGAAGCTGTTTTGGAGCCAAATTTACCTCTACGTGCATTGTTTTGTCAATTCCAAATCGTCTTAGTCTGCTTTAGCCTTTAGGAGTAAGACAACCCTGATGACTTTTCTTTTCCTTGTTGGGTAAGATGTCGCATGTTTATGTATGCTTTTCTTTATGCATTGCCATTCGCTTGGGCAGACTGTTTCCAGATACACAGCGGAGAGGTGGACAAGGATCTTTATCAGTTTTGGTTCACTGCTCATGGTGCAAGAAGTTAGCTACAAACAACTAACCGCTAACAAGACAGGCGCTGTTGGACGTTCTGGGTTAAAGTTCGTGTCAGTCATGATTGTTTTTACTTTTAAGTGATAACATTCAACAAAAAAGCGATTTATTTATTCCACGGAAAATGTTGGCCCTAAAAGCTCAACTAATTATGACACCATAATTTTTCTAACTTACCGGATGTGATGGTAATGCCAATCCCTGCTTTCTTGTAGACTAAACCCATTCGCTCTGGAATCGTCATACCCGTTTCTGATAAGCTCTCACTCCAGCACCCCATCAACAAAAACATGTCGTCAACACCTATGCCTGGATATCAAAATGTAAAACAATATGAGTAGTTTCATTATTAAATCTATGGGGGGGGGGGGGGTGTGAATACACTTACTTCCGGGGTCAAACACATACATCAATGCATGACTCATTTTGAAACTTCATTCCTAAAAGAGCTCGTTTTTATTTATATACTGACCAAAGGATGCAGAGGTTGGTGACCGCGATTTGTGCACAACCAGAGAGCTACTGGTACTATCAATGTCCACTGGTTTCATCGCCTGCCGAAAGCGGCTGTGCACCTATAGGTTTGTCCGGAGTGTTGTCATGTGGACTTTGTCAATAAAGAACAGGTCATAAGGATGTTGAAGGTGTTTGGTTTCAACTGACAATTTATATAGCCCGATAATTATTCATATCTCTCTCTCTCTCTCCTTCTTCTACCTCTTCTTCTTCTTCTCCTTCTTTTCTTCTTATTCTTATTTACTTTTCTTTTCTTCTTCTTCTTCTTCTTCTTCAGCGTTCATGTATTTTTATCGAGCAAACTTGACTCATTGCCTTGTTTTGTGATGGAGTGTAAGGAACAGCATCTTGAAATAAGATGAGCTCGTCGCAGGCTCCGTTTTCGTATGTGTGTGTGTGTGTATGTACTCATTGTTTCCCAAAACCTGCGCCGTGGCTGACACACTCCGTTTTCGGCAGGCTGGAACTACGTAAGAGTTTTCCTTCTAGTAGAGAGTAGATGCCGGCCAAGGCTGTTGACTCCACTCTACCCGTGCTCTCTCTCTCTTCCCCCCCCTCTCTCTCTCTCTGTGAGATCATTCCTCTCTAATCATCTCAGGGTGACTTACATTGACTTAAACTCTTGATTTACTTTGAAGACAGGTCTAAAGTCAACTCGCTATAGAGTCAAACATCGATAACCAATGTGTTAAAGGCCACGTGTTAAACGAAAGTCAAACATTGAGAAAGTTAAAGAATCACAATTTGACAGTTCCACATGTTGTTAGCCTACATGTCGCACCAAAAAATATTGACTCCGAGTATTTCTTTTTAAAAACAATTATTTAAATTAAAAAATCACAAAAGGTACAGTATGGAGGCATAGTAATTTTTATATTTTTTGCACGTAGACATCAACATAATCGTCATCACACTGTACTGATTTGAATGAGAACCATACAACAGGAAGTCACTGACTCAGTACACATTTAAAGCAGATGGACTCTCCTTTGTTTTTTAATGACATAGCGCTCCAGACATAAGAATTTCTCACTTGGAATCTCTTCTCCTTCAACAGAAATCCTCATACAGTAATCTAGTGATCTCCTAACTGGTTTCTTAGTGGATCCATTATTCTGTTCATAACACTAAATGACCCTTCAACAGTGGCTGCTGATATTGCTACAGTCAATATTTGTACTCTAGTATTTTGTCAGTTCGTCATAGCCAATTGAAAAATATATTTTAACATGGTGACACAATCTCGTTGACATTCGAGATCAAATATTTTAAATATTTCAGATCTGCGTGTAAATGATCGTGATCTATGTCATGCAACTACAGACACAGAGTGTTAACATCTGCTTTGTCATGCAACTACTGACACAGATTGTTAACGTCTGCTATGTCATGCAACTACTGACACAGAGTGTTAACGTCTGCTATGTCATGCAACTACTGACACAGAGTGTTAACATCTGCTATGTCATGCAACTACAGACACAGAGTGTTAACATCTGCTTTGTCATGCAACTACTGACACAGAATGTTAGCGTCTGCTTTGTCATGCAACTACTGACACAGAATGTTAGCGTCTGCTATGTCATGCAACTACTGACACAGAGTGTTAACATCTGCTATGTCATGCAACTACTGACACAGATTGTTAACATCTGCTATGTCATGCTGTTACAGCGTTGTGATGTTCTTTGTTGTATTATATTATATCTTGTATAGTTGCTTAATGGTCACAACACATCACAACATTGAGGTAACAACAGGTAATATGTAAGATCATGACAGAGTCTTTCTTTAACAATAATGATAATCAGTTTATTGATTTCGCCGTGATACAATATAGTGGATGCACTTCTCTGAATCTAATGTTCTTTAAGTTCTGGACATGCATAGGTTACCACTGATGATTATGCAATGTCCATAAGTGCATATTGTCATATAACATTGTTCATCAGACATCATTCAACTTGTCTACTTACGAGATGTAATATTCTTGAAATACTTCAAAATGGAAACACAATCACTTCACAACTAAAGTCATTATATTCTTGATCAACTATCTATCAAGAATAACTTCTAAACTGACTTGAACTACACTTGGAGATTCGAACTTCAGAACTACTGACTTCACTTCTAATCTTAACTTCTAGCTGTTCTGACTCTAACTGTTTCCAAACTACTTAACTGCTTCTACTTCTAACTTCTGACTGACTTAACTGCTGGTTCGCTCTCCTAACTTCTTTGTTCTATCCTAACTTCTTGACTAACCTTCTACATTCTACTTCTCTTCTGCTCCTCTGACTTAACTGCTGGTTCGCTCTCCTAACTTAACTGACTCAAACTGTTGTGCAGGACTTTAAGTACTCAACAACTCTCTTCTACCTGCAAGATAGTGACCAATAAGATCATCGCAAATTGACCACTCGCGACGTGATCTGGTCACCTGAGTTTGTCGTTTGCTCACTATCTGTGACTCACACCTGAACTTTCCCAAATTGGCGAAAGCATCATGTTTCGCAAACTCTATGACCTATTTGGAATAATATTACTTCATCCTGGTAGCTGGATGACCACTTGACCGTTCCATGACTTTGACAATAACAACTTATTTATCAGTCGGCCAAAGTCATGGGTTCCACATGCTAACTGCGTGGTGGTCACCCACAATAACAACGAACTTGCATGGACAATCGTGGAGATTTGACAATACGTCACGAGGTCGATGCGTGATGGTCACTTCACAACAACTGGGTGAGTGGGGATTTATGGAAAATCCCCCTCAACTATTATATCAAGGCCAAGTCATGACCCTCTCTACTTCGGTGGGTGTCCACTACCCACTCTCTACAACTTGTTATCCTAATTTGTATTCTGTAAAATCTATACTTAAATTCTGCTGGTCGCCACTATTTGATACTGCTCTCGTCCATTCAAAGAGCGGTAACGATTAAATTACCTGCTCCCTCTGTTTACACTATCTAAATCTGCTACAATGCAACTACTGACACAGACTGTTAGCGTCTGCTATGTCATGCAAATACTGACACAGAGTGTTAACATCTGCTATGTCATGCAACTACTGACACAGAGTGTTAACATCTGCTATGTCATGCAACTACAGACACAGAGTGTTAACGTCTGCTATGTCATGCAACTACTGACACAGAGTGTTAACATCGGCTATGTCATGCAACTACTGACACAGAGTGGTCTGAATCTTCCATCTACTGAATGTGATGAAATGATTAAAAAAAAAGTGAACGTGCTGAAATTCATTCCAAGGCTTTCTTACTTTTGTCCATTTCAGATATGACATTTTCTGTGAATTTAGCAAAAGTCTGCAAACAAGTTTTGTCATCAGAGACATCTGTTTTTATTGTTCTGATGTGTGATACCTTGTCTTTCAGTTCTGTACATGTTGCAGTAAAATCACTGTGTTCGTGTATTTCTGCTTTCTGTACATCCGCAGATATTGACTTTAAGTGTCAAGATGTGCTTGAGATTAGCTTTGGTAGAATTGTCAACTGATATTACTGCTTGTGCAAGCTTTTGCTTCAATTATAAACAACTCCCGGCATCTCCACCAACAGGCGAAGTTGGTGACATGAACGTAGATTTATTGCATTTAAAGAAGTAATCCTCCAGCCAAGGAAGCTAGATCCGTCCCATCCTTATGTCAATGCTCACAAGTCATCATGATTGACCGGTAATTTAACTTTGTGAAATGTCTAAATGATGTAAGTTGTTTTATAATGACTGAGCTAGCGCACATCTGTAGCTTCTGGAATTATCAGCATAGGATCTAACATTGTTTTCATTGTCATGGAGAACTGATTTTCGTTTTGTAGATTGATGGAACAGCTGATATATGTCTCTGACTTCATGAAGAAACCTTTTCACGTAGGTGAATAGACCTCTTACTACTACAAGTGACAATACATGAGCCCTACAATGTCTGTGTGGAATAGCCATTCCAGATTTATCTGACATCATTTTGTGAACCCCGGAGATGCTACCCTAAAGATTAGAACTTCATTCAAATTCACAAGCAATAAGATGACATCTTATAGCTCCTTTATTTATTTCACTTTCAGTGTTCAGTTTGTGATGGTTTCAGCTGTTGCAGTTTGTGATGGTTTCAGCTATTACAGTTTGTGATGGTTTCAGCTGTTGCAGTTTGTGATGGTTTCAGCTGTTGCAGTTTGTGATGGTTTCAGCTGTTTCAGTTTGTGATGGTTTCAGCTGTTGCAGTTTGTGATGGTTTCAGCTGATGCAGTTTGTGATGGTTTCAGCTGTTGCAGTTTGTGATGGTTTCAGCTGTTGCAGTTTGTGATGGTTTCAGCTGTTGCAGTTTGTGATGGTTTCAGCTGTTGCAGTTTGTGATGGTTTCAGCTGTTGCAGTTTGTGATGGTTTCAGCTGTTGCATTTTGAAGTGGAATCATGCTCACAAAAATCACAAATTGTGCTCAATATACACACTATGTGCTCACACATATCTCACACATATCTCACACACATATCTCACACACATATCTCACACACATATCTCACACACATATCTCACACATATCACACACATATCTCTCACACATTTCTCTCACACATATCTCTCACACATATCTCACACACATATCTCACACATATCTCACACACATATCTCACACACATATCTCTCACACATATCTCTCACACATATCTCTCACACATATCTCTCACACATATCTCTCACACATATCTCACACACATATCTCACACATATCTCACACACATATCTCACACACATATCTCTCACACATATCTCTCACACATATCTCTCACACATATCTCTCACACATATCTCTCACACATATCTCACACACATATCTCACACATATCCCACACACATATCTCACACACATATCTCTCACACATATCTCACACACATATCTCACACACATATCTCACACACATATCTCACACATATATCACACACATATCTCTCACACATTTCTCTCACACATATCTCTCACACATATCTCTCACACATATCTCACACACATATCTCACACATATCTCACACACATATCTCACACACATATCTCTCACACATATCTCACGCACATATCTCTCACACATATCTCTCACACATATCTCACACATATCTCACACACATATCTCTCACACATATCTCTCACACATATCTCTCACACATATCTCTCACACATATCTCACACACATATCTCACACACATATCTCTCACACATATCTCACACACATATCTCACACACATATCTCTCACACATATCTCACGCATACATCTCACGCAAACACCTTGCATACACATCTCAAACATCTCACACACACCTCATACATACACATCTCACGCACATATATCACACACATACCTCACGCACATATCTCACACACATATTTCAGACATATATCTCACACACACATCTCACACATATATAGCACACATATATCTCACACATATATCTCACACAAACATCTCACACACACATCTCACACACATATCTCACACACGTATCTCACACACATATCTCACACACGTATCTCACACACATATCTCACACACATATCTCACACACATATCTCTCACACATATCTCACGCATACATCTCACGCAAACACCTTGCATACACATCTCAAACATCTCACACACACCTCATACATACACATCTCACGCACATATATCACACACATACCTCACGCACATATCTCACACACATATTTCAGACATATATCTCACACACACATCTCACACATATATAGCACACATATATCTCACACATATATCTCACACAAACATCTCACACACACATCTCACACACATATCTCACACACGTATCTCACACACATATCTCACACACGTATCTCACACACATATCTCACACACATATCTCACACACACATCTCACACACATATCTCACACATATATCTCACACACATATCTCTCACACATATCTCACACACGTATCTCACACACATATCTCACACACATATCTCACACATATATCTCACACACATATCTCACACACATATCTCACACACACATCTCCATCATATATCTCACACACATATATCTCACACACTTACATATATCTCACCCACATCTCATTCACACATCTCACACACATACCTCACACATATCTCACACACATATCTCACCCACACATCTCACACATATATCTCATATATATCTCATCCCCTCTCACACACATACATACACACAAATATAAGTAGTGGTAGTGGCCTCAGTCACAGTTGACTATGAATTTTACAGCGCCCCCTAGGAAATATTTGTTTTTTCCTCCGCCTTGTATTCTCTTTTTCTGTGAATCTGTCTGCTCCTTGTTTGAGTTGGAGCTTCAGAGTGTGTGTCCAAAGATTGTGCTTTGTCTACGTCTTCCCAAATAGGAGTGAGAGAGTGACATATGTTATTGTATTTAGACCACGTCATTTAGAGGTGAGAGGGCTAGTGCTCTCCCAAGATGACATTACATTCCCGCCTCTCCTTTAACAGCTGGGTCGAGTTACCGACGTAAACCTGAGCATGAACCCTCGTTCACAGAATCGTTAAGCCAGTGCGTTGGCACTACACTAATGACGCGTCATGATCAAGTACCGTGCCTGCTGGCGTAGGTGATCATGTCTCTCCACAACTTTCGATCTCTACAGTTAGTTATCATTTCTGTTGTTGACCTTCTGCCAAGCCATTCTCTTAAGCTGTCTGGTATCTTTTCTCGTTGCTTCCCTCTATCTCTTCGTCCCTCTATTTTCCCAAATGTTACAATATATTCCAGTTGTTCTCTTCTCATTACATGGCCAAAAAATGATGATTGTTTCTTCCTAATATTGGAAATTAGCTTTCTTTTTGCTTTGGCCTCTTTCAGAACGTTTTCATTACTCTTCTTAGCTGTCCTTGGTATTCTCAACATTCTTCTGTAAAACCACATGTCTACAGCTTCCAGTGATTTTCTTGTCTGTTGTCCTCTTGTCCATGATTCACATCCATATGTTAAAACTGGCTCTACATAACATTTAAGAACTCTTTTTCTTGTTTCTATTGTCAAAAAATGATTGGCTCACTCTAATGACGCTTACTTCCTGTAAATGCATAAGTGAGACATAAACACTCGTTTGACAGCGGACAATTTCTGGATATAAAGTTAGCTTTGAATTAAGAATTGCTTGGATATTAATGCAAAGCTAAGTGTAGGCCACAGCCCTTCATCGGAATGCTAATTAATACAAAATGTAGAGCAACTGTAATGAAAAGACGATTAGAGGCCACAGAGATTGGATTTCTTAGAATTATGAAAGTTCCCTGGACAGCTAAAAAGACCAACGAGGAAATTCTCAAAGAGGCCAACACAAAAATGGAGATCTTAAAAAAAACATCAAAAAGAAACTATCAACATTTTTTGGGCACACACAAGAAAAGGAAAGTTGGAATACATGGTTGCAACTGACAAAATACAAGGAAAGAGAGATCGTGGACGACAAAGAAAGAAAATACTAGATAGCTTGGTGTCGTGGCACGGAAAACAGACAACTGAATTGATAGCACGGAGGATAGAAGATTGTGGAAGAACATTATCACCTACGCCAACAGGTATAGCACATGATGATGAGTGCAACTGTAACTTAGTGCTGATTAATTCTATGAGAGGATCAAGCAAGCTTATTTAGGGTCAAGAAAGCTTACTTAGTGTCAAGACAGCTTACCTAGGGTCAAGAAGGCTTACTTAGGGTCAAGATGGCTTACTTAGTGTCAAGACAGCTTACCTAGGGTCAAGAAAGTTTACCTAGGGTCAAGAAAACTTACCTAGGGTCAAGAAAGCTTACCTAGGGTCAAGAAACCTTACTTAGTGTCAAGACAGCTTACCTAGGGTCAAGAAGGCTTACATAAGGCCAAGAAAGCTTACTTAGTGTCAAGACAGCTTATCTAGGGTCAAGAAGGCTTACTTAGTGTCAAGACAGCTTATCTAGGGTCAAGAAGGCTTACTTAGGGTCAAGAAGGCTTATTTAGGGTCAAGAAGGCTTACCTAGGGTCAAGAAGGCTTACCTAGGGTCAAGAAGGCTTACTTAGGGTCAAGACAGCTTATCTAGGGTCAAGAAGGCTTACTTAGGGTCAAGAAGGCTTATTTAGGGTCAAGAAGGCTTACCTAGGGTCAAGAAGGCTTACTTAGGGTCAAGAAGGCTTACTTAGGGTCAAGAAGGCTTACCTAGGGTCAAGAAGGCTTACTTAGGGTCAAGAAGGCTTACCTAGGGTCAAGAAGGCTTACTTAGGGTCAAGAAGGCTTACTTAGTGTCAAGAAGGCTTACTTAGGGTCAAGAAGGCTTACTTAGGGTCAAGAAGGCTTACTTAGGGTCAAGATGGCTTACTTAGTGTCAAGACAGCTTATCTAGAGTCAAGATGGCTTACTTAGTGTCAAGACAGCTTATCTAGAGTCAAGAAGGCTTACTTAGGGTCAATAAGGCTTACTTAGGGTCAAGAGGGCTTACCTAGGGTCAAGGCAACTTACCTAATTTCAAGAAAGCTTACCTAAGGTCAAGAAAGCTTACCTAAGGTCAAGAAATGTTACCTAGGACCAAGAAGGCTTACCTAGGGTCAAGAAAGCTTACCTAGGGTCAAGAAATGTTACCTAGGACCAAGAAGGCTTACCTAAGGTCAAGAAAGCTTACCTAGGGTCAAGAAATGTTACCTAGGAAAAAAGAAGGCTTACCTAAGGTCAAGAAGGCTTACCTAGGGTCAAGAAGGCTTACCTAAGGTCAAGAAAGCTTACCTAGGGTCAAGAAATGTTACCTAGGACCAAGAAGGATTACCTAGGGTCAAGAAAGCTTACCTAAGGTCAAGAAAGCTTACCTAAGGTCAAGAAATGTTACCTAGGACCAAGAAGGCTTACCTAAAGTCAAGAAAGCTTACCTAAGGCAAAGAAAGCTTACCTAGGGTCAAGAAATGTTACCTAAGGTCAAGAAATGTTACCTAGGACCAAGAAGGCTTACCTAGGGTCAAGAAAGCTTACCTAGGGTCAAGAAAGCTTACCTAAGGTCAAGAAATGTTACCTAGGACCAAGAAAGCTTACCTAAGGTCAAGAAAGCTTACCTAAGGTCAAGAAAGCTTACCTAAGGTCAAGAAATGTTACCTAGGACCAAGAAAGCTTACCTAGGGTCAAGAAAGCTTACCTAAGGTCAAGAAAGCTTACCTAAGGTCAAGAAATGTTACCTAGGACCAAGAAGGCTTACCTAAGGTCCAGAAAGATTACCTAAGGTCAAGAAATGTTACCTAGGACTAAGAAGGCTTACCTAAGGTCCAGAAAGATTACCTAGGACCAAGAAGGCTTACCTAGGGTCAAGAAAGATTACCTAGGACCAAGAAGGCTTACCTAAGGTCCAGAAAGATTACCTAGGACCAAGAAGGCTTACCTAAGGTCCAGAAAGATTACCTAGGACCAAGAAGGCTTACCTAAGGTCCAGAAAGATTACCTAGGGCCAAGAAGGCTTACCTATGGCCAAGAAGACTTACCTAGGGTCAAGAAAGGCATCACTCCCACGATGTTGACAAATTTCACGCCACATATCGTCATCAAACCAAATGCTCCCATGATGCCAAACACAACCCCAACGACCCCAGCGTTAGCCATGAGCGCTCGAGTAGACAAACAATCACCGCCTGGAAAACAACATATACAATTATATCAACATATATATCTATATGACTAAATATATGTTTATGTGAACATATATGTGGTGGTTACAACTGATAAAATATGTACATATACGCATTGACGTAGAGTTGATAGCCAGCCCCGGAGAAAGGTTGGGCACTTTAACATGTTTTTTTTTAATGAACTACTCTTGCTATCCAGTTCGAACTCTGAGTTGTGTGAAATCCGAACCAGTTTTCATATTACAAATTATGGAAAGTGAATTAATCCGTCCCCCGACCTTAAATAATACCCATTTCGATAAGCTGAAACAGCACAATACAAATTTAAAAAAATAAAGTACCCCCGTCACGCCAAATATGGTTTTTGTGACCATACATTTTACAGGCACATGATTTTTGAGGTAATGTGGTCGATATTACGCCCGTGCCGCTTTACTTTCCCAGAAAAAAGATCCGGTACCCATTTAAGGCTGGGTGAATCGGAAGCCGTAGGTTGGGATCGAACCCTACCTCTTGTCCTTTGTAGTCCAGTTCACTAACCACTGAGCTATCGCGGCTCCCACAATACATACACTTTGATGTAAAAGTAACACAATTAAACGCTATAAATAATAACATAAAACATGAAAACTGTAAACAAAATACGTAAAACATAAGTCATTAGATGAATGATTCATTGACTGTGACTTAGAAAGTAGCGGTGATGTCCTGTGTGGCTGGTGGAGAGGAATAGAAAGGTTTGTGTTTGTAAGGAAGTTCCCTTACATCATCATCATGTACCGGGCCTGCTGGCGTAGGTGATCATGTCTCTCCACAACTTTCGATCTCGAAAGTTATTTATCATTTCTGTTGTTGACCTTCTGCCAAGCCATTCTCTTAAGCTGAATGGTATCTTTTCTCTTTGCTTCCCTCTATCTCTTCGTCCCTCAATTTTCCCAGTTGCTACAATATATTCCAGCTGTTCTCTTCTCATTACATGGCCAAAACAAAAAATTATGATTGTTTCTTCCTAGTATAGGAAATTAGCTCTCTTTTTGCTTTCGCCTCTTTTAGAGCGTTTACATTACTCTTCTTAGCTGTCCATGGTATTCTCAACATTCTTCTGTAAAACCACATTTCTACAGCTTCCAGTGATTTTCTTGTCTGTTGTTCTTTTGTCCATGATTTACATAAACAAACAAAATAGCTGAACCTCTGGTGATATCGCTCTCTCTCTCTCTCCCTCACTCACTCTTTCTCTCTCTCCTTCTCTCTCTCCTTCTCTCTCTCCTTCTCCCTCTCCTTCTCTCACTCTCTTTCCCCTTCTCTCTCTCCGCCTCTCTCTCATTCTTTCTCTCCATCACTCACTCTCACATCTCTCTTTCCCTCTCTCTCTCCCTCTTTCTCCCTTTCTCCCTCTCTCCCCCTCTTTCCTTCTTTCTCACGCTCCCAATCTCTTCCCTCCATCCTCTCCATCCCTCATCTCTTTCTTTTTCTACCTTACTCTCTACCTCACTCTCCCCCTCTCTCCTACTCTCTCTCACTATCTCTTTCTGTCTCTTCTCTCTCTCTCCCTCTCTCTCGCTCTCCCTCTCTCCCCTCTATCTCTCATCCACGTCTCACTCTCTCTCACTCCCTCTGACTTCTCCTTCTCTCTCCCCTACGCTCTCCTGCTCTCTCCCTCCTTCTTTTTCTCACACTCTCTATCGCTTTCTCACTCTTTTTCTCCTTCACTCCCTCTCTCTCACCCCTCTCTCCCTCTCTCTTTGAAAACGCTGCAGGAAGTAATCACGTGATATTCAGCATTTGAATATGTCCAAACCATTTCTTCAGCGCTGGAGAGCACGTCTGTGTCGGCATTACATCTTCCTGCTTATTGTTTGAGTAGAAACATGAAGGTATGTACTTGAGATGTGTAAGTGTGTGAAGAATGTATTTGGAAGCAATTTATTAGTGCGTAAATACGTTGATGTAAATAGCAACCACTGTAAGACCGATAACACATACCTTTTGTTTGTGATACGATCTAAGAGGTGCCCATAATCATACGGAATTCAAAATCATTTAATCTTCATAGCCTGTATTTTATTCTGTAGCTCTGCTGTAAAGGTACATCTTTAGCAAGCGGATACAAAAAAGTGATATAACAATGGAGGGTATTAGCCTGATTTTAAAGTCACGTGTGATATTCTTATCTTTCCGAAAGAGATGCTAGCCTTGGCCGCTGTAATTTGTACTTACCTAGAGACGACATTTCAGATTCCAAGCGTTCATTGTTGACAATTGACCCCGTGGTACCTTTCAATTGTTTAAAGATCTTGTACGTTTATTTTGAAATTTACATCAATGCCCTTCTCTATGGCATTAATCACCAGTTTTTTGTTTAGCGTTGATTTCTGTGCCATATTCGTCAGATGTCTTATCTAGTCGCTGTATCAGATGTGTTAATTCTTATTCTGTTCCTGCTAAAACATTGATGACAACATCAAACAACAGGTTATTGATAGCTCAGTCCCCAGTATTTTCATGGTCCACTACAGCGTACAGTGTCATGATTCTGTTCAAGAAGATGTTAAATAAGGTAGGAGAGAGAAGCAACTATGGCGAAATCCAACTCTTCTTAACCATGCTCCTTGGTTTTCGTTGATAAGTTCTGTGGTTATAATCTTGTTGTAAAGATAATTTATACTGCGGTTGTAATCTTGTCGTAAAGATAATTTATACTGCGGTTGTAATCTTGTCGTAAAGATAATTTATATTGCGGTTGTAATCTTGTCGTAAAGATAATTTATACTGCGGATGTAATCTTGTCGTATTGATAATTTATACTGCGGTTGTAATCTTGTATCGATAATTTATACTGCGGTTGTAATCTTGTATCGATAATTTATACTGCGGTTGTAATCGTGTATCGATAATTTATACTGCGGTTGTAATCTTGTATCGATAATTTATACTGCGGTTGTAATCTTGTCGTAAGGATATTCTATACTGCGAACTATGTTGGCACCGAAGTTGTAAATAATTATAGAATAGCAACAAAAATAAACAAATAAGCAGAGGGCAGAGAAATAAAAATGAAAACAATGACTCACCTGAGCTGACCACTGAAGCAAACGTGATCATTAAGGCGAAGGTAAGAGAGAAATAAACAATATCGCTGTGTGTTCCCTTGTCCAACTCAAGGCTAAGGGACTGAGATACGGCAAAGGCAAACTGGAAACACAACAAACGGAATGGTTTATTTTTGTCGTGTTTTTCTTCTAATTGGTATATCTCTAAATAGCTTTTGTCGTGTTTTTCTTCTAATTGGTATATCTCTAAATAGATTTTGTTGTGTTTTTCTTCTAATTGGTATATCTCTAAATAGATTTTGTTGTGTTTTTCTTCTAATTGGTATATCTCTAAATAGATTTTGTTGTGTTTTTCTTCTAATTGGTATATCTCTAAATAGCTTTATTGTGTTTTTCTTCTAATTGGTATATCTATAAATAGATTTTGTTATGTTTTTCTTCTAATTGGTATATCTCTAAACAGATTTTGTTGTGTTTTTCTTCTAATTGGTATATCTCTAAATAGCTTTTGTTTTGCTGTGCTCTGAAATGACGTTTGTTGAGTTATGTTGCTTCTCACAGCAAAGCTGCACACTTTTCGCTTCGAGGACCAATCATAGGACATGTCATGCAAACAAAAGTGTATCGAGAATACTATAACAACAGGCATATTGAATGGCAAGAAGAACAGAGGAAAACACAAAAAAATATTGAACATCTTATCCAAATGGCATAATAAAAGATAACCGAGTGAAATTGTGACATGTATGAAGGACCGAGTGATGTGGAGAGAGATGATCGCCTAGGCCAACCGGTATCGTACCTGCTGATGATGACCGATCACCCGACTTCATTATGTCATACTTTTGGAACCGGGTTTGCTATTTCTGCTAGATCCTTACAGTTTAGTTAAACTGAGCAATCTGTTCCAGGCACTATCACTTGAAGAAGGATCTTGTGCAAGTTTGATTCCCTGACCGTGACGTTAACAGACAACTCACTGATTAGTGGGTCAATCTCAATATTTGTCAACAAAACCCGGGTAAACATTACTGAACTATAAATAATTAATATCGGTGATCTTTGTGATCTTAGTGATTTTAATTATCTCAGTGCTCTTAGTGATCTTAATGATCTTAGTGATCTTAATGATCTTAGTGATCTTAATGGTCTTAGTGACCTTGTGATCTTAATGATCTTAGTGACCTTGTGATCTTAATGATCTTAGTGATCGCAGTGATCTTAATGATCTTAGTGATCGTAGTGATCTTAATGATCTTAGTGACCTTGTGATCTTAATGATCTTAGTGATCGTAGTGATCTTAATGATCTTAGTGACCTTGTAATCTTAATGATCTTAGTGATCGTAGTGATCTTAATGATCTTAGTGACCTTGTGATCTTAATGATCTTAGTGATCGTAGTGATCTTAATGATCTTAGTGATCGTAGTGATATTAATGATCTTAGTGATCGTAGTGATCTTAATGATCTCAGTGATCTTAGTGATCTTAATGATCTTAGTGATCGTAGTGATATTAATGATCTTAGTGATCTTAATGATCTTAGTGATCTTAGTGATCGTAGTGATATTAATGATCTTAGTGATCTTAGTGATCGTATTAATATTAATGATCTTAGTGATCTTAATGATCTTAGTGATCTTAGTGATCGTAGTGATATTAATGATCTTAGTGATCTTAGTGATCGTAGTGATATTAATGATCTTAGTGATCTTAATGATCTTAGTGATCTTAGTGATCGTAGTGATATTAATGATCTTAGTGATCTTAATGATCTTAGTGATCTTAGTGATATTAATGATCGTAGCCATTAATGGCATGACGTGGGGTAAGCAAATTTCTGCACATGTCTTCTGTAGGCTCAGTTAGAGCTTAAATCATCAACATGACTTCTTCAATCATTCCTGACATCTGTCCCCTTCTTTTAGCATAGGAAAATAAATGTTTATGATTGTCTCCACCTGAAGTAAACTGTCTTTTCACTTAAAATCGTTGCAACTTCCCCGTTCCTATTTTTAGCCTGGACATTGGTTTCCTGACATTTCCGTGCAAATCGTTATTTACGTGGACTTTCTTGTCTGATTGTCTAGGATTCACAGAAAAATGCTAGAACTGGCTCACGCGACAATAACACAACAACAACACAACAACAATAACCAACTCACATCCACAGTGGTGAAGTTGAGAGTTTTCATGAACTTGATGTACTCCACTTCCCACGCCTTGGCCACTTTCTCCACGTAGACCGTGTCTTGTCTGAGAGGAAAGATCAACCTGAGAGAGCCCGCCGAGACAAGCGAGTCTCCGTTGGTCAAGGTAACGTTGCTGAGGTACAGGTTCAGATCCATGGCGGACATGGCTGTCCACACCGGGTAGGTCACTGCCTGGATCTCCAGCATTGATCTGGTAACGAGAGAGACACGAGGGCAACTAAATGGATTTAGAAGACAGAAGATAGAAAGATCACTTAATAGATTTTTTAGTAAAATATCTAAGGAAAAAAAACAACATATTTCTATGTATGACTCGAACAGACTTCGGGCAGCTCCTGGTCTGAAACATGGAGCGACTCATAGCCAACTAATTGCATCATGATCAGCTCCTCGTTGTGACTCTAAGACAGACTAGCCTGTCTGGCCAAGCGAGTAGAAATAGAGAGAAGCGACAACGAGTACTCGAAATTGTCACAATGAAAGTCAGATGTACTGAGTAGAAGGACACACATACCACAGATTGGGATTACGACACCAAAGGAGTGCATGAGCATGTACAACACGCTCAGCAAGCAAAATAGTCAAGGAAGACAGTGGTGCATACGTTATGACCACGAGTAGTATGACGATGGAGGTGATGGCAGTAACCAGGGCATTCATTTGGTCAAAGTCACAAGACTACATCCACGCCTGTATACTGAGTGAGTCGATGAGCATGATAAGAAAAGTGGAGGCGAGCTTTGTACGTATGCAATTGGTAGAGTCATTGCAGCAGTCAAAAATATGTAAAGTCACCTTTGTCTACGTCCCAAGACATGCGGTAGTACGGGGAAATGATAGAGCTAACATGTTGGCTAGCTGCGCTATCGTTGCGGACAGTCAACCATTGAATCGGGCGGACGTCATCAATGCCCTCCGAATTGTGGGAAGGGCACATGACTTCGACAACCATGAGTCCACGTCACTCCTTCTGATGAAAGAGATGGGAGTTAAGGTGAGCACAGCCAGAAACGAGAAACTTAGTGTGTGTGTAAGAAGACTTATCAACCAACGCAGAACTGGAGTCGTCAGTCGCTGGACACTGCGGGAATTGCTGAGGAGGGAGTCTGAGCTCCTATGGACATGTTCGGAGTGCAATGATGATGACCCGCTAATAACTCAATAACATGACATCCACGCCCATTTAGCGTCCGTTTGAAGATGGTTGATGAAGCCGATGAAAGTGCAGCCGTTGGACGAACACAGCATGAACAAAAGAAGATTCTGCTTGCCTACACCAACTTGATATCTCTTGTGAAGTCACGAGGGACTGGACTTATCGCCAATGTCAACTTGATATCTCTAGTGAAGTCACGAGGGACTGGACTTATCGCCAATGTCAACTTGATATCTCTAGTGAAGTCACGAGGGACTGGACTTATCGCCAATGTTAGCTTGATATCTCTAGTGAAGTCACGAGGGACTGGACTTATCGCCAATGTCAACCTGATATCTCTAGTGAAGTCACGAGGGACTAGACTTGTAGCCAATGTCAACTTGATATCTCTAGTGAAGTCACGAGGGACTGGACTTATCGCCAATGTCAACTTGATATCTCTAGTGAAGTCACGAGGGACTGGACTTATCGCCAATGTTAGCTTGATATCTCTAGTGAAGTCACGAGGGACTGGACTTATCGCCAATGTCAACCTGATATCTCTAGTGAAGTCACGAGGGACTAGACTTGTAGCCAATGTCAACTTGATATCTCTAGTGAAGTCACAAGGGACTAGACTTATAGCCAATGTCAACTTGATATCTCTAGTGAAGTCACGAGGGACTTGACTTATAGCCAATGTCAACTTGATATCTCTAGTGAAGTCACGAGGGACTTGACTTATAGCCAATGTCAACTTGATATCTCTAGTGAAGTCACGAGGGACTGGACTTATCGCCAATGTCAACTTGATATCTCTAGTGAAGTCAAGAGGGACTAGACTTATCGCCAATGTGAACTTGATATCTCTAGTGAAGTCACGAGAGACTGGACTTATCGCCAATGTGAACTTGATATCTCTAGTGAAGTCACGAGGGACTAGACTTATCGCCAATGTCACTTTGTTATTGTTTATTTTTAACACTGGCAACCATGTGCTCAAGAGTCCCTCGCCCTACAGGCAGATATTCTCCAAATTTAATGTGTATGAAGTATAACTTCCAATGTATATGAAGTATAACTTTTAATGTATTTGGTGTATAACTTTCAATGTATAAATACACGTATATTATGCATGAAGTATAACAAAAGAAAGCACTATAAAGAACCATAAATGAACTAGTCTGGACTTGACAACAGTGACGATTACAGTTAATTACTTGAAAAAAGTATCAAAAACAAAGCTTCCATCAACAGCACATCCACTAGGTCTCCGCGCACACAGGTCTTCATAGTTGTAACCCTTGCCATCGTAAGTTACATTCACCTTTAGGACTGACTTATAAAAGTCCTGTTGAGGAAAAAACAACGATATCTTAAGTTTCATCCTACATTGAAAACACATTCTACAGTTCAGAGATAACAATACATAGGTCAGTATTTTATTCTATTTTAAATAACTGCCACTATATATCAAAAACCCCGTGTGTTACCGGGGGGGGGGAGGTAAAGAATAGTGACACTGTGACCTTCCAGGCATGTCGTAAGAGGCGACTAAGGAGATTGATCGATGGCTTGACAAGCTGTCATTGTAAAAAGTATTGTTATGGAAACAAGCCATAGATTTTAGAGCAGTAATCTCTGCAACATGTGCCATTTTGGCAAGCAAGGTTTCTGTTTTTGAGATTGTGGTTCTGCCCTATGTGCCGCCTTCGGCTCGAAAGGATAATAGATATATCAAAAGACGAGAACACAACTCATGAAACTTTATTTTAAAATTCAGAATTGTTTCCCCTTGATGTTAAGTAATAAATTGAGCTGATAAGTACAACGGAAATGCATCATATTCACATTTAAAATGGCATTGATTTGTTGCTCAGGCGTGCTTAATGTAAATAATGCCCTGTTTTTTAATGAGCTGACCCAAGTAACGAAGACATTTGTCACTGTGACATATTAATTAGATGCGTCCTCATGTTAAGATACAATGTCAAGTTGCCTTTACTTGCACACAGTTTACTTTATAGTTCTAGGTAAAGTTTGAGTGGAAAGTAACGTCTCACTCAATGCCGCGATAGGAGGTTGGTGATCACATTTGTCTGTGACCACGACACATTTGTCTGTGACCACATCACATGTGTCTGTGACCACATCACATTTGTCTATGACCATGACAAATTTGTCTATGACCACGACACATATGTCTATGACCACGACACATATGTCTATGACCAGGACACATTTGTGGATGCTATATTCGGTATCACGCCAGGCTGATTTTATTTTCCACAAAAATAAAGTGTACCCATATTTAGTGGCTAGATCAACCACGGAGCCTTGTCGGTCGGAAATAGCCGCAACTTCTGAGAATTTAACCTGGGCCCTTCTGATCAGTAGTGAGTGCACTACCCACTCAGCGACAGACGTTCTAATGTGTCAATGTAGCACAATGGAGTAGCCACACATTATAAGTTACACAAGTGTAGACAAAATAAAATCAACAGAATGAAGCTTTCAATAAATCTGAAATATTTCATTTCATATTTACACCTCCACTCCCACAACATGCAAATCTATCTCTCCACCTTGCATCCCCACCCCAACACCAGCGGTAATCTTATACCTCTACTTCTTGAACTTACCTTTAATCACATATATCTCCACCAACTCTGAACCTTATTCTTTTATTCCAAATCTACTCTTAATCTTGTTATTTCACTCCAATCATTAATCCAACTCCATTCTTAACTCTTTCAGTAATGATTGTCCTTATCAGAATGATTTTATCAATTTAGCGGTAGAGATATCAGAGACACAATTGTTCACGGTTTTAAATATCAATCTACATGTTTATGTTTATCTAACACTTAACATATTATATATGAATGTTTAGATAATTAAACAAGGAATTAGATTTCACCAATACCAAGATGATACAAGACATGTAAAAGAATATGGTTTGATGACGTTTTACACTAATCAAATTGAGAGTGACGCACTGTGCGGCTAAACGTATGTGACCGAAATCGGCATGGCGCTTGGTGCGTCGAAACGTATGGAGAGAGTTAATCACACATTGAACTCCAAATAATTTATAATCTACAAATCAACTTTGGAACTAGTGCATCTAGAAACAGTCTTGTCACTCAGTACCTGCGCTTCAGAACACCTCCAGTTCAGCACCCCCCCCCCCCATAAAAAAAAAAGTAAAAAAAAAAAGAAGATTATTGCTGTTTAGACTTGCATGCATGTCTGCCATATGACTCGATCATTGGATTACGACAACAATTTAGGAATTAATTTACAGGAAGAGCTATATTCTTAATTTCCTATTAACAAGTATATGCCACACACACAAACAAGTTGAAAACACTTGAGGTGTTGATACAGAAGACGACGTGAAATGGGGTTAACATGCAGGCTGTAGCATACTTCTTTGGGAATGCTGAGCCAGACGTGTGGGGAGGTTAAAGCATCGGCTAAGACTGTCTGTTCTCTGTGTTTTTATGATGTTTCTTTGTGGATTACTGCGAGCATCGTAAAATAACCGTTTCTCTGTATTTTTATGGTGTTTCTTTGTGAATTACCGCGAGTATCGTAAAATAACCGTTTCTCTGTTTTTATGGTGTTTCTATGTGAATTACTGCAAGTGTTGTAAAATAACCGTTTCTCTGTGTTTTTATGGTTTTTAAGGTTTGTATATGTGGATTACTGCGAGTGTTGTTAAGTAACCGTTCTTCTGTGTTTTTATGGTGTTTCTATGTGGATTACTGCGAGTGTTGTAAAATAACCGTTACTCTGTGTTTTTATGGTGTTCCTCTGTGTTGTTATGGTGCTTCGATGTGGATTACTGCGAGTGTTGTAAAATAACCGTTTCTCTGTGTTTTTATGGTGTTTCTATGTGGAATACTGCGAGTGTTGTTAAAGTAACCGTTCTTCTGTGTTTTTATGGTGTTTCTATGTGGAATACTGCGAGTGTTGTAAAATAACCTTCGTCTGTGACTTTCGATTCAGAAGTCTCCATTATAATGAATATTCGTTGATTTATTACCATCGACCAAGACTCGTATTAAACATGTCAGGCTGGTGTTCAGGTTCCGGAATATGTGCCGCGGACATGTGATGTGTACAGTGAAATAACAAAACGATTTGGTAGGACACACACGAAGACCTTCATTAACGGCCACATTCACAGAAGTAACTCATCTCCATGTACAACTCAAGAGACTCTTTCTGTACATCTCGCCGCACTGTGCGCCATGCCGATTTCGGCAGCGTACGTCTCGCCACATGGTACGCCACGCTCAATTTTATTAGTGTGAACGCCATCAAACCATATTCTTTTAACATGTCTTGTATCATCTTGATATTGGTGAAATCTAACACCTTGTTCAATTATCTAAAAATTCGTGTATAACATGTTATATGTTAGATAAAAGGTCAAAGAGAGCTAATTTCTAATATTAGGAAGAAACAATCATCATTTTTTGGCCATGTAATGAGAAGAGAACAACTGGAATATATTGTAACAACTGGAAAAATCGAGGGACGAAGAGATAGAGGGAAGCAAAGAGAAAAAATAACAGACAGCTTAAGAGAATGGCTTGGCAGAAGGTCAATAACAGAAATGATAAATAACTGCCAAGATCGAAAATTGTGGAGAGACATGATCACCTACGCCAGTAGGCCCGGTACTTGATGATGATGATGATGATGATGATGATGATGATGTTAGATAAATACATATATATGTAGATTGATTCCTAAAACCATGACAAATGTTGTCTCTGAAATCTCTTCTGTTGCGTTGATAAAAAGATTCCGTACGGAAAGAGTTAATTAAGTAGCAGAGAAAGACAAACAAACATGCTGTCATAATTATGTGGTTGACATTTAATTTGTTTGTTGAAATATGTGTACACAAATAAAGAAGGTGATGATAGCAAACTTGCGTTTAGTTCTGCCAGAGCTGTGTCTGTGAGGATGGCTTTGTCCTCCTTGCTGTGGAAGATGACAACTCCGTGGGCAACAAGTCGATTCTGGCTAAACGGTTCGTAGTTGGTTGCAGACATGTCACGGAAGGTTTCCACAACCAGTTTCCTGTCTTTGACTGCACGAGAATCGATTGGAGCGTACAGCAGCTCTGTGGGAGTAGTGTACATGAAAGGAATGCTTATCTTGAAGGAAGGAAATGAAGAAATCGACTTACTGTGGGATTATGGGTTGGTTATTTTATTACCAAGGATACAACTATTTGCGTTAGCAACTTTAAAATGTGTTAAATAATTGTGAAGATGTATAGGCTGTTGGCAAGTCAACCAAGTCAAGAGCCCCGTCACGTGAAGTGGCGTATAAAGAATATTGTGTTAGTGACCATAATTTTTACAGACCTTCACACATGATTATTTTGGTAATGTGGTCGATATATGCATACACCATTCTCTAATCTCCCCTGTATATGCATACACCATTCTCTAATCTCCCCTGTATATGCATACACCATTCTGTAATCTCCCCTGTATATGCATACACCATTCTCCAATCTCCCCTGTATATGCATACACCATTCTCTAATCTCCCCTGTATATGCATACACCATTCTCTAATCTCCCCTGTATATGCATACACCATTCTCCAATCTCCCCTGTATATGCATACACCATTCTCTAATCTCCCATGTATATGCATACACCATACTCCAATCTCCCCTGTATATGCATACACCATTCGTCAATCTCCTCTGTATATGAAAACACCATTCTCCAATCATAATCAAGTACGGGGCCTGCTGGCGTAGGTGATCACCTAGGACAAATACAAAGGAAAAAAAAATATCATATGAAGTCTTATCACCATTGTTGCTCAGTCACCAATATCGTCGTCATTATCAAATATTTCCAATTCATCGTAACATATTACAAGACATAAATGTCATTTTCCGTCGAGAGACATCGTAACATATTACAAGACATAAATGTCATTTTCCGTCGAGAGACATCGTAACATATTACAAGACATAAATGTCATTTTCCGTCGAGAGACATCGTAACATATTACAAGACATAAATGTCATTTTCCGTCGAGAGACATCGTAACATATTACAAGACATAAATGCCATTTTCCGTCGAGAGACATCGTAACATATTACAACACATAAATGTCATTTTCCGTCGAGAGACATTGTAACATATTACAACACATAAATGTCATTTTCCGTCGAGAGACATCGTAAAACATTACAGCTCATAAATGCCACTTTCCGCTGAGAGAGATTTGTGAAATATTACATTTCATAGATGCCACTTTCCGCTGAGATACATCGTAAAACATTACAGCTCAGAGAGGCCACTTTCCGCTGAGATACATCGTAAAACATTACAGCTCAGAGAGGCCACTTTGCGTTGAGAAACATTGTCACGATCGTGAAACCATTAAAATGTCACTTTCTGCTGAGAGATAACTTCTAAATGCTTATATGTACGATCTATAGTTAATGTTTCGCCTTCAGTGACTACATCTGTCACATTTTATTACAAGATTGGGGTCGTTAGCCTAGACCTTGTTCAGCTTACTTTAACCCGACCTACCTTTCAGGGACAATTTACTGTACTGTCCTATTGTACTTTTCAGAATAGGCCTACTTTGTCATGGCTCTAAGGGTTGTCAGGAAACACCAACTTAATATGTCAGATAAGGACCTTGAATGTATTACTTCCTATTTATAAAAAAGGGAGCCGCGAAAGCTCAGTGGTTAGTGAACTGGACTACAAAGGACAAGGGGTAGGGTTTGATCCCAACCGACGGCTTCCAGGTTCACCCAGCCTTAAATGGGTACCAGATTTTTTTCTGGGAAAGTAAAGCGGCACGGGCGTAATACTGACCACATTACCCCAAAAATCATGTGCCGAAGGTATATTAAAATGTATGGTCACTAACACCATATTCCCTATACGCCATTTGGCGTGACGGGGGCTCTTTACTTTACTATTTATAAAAGTATTTCCGTTTCCGTACATCTAACTTTCCTTTTAAATCATGTTGTATTTTAATGCACTCCATTTTGTTTTGTTTTGTTTTAAGTAATAACACATGCCGGTGTTTGTGATAATGTTTCTTCACAACAATCTCTTGTATGGTTGTTCAATTAGTTAGAATTGTATTATCCCCAGGAACGACAAGCTATAATATCTACAGTCTAACTCGAGGATCGAAAAATCCACTGCAATCGGCATGTCACCTACCAGACGAGCCAGCAATATCTTTTGTTCACCTTGTGATTATCGCGGATTTGAGTTATTCAACGACGTTAAGTTACGCTGGCTTGGCCACATACACCGTATGAAAGATGACCGCATACCAAGAAATATACTTTATGGACAACTAGCAGATGGCAAAAGAACTAGGGGCCGCCCAAAACTCCGATTAATAGACGTGTATAGACGAGACATGAAGACTCTGAACATAAACCATGTAGCCTGGGTACATAGCTGCAGCTCATAATATTTGGAGACACACTCTAAAGCTCCAACTCAAACAAGGAGCAGGCAGATTCACAGAAAACGAGAATGCACAGTGAAGTAGAATAAAATAAACACATTTCCTAGAGAAGCTGTAAAATCCAATAATCAACAGTGACTAGCGGAGACTTCTATTGCTCTTGAGCTATTCACTTCCTTGCAGTTTTTCTCTTCTATCTCTTGACTTTCCCTTCTCATTGTCCTAGCATCTTATAGCTGCTCACTTATCTCGAGACAAACAAAACTATTATTGTTTGCTCCTGAAGTTAATGATAAGCTTTCTCTTTGCTGTGGCCTCCGTTAGAACATCTCCATCACTCCCTGCAGACATCCATCATGTTCTCAGCATTCATCAGCAAAACCGCATTCACGAGGCCTCAACTTATTTCTCTCATTTCTTCTTTTCTTTTTTTTTTTAAATTGTTCAGAATTCGCTTCCACATGCCTGCACTGTCTCTGCACACCACAGAGGAAATCTGTCTCTTGTTACCTTTGTCAAGGCTTGAGTGAGATCTATTTCATCTATTACCTTTGTGAAGGCTTGAGTGAGATCTATTTCATCTATTACCTTTGTGAAGGCTTGAGTGAGATCTATTTTATCTATTACCTTTGTGAAGGCTTGAGTGAGATCTATTTCATCTATTACCTTTGTGAAGGCTTGAGTGAGATCTATTTCATCTATTACCTTTGTGAAGGCTTGAGTGAGATCTATTTCATCTATTACCTTTGTGAAGGCTTGAGTGAGATCTATTTCATCTATTACCTTTGTGAAGGCTTGAGTGAGATCTATTTCATCTATTACCTTTGTGAAGGCTTGAGTGAGATCTATTTCATCTATTACCTTTGTGAAGGCTTGAGTGAGATCTATTTCATCTATTACCTTTGTGAAGGCTTGAGTGAGATCTATTTCATCTATTACCTTTGTGAAGGCTTGAGTGAGATCTATTTCATCTATTACCTTTGTGAAGGCTTGAGTGTGATCTATTTTATCTATTACCTTTGTGAAGGCTTGAGTGTGATCTATTTTATCTATTACCTTTGTGAAGGCTTGAGTGAGATCTATTTCATCTATTACCTTTGTGAAGGCTTGAGTGAGATCTATTTCATCTATTACCTTTGTGAAGGCTTGAGTGAGATCTATTGTATCTATTACCTTTGTGAAGGCTTGAGTGAGATCTATTTCATCTATTACCTTTGTGAAGGCTTGAGTGAGATCTATTTCATCTATTACCTTTGTGAAGGCTTGAGTGAGATCTATTTCATCTATTACCTTTGTGAAGACTTGAGTGAGATCTATTTCATCTATTACCTTTGTGAAGGCTTGAGTGAGATCTATTTCTTCTATTACCTTTGTGAAGGCTTGAGTGAGATCTATTTCATCTATTACCTTTGTGAATGCTTGAGTGAGATCTATTTCATCTATTACCTTTGTGAAGACTTGAGTGAGATCTATTTCATCTATTACCTTTGTGAAGGCTTGAGTGAGATCTATTTCATCTATTACCTTTGTGAAGACTTGAGTGAGATCTATTTCATCTATTACCTTTGTGAAGGCTTGAGTGAGATCTATTTCTTCTATTACCTTTGTGAAGGCTTGAGTGAGATCTATTTCATCTATTACCTTTGTGAATGCTTGAGTGAGATCTATTTCATCTATTACCTTTGTGAAGACTTGAGTGAGATCTATTTCATCTATTACCTTTGTGAAGGCTTGAGTGAGATCTATTTCATCTATTACCTTTGTGAATGCTTGAGTGAGATCTATTTCATCTATTACCTTTGTGAAGACTTGAGTGAGATCTATTTCATCTATTACCTTTGTGAAGGCTTGAGTGAGATCTATTTCATCTATTACCTTTGTCAGGGCTTGAGTGAAATCTATTTCGTGTTTTTTTTTTTTTGCAATCATGCCTGGGCATGAGATAATCGACCAGCATCCACATCAACTGTCTACATCTGATATTACTACCTTGCCCAGATGCTTCAGTTTATTCACCAGTATGTAGAGATCAGGGAGCCGCGATAGTTCAGTGGTTAGTGAACTGGACTACCACGGACAAGGGGTAGGGTTCGATCCCAAACGACGGCTTCCGGGTTCACCCAGCCATACATGGGTACCGGATTTTTTTCTGGGAAAGTAAAGCAGCACGGGCGTAATACTGACCACATTACCCCGAAAATCATGTGCTGAAGTTCTGTGAAATATAGGCTCACTTATACCATATTTCCCTATACGCCACTTGGCGTGACGGGGGTACTTTACTCTCTTTATGTAGAGATCACATTAAAAGCTGGTTATAGGAAGTGCTTCTTATTGGATTAAACTTCTGTCTTATCACGGAACGTTTTCGTTAATCTTCGTTCATTCATTATTTAAGTTTTGCCCTAGCTACTCATCTTCTTGCGTTGATGCTATTTTGTCTTCATCTACAGACGAGAACAATCTCCACTTTGAGGGTGTGTTCTGGGCCTGCTTACAAACATTGTCTCGTCGTTTTACTTTTTATTTTTAAAAAAATCCTGCAGACATTTATTTTTCTTCTAGAATTTTGTCGGAAAATTAACTCAGGGGAGATTTGAGAAAGGCGTATGCATATACAGGGGAGGTTGGAGAATGGTGTATGCATCATGTACCATACCGGTTGGCGTAGGCGATCATGTCCTTCCACAATCTTCTATCAACAGTGCATCGTATCAGTTCTGTTGTTGACTGCTTTCCATGCCATGACACCAAGCTATCCAATATTTTCTCTCTTTGCCATCCGCGATCTCTCTTTCCTTTTATTTTGCCAGTTGTAACCGAGTATTCCAACTTTCCTCTTCTCACGATGTGCCCGAAAAATGTTGATTGTTTCTTTCTAATGTTTTTTAAGAGCTGCCTTTATTGGAGAATGGTGTATGCATATATAGGGGACATTTGAGAATGGTGTATGTATATACAGATGAAATTGGAAAATGATGTATGCATATACAGATGATATTGGAGAGTGGTGTATGTATATACAGATGAGATTGGAGAATGGTGTATGCATATACAGATGAGATTGAAGAGTGGTGTATGCATATACAGAAGAGATTGGAGAGTTGTGTATGCATATATAGGGGACATTTGAGAATGGTGTATGTATATACAGGGGAGATTGGAGAGTGGTGTATGCATATACATGGTATATTGGAGAATGGTGTATGCATATAAAGGGTAGATTGGAGAATGGCTTATGCATATACAGGGGAGATTGGGCAATGGTGTATGCTGTACAGGGGAGGTTGAGGAATGGTGTATGTATGTACAGAGGAGATTGGGGAATGGTGTTTGTATGTACAGGGGAGGTTGAGGAATTGTGTATGTATGTGCAGGAGAGTTTGGGGAATGGTGTACGTATGTACAGGGGAGGTTGTGGAATGGTGCATGTATGTACAGTGGAGATTGGGGAATGGTGCATGTATGTGCAGTGGAGATTGGGGAATGGTGCATGCATGCACAGTGGAGATTGGGGAATGGTTATGTATGTACAGTAGAGATTGGGGAATGGTTATGTATGTACAGGGAAGATTGGGGAATGGTGTATGAATAACAGGGGAGATGGTGTATGTGTGTACAGGGAAGATTGGGGAATGGTGTATGTATGTACAATGTAGTCTTTGCGTAATGTACATGTTAATGTTTTTATTTATAGAAATACGAAATACAATATGTTCCTTAAAATATGTGCGCCACAAAAGCATGAAAGAAAACAGACTCGGAATAACAAATTAGAAAATATAAACAATAGTAAAAGAGATACTAACATAATGCAACATAGATGCTGGCAAAAAAGGTGTAAATTAGGAGTTACAGATGAGTGATAAGAACAAAATGAGTTATAGATGAGTGATTAGAAAAAATGGAGTTACAGATGTGTGATAAAAAATAAGAGTTACAGATGAGTGATCAGAAATTATAGAGTTACAGATGAGTGATCAGAAATTATAGAGTTACAGATTTGTGATCAGAAAAAAATAGAATTACAGATGTGTGATCAGAAAAAAATAGAGTTACAGACGAGTGATAAAAAAATAGTTACAGATCTGGTATAATATAGGTACAAACAGTCTGCCTAGTTGGGGCCTTGGTAGCCTAGTTGGAGGTTTTGGTAGCCTAGTTGGGGCCTCGGTAGCCTAGTTGGAGGTCTTTGTAGCCTAGTTGGAGGGAGGTCTTGGTAGCCTAGTTGGGGCCTTGGTAGCCTAGTTGGAGGTCTTGGTAGCCTAGTTGGGGCCTCGGTAGCCTAGTTGGAGGTCTTGGTAGCCTAGTTGGAGGTCTTGGTAGTCTAGATAGGCCTCGGTAGCCTAGTTGGAGGTCTTGGTAGCCTAGATAGGCCTCGGTAGCCTAGTTGGAGGTCTTGGTAGCCTAGATAGGCCTCGGTAGCCTAGTTGGAGGTCTTGGTAGCCTAGTTGGAGGTCTTGGTAGTCTAGTTTGGGCTTCGGTAGCCTAGTTGGAGGTCTTGGTAGCCTAGTTGGAAGTCTTGGTAGTCTAGTTGGGGTCTTGGTAGCCTAGCTGGAGGTCATAGTAGCCTAGTTGGGGCCTCGGTAGCCTAGCTGGAGGTCTTGGTAGCCTAGTTGGAGGTATTAGTAGCCTAGTTGGAGCCTCGGTAGCCTAGTTGGAGGTCTTTGGTAGCCTAGTTGGAGGTCTTAGTAGCCTAGTTGGGGTCTCGGTAGCCTAGTTGGAGGTCTTGGTAGCCTAGTTGGAGGGAGGTCTTGGTAGCCTAGTTGGACGTCTTAGTAGCCTAGTTGGGGCCTCGGTAGCCTAGTTGGAGGTCTTGGTAGCCTAGTTGGAGGTCTTAGTAGCCAAGTTGGGACCTCAGTAGCCTAGATGCAGGTCTTAATAGCCAAGTTTGTGCCTCGGTAGCCCAGTTTGTGGTCTTAGTAGCCTCTTTGGAGGTCTTAATAGCCTAGTTGGGGTCTCGGTAGCCTAGTTGGAGGGCTTAGTAGCCTAGTTGGGGCCTCGGTAGCCTATTTGGTGGTTGTGGTAGCCTAGTTGGAGGGAGGTCTTGGGAGCCGAGTTGGAGGTCTTGGTAGCCTAGTTGGGGCCTCGGTAGCCTAGCTGGAGGTCTTGGTAGCCTAGTTGGAGGTATTAGTAGCCTAGTTGGAGCCTCGGTAGCCTAGTTGGAGGTCTTGGTAGCCTAGTTGGAGGTCTTAGTAGCCTAGTTGGGGTCTCGGTAGTCTGGTTGGATGTCGTAATGACCTATTTGGAGGGTGGTTTTGGTAGCCTAGGTGGATGTCTTAGTAGCCTAGTTGGGTCCACGGTAGCCTAGTTGGAGGTCTTGGTAGCCTAGTTGGAGGGAGGTCTTGGTAGCCTAGTTGAAGGTTTTGGTAGCCTAGTTGGGGCCTCGGTAGCCTAGTTGGAAGTCTTGGTAGCCTATTTGGAGGAAAGTCTTGGTAGCCTAGTTGGGGCCTTGGTAGCCTAGTTGGAGGTTTTGGTAGTCTAGTTGGAGGTCTTGGTAGAACATTGGTAGTTCTTCTTGGTAGAACTAGGTAGTTGGGGCCTCGGTAACCTAGTTGGAGGTCTTGGTAGCCTATTTGGAGGGAAGTCTTGGTAGCCTAGTTGGGGCCTTGGTAGTCTAGTTGGAGGTTTTGGTAGTCTAGTTGGAGGTTTTGGTAGCCTAGTTGGGGGCCTCGGTAGCCTAGTTGGAGGTCTTAGTAGCCTAGTTGGGGCCTTGGTAGCCTAGTTGGAAGTTTTGGTAGCCTATTTGGAGGGAAGTCTTGGTAGCCTAGTTGGGGCCTTGGTAGCCTAGTTGGAGGTCGTAGTAACCTAGCTGAGGCCTCGGTAGCCTGGTTGGAGGTTTTGGTAGCCTAGTTGTAGGTCTTGATAGTCTAGTTGGAGGGAGGTCTTGGTAGCCTAGTTGGGGCCTCGGTAGCCTAGTTGGAGGTTTTTATAGTATAGTTGGAGGTCTTGGTAGCCTAGTTTGGGGCCTCGGTAACCTAGTTGGAGGTCCTGATACTCTAGTTGAGGCCTCGGTAGCCTAGTTGGAGGTCTTGGTAGCCTAGTTTGAGGTCTTGGTAGCCTAGTTGGGGCCTCGGTAGCCTAGGTGGAGGTCTTGGTAGCCTAGATGGACGTCTTGGTAGTCTAGTTGGGGCCTCGGTAGCCTAGTTGGAGGTCTTGGTAGCCTGGTTGGGACCTCGGTAGCCTAGTTGGAGGTCTTGGTAGCCTCGTTGGACGTCCTGGTAGCCTCGTTGGGGCCTCGGTAGCCTAGTTGGATGTCTTGGTAGCCTAGTTGGAGATCTTGGTAGTCTAGATGGGGCCTCGGTAGCCTAGTTAGAGGTCTTGGTAGCCTAGTTGGGGTCTCGGTAGCCTAGTTGGAGGTCTTAGTAGCCTAGTTGGAGTTCTTGGTAGCCTAGTTGGAGGTCTTGGTAGTCTAGTTGGGGCCTCGGTAGCCTAGTTGAAGGTCTTGGTAGCCTATCTCGGTAGTCTAGTTTAGAGAACCACTCAACTGAGCTACCGAGGTTCAGACAACCCGTGTTCGATTCCTGCTGGAAGCTGTTTGTGAGTTGTAATTGTGGTTGGGAAAAAAAATACCTCCAAGGTCAACCAAGCCATAGGTAGAAATGGGTACCAGTGTAGCACTCTGGGAAGATGAGAAATGCTGCCTCTCATCGTGAGCTTCGATGCTTGAAGCGACACTGTCAAGAAGTCACCGAACACTTCTGGATAGACGGCCGAGCATATATGGGTGACAACTCGCGTGCTAAGATGCTGATTCAAGGCTCGTACTTTACCTTTCAGACACGTAATACACACACACACAAAGAAAAGGCCTTGAAAATGACATTTGAGACAGAACAGACCAAAAAACTGTATCACAGGGGAGCAGAAATAAATGAGTGAGAATAAATAGGACCTGAAATGTATAAGTAAGACACATAACAAAAAAGAAAAAAGAGAAGATTAAGCAAGTTTATGTAAACTTTAATTAGTGCACTCGTGTCAGGATGACGAGAATTCTGGTTCACATGTGAAATATGGCGATTTATTTTACAAATTGTTTTTCCTTTCAACTGACACTTCTTCGGAATTAACACAATGTCTGAAAATTGGTACAGGTACTCCCTAAAAGAAGTTCGTGTGACCAGGTTTGACACTGGCAACATCATTCATACATATGCCGACGGTTGTGCGAACATACGCGTACTAACTAACATAACATTCTTCATAGATGTCACAAAACATTAAAGGTAAGTTGTAAATTTACATCTTAAAAAATATAACATGTAAATAGAGGAAGACAGAAATTAAATTAAAAACAACTGACAACAGTGGCAACAATGTTCTCAAATTGACATTTCACGTGATGAGAAACGAAAGCATAGGTAAGTTAACAATTAAAGTAAAGCTCCGTCCATGCCTAGCTAGTTGTATGGGGAACTATGAATATATTTATGGAACAATTTAGTCACTAACTATATTTTTCCATGACCAATATATATTTTAGGTGATATGGTCGGTATCACGCCAGGGCGCTTTTACTTCCCAGAAAAAATAGTCTGGTACCCATTTTTAGAAAATGGGTGAACCCCAAGGTCTTGTCGGTCTAAAAAAAAAACCTCCACTTCTGGGAATTGAACTCGGACCTTCTGATCACGAGCACGCTAACTACATAGCCACAGAGCGCAGGTGTTAAACTGGACTACCACGGACAAGGGGTAGGGTTCGATCCCAACCGACGGCTTCCAGGTTCACCCAGCCTTAAATGGGTACCGGATTTTTTTCTGGGAAAGTAAAGCAGCACGGGCGTAATACTGACCACATTACCCCAAAAATCATGTGCTGAAGGTCTGTAAAATATAGGGTCACTAACACCATATTTCCCTATACGCCACTTGGCGTGACGGGGGTACTTTACTTTTTATTTTTTAATACAAGTTAATACATGTTAATATAAGTAAGAGCAAAAGCGGTCTCGTCGTTGGGTAGGGCAGGTAATGTCAGCCACAGCTTTATTATTGCTGGTACAGGCAAGTAACAACAGCTACAACATCATCGGCGCTGGTACAGTTAGGTAGCAACAGCCACACAGTCATCGGCGCTGGTACAGAGAGGTAACAACAGCCACAACATCATCGGCGCTGGTACAGAGAGGTAACAACAGCCACAACATCATCGGCGCTGGTACAGAGAGGTAGCAACAGCCACAACATCATCGGCGCTGGTACAGTTAGGTAGCAACAGCCACAACATCAACGGCTCTGGTAGAGATAGGTAGCAACAGCCACAAAGTTATCGGCACTGGTATAGAGAGTTAACAACAGCCACAACATCATCGACGCTGGTACAGATAGGTAGCAACAGCCACAAAGTTATCGACACTGGTACAGATAGGTAACTATAACGTCACTATCACGAGCACGGGCATGTAACAACAGTGACAGTCTCGTCGACACTCACCGATATCAGTCTCTGGATCATAGAAGAAGAACCCACTAGCCAAGGCCCCACACAGCACGAGAGGCACTATCAAGAACCAGTAAGGATGCCTGCCCAGGAAGTAGCCGTAGCTGTAGAAGGCCTTCAGAAGAGCTCTGTGACAATCCCACACACACTTCATCTGCAAATTCAACGCGAGCAATGACAGTTTAGACATTATTTCTTAACATTTGTTTACAAGAATTAACAACAATGTCAGTTATTTCTTAACATTTGTTTACAAGAATTAACAACAATGTCAGTTATTTCTTAACATTTGTTTACAAGAATTAACAACAATGTCAGTTATTTCTTAACATTTGTTTACAAGAATTAACAACAATGTCAGTTATTTCTTAACATTTGTTTACAAGAATTAACAACAATGTCAGTTATTTAACATTTGTTTACAAGAATTAACAACAATGTCAGTTATTTCTTAACATTTGTTTACAAGAATTAACAACAATGTCAGTTATTTCTTACCATTTGTTTACAAGAATTAACAACAATGTCAGTTATTTAACATTTGTTTACAAGAATTAACAACAATGTCAGTTATTTCTTAACATTTGTTTACAAGAATTAACAACAATGTCAGTTATTAAATGCACGCGATTAGCGGGGCAGAGTTAGTGATAGTAAGAAAACAGAAGTAATGGTCATATCGAAGAAACAATCAACACCATAATGCAGCATAAACATAAACAGGACATGTCTGAAACAAGTGCAACGCATCACATACTTGGGCACAATAATAACGTCAGATGGAAGATGCATCACAGAAATAAAAAGCAGAATAGCTCGGCCAAAATAGCATTTCAGAAAATGAAAAACGCCTTATGCAACAAATCTATGTCAATAGAAATGAGAAAGAGAGTTCGTCGGTGCTATATAGAACCAATTCTGACCTATCGAAGCGAGCGAATCATGGACAGTAGACAAACAAATGAAAAGACGATTAGAGGTCACAGAGCTGGGGTTTCTCAGAAGATTGTTGAAAGTTCCCTGGACAGTTATAAAGACAAATGATGAAATTCTCAAAGATGCCAACACAAAAAGGGAGCTCCTAAAAACATCATAAAAAAACAATCAACATTTTTCCGGCACATCATGAGAAGAGGAAAGTTGGAATACTTGGTTACATCTGGTAAAATAAAAGGAAAGAGATCGCGGACGACAAAAATAGCAGATACTAGATAGCTTGGTGTCATGGCATGGAAAACAGTCAACAACATAATTGATACGATGCACTGTGGATAGAAGATTGTGAAAGTACATGATCGCCTACGCCAACCGGTATGGCACATGATGATGATTAAATACACAAATTTGTTTGTTGTTTTTGCTGATAATCCAAATATAAATTTGCACGTAGATGATAAACAGTAGGTAAACAACGCTCCTGTAATATGCAATGCCGAGGATGTGTAAAGTAGTCAACTTCACCATAACAGCAGCGGGGCGTGCTTTGGGGCGTGAGCTGATGATGTTGCTACTCAACATTTTTAGGGACGCAAAGTTTCTAAAGAAAAGAGAAAGTTGTCAGTAGAAAAGAAAGAAAATGCAAATTATAAAAGAAGTTTAAGTAGAACAATATTTGCCTTACCTGGGCGCCGGTAATCCGTATACTTGCCTTACCTGGGCGCTGGTAATCTGCACACTGGCTTCACCGTGTGCTGACAACCGACACACCTGTATTACTTGAACGCTAACAATCCCCGCATTTGTCTTACTTGGGCGCTGACAACCTGCACAATTGTCTTACTTGGGCGCTGACAACCTGCTCAATTGTCTTACTTGGGCGCTGACAACCTGCACAATTGTCTTACTTGGGCGCTGACAACCTGCTCAATTGTCTTACTTGGGCGCTGACAACCTGCTCAATTGTCTTACTTGGGCGCTGACAACCTGCTCAATTGTCTTACTTGGGCACTGACAACCTGCTCAATTGTCTTACTTGGGCGCTGACAACATGCACAATTGTCTTACTTAGGCGCTGACAACCTGCACAATTGTCTTACTTGGGCACTGACAACCTGCACAATTATCTTACTTGGGCACTGACAACCTGCTCAATTGTCTTACTTGGGCGCTGACAACATGCACAATTGTCTTACTTGGGCGCTGACAACCTGCACAATTGTCTTACTTGGGCGCTTACAACCTGCACAATTGTCTTACTTGGGCGCTTACAACCTGCACAATTGTCTTACTTGGGCGCTTACAACCTGCACAATTGTCTTACTTGGGCGCTTACAACCTGCACAATTGTCTTACTTGGGCGCTTACAACCTGCACAATTGTCTTACTTGGGCGCTTACAACCTGCACAATTGTCTTACTTGGGCGCTTACAACCTGCACAATTGTCTTACTTGGGCGCTGACAACCTGCACAATTGTCTTACTTGGGCGCTGACAACCTGCACAATTGTCTTACTTGGGCGCTGACAACCTGCTCAATTGTCTTACTTGGGCGCTGACAACCTGCCCAATTGTCTTACTTGGGCGCTGAAGACCTGCTCAATTGTCTTACTTGGGCGCTGACAACATGCACAATTGTCTTATTTGGGCGCTGACAACCTGCACAATTGTCTTACTTGGGCACTGACAACCTGCACAATTGTCTTACTTGGGCACTGACAACCTGCTCAATTGTCTTACTTGGGCGCTGACAACATGCACAATTGTCTTACTTGGGCGCTGACAACCTGCACAATTGTCTTAATTGGGCACTGATAACCTGCTCAATTGTCTTACTTGGGCACTGACAACCTGCACAATTGTCTTACTTGGGCGCTTACAACCTGCTCAATTGTCTTACTTGGGCGCTGACAACCTGCACAATTGTCTTACTTGGGCGCTAACAACCTGCACAATTGTCTTACTTGGGCACTGACAACCTGCTCAATTGTCTTACTTGGGCGCTAACAATCTGCTCAATTGTCTTACTTGGGCGCTGACAACCTGCACAATTGTCTTACTTTGGCGCTTACAACCTGCACAATTGTCTTACTTGGGCGCTGACAACCTGCACAATTGTCTTACTTGGGCGCTGACAACCTGCACAATTGTCTTACTTGGGCACTGACAACCTGCTCAATTGTCTTACTTGGGCGCTGACAACATACACAATTGTCTTACTTGGGCGCTGACAACCTGCACAGTTGTCTTAATTGGGCACTGATAACCTGCTCAATTGTCTTACTTGGGCACTGACAACCTGCTCAATTGTCTTACTTGGGCGCTTACAACCTGCTCAATTGTCTTACTTGGGCGCTGACAACCTGCACAATTGTCTTACTTGGGCGCTTACAACCTGCACAATTGTCTTACTTGGGCGCTGACAACCTGCACAATTGTCTTACTTGGGCGCTGACAACCTGCTCAACTGTCTTACTTCGGCGCTTACAACCTGCACAATTGTCTTACTTGGGCGCTGACAACCTGCACAATTGTCTTACTTGGGCGCTAACAACCTGCACAATTGTCTTACTTGGGCGCTTACAACCTGCACAATTGTCTTACTTGGGCGCTTACAACAAGCACAATTGTCTTACTTGGGCGCTGACAATCTACAGAACTGTCTTACCTGAACGCTAACAACCCACGCATTTGTCTTACTTCGGCGCTGACAACCTTCACACTTGTCTTACTTTGGCGCTTACAACCCACACACTTGTCTTACTTTGGCGCTTACAACCCACACACTTGTCTTACTTTGACGCTTACAACCCACACACTTGTCTTACTTTAGCGGCGACAATCCACACACTTGTTTTACCTTGGCGCTGACAATCCACACACTTGTTTTACCTGGGCGCTGACAATCCACACACTTGTTTTACCTTGGCGCTGCCAATCCACACACTTGTTTTACCTTGGCGCTGACAATCCACACACTTGTTTTACCTTGGCGCTGCCAATCCACACACTTGTTTTACCTTGGCGCTGACAATCCACACACTTGTTTTACCTTGGCGCTGCCAATCCACACACTTGTTTTACCTGACGCTGACAACCCACACACTTGTTTTACCTGACGCTGACAACCCACACACTTGTTTTACCTTGGTGTTGACAACCCACACAATTGTTTTACCTTGGTGTTGACAACCCACACACTTGTTTTACATGACGCTGACAACCCACACACTTGTTTTACCTGACGTTGACAACCCACACACTTGTTTTACCTTGGCGTTGACAACCCACACACTTGTTTTACCTGACGCTGACAACCCACACACTTGTTTTACCTTGGTGTTGACAACCCACACACTTGTTTTACCTGACGCTGACAGCCCACACACTTGTTTTACCTGACGCTGACAACCCACACACTTGTTTTACCTTGGCGTTGACAACCCACACACTTGTTTTACCTGACGCTGACAACCCACACACTTGTTTTACCTGGCGCTGACAACCCACACACTTGTTTTACCTGACGCTTACAACCCACACACTTGTTTTATCTGACGCTGACAACCCATACACTTGTTTTACCTTGGCGTTGACAACCCACACACTTGTTTTACCTGGCGTTGACAACCCACACACTTGTTTTACCTGACGTTGACAACCCACACACTTGTTTTACCTGACGCTGACAACCCACACACTTGTTTTACCTTGGCGTTGACAACCCACACACTTGTTTTACCTTGGCGTTGACAACCCACACACTTGTTTTACCTGACGCTGACAACCCACACACTTGTTTTACCTTGGCGCTGACAACCCACACACTTGTTTTATCTGACAACCCACACACTTGTTTTACCTGGCGTTGACAACCCACAAACTTGTTTTACCTGGCGTTGACAACCCACACACTTGTTTAACCTGGCGTTGACAACCCGCACACTTGTTTTACCATGGCGTTGATAACCCACACATTTGTTTTACCTGGCGCTGACAACCCACACACTTGTTTTACCTGACGCTGATAACCCGCACACTTGTTTTACCTGACTCTGACAACCCACACACTTGTTTTACCTAGCTCTGACAACTCTTTTCTATGTCAATGCGTATTAGGTAACAGACTGTGGAGGCAAGGTGAGCTGGAGCGGTAATGGGAAATGTTTCCAACGCTGTTGAAGCCTTCATATGAGCCATGTTTTCTTTATTTTTTTTCTTCTTAGGCAACTGGAGAGCGCCACGCCTAGAATTGAACCCACAATTACCATATCGCTAAGCCAATGCGTTAACTACTACGCCATAAAGCAGGTAATATGACTTAAACGTTCTCTTGTACTATTCTTTACCGTGCCTCAATACCAGTGTTACAGACGACTTGTAAGAAAAAGCTAACTTCTCGGAAATCAAGTCGCGTAATTTAATTCGGATGATTCCACTGGCACGGGCGGTAGAGCAATTATAGATTTTAATTCGTTTGCAGTGATGCCAGGGCCTTCGACTATTGTTATTGAGTTATTTTCGGGTCATCATCTTTGCACTCCGAACATGTCCATAGGTGCTGAGATCCCCTCCCCAGCATGTCCCGCAGTGTCCAGCGACTGTCGACTCCAGTTAGCCTTCGACTAACCATAACCATAACCAAGTCGCATCCCTATAGGGAGACAAATAATAATAAATGAATATAGACCATCGCGTTTTCTTTTGGCGGCTAATACAGACGAAGGTTTCAAACTGAAAAATAGATTGTGATGTTTAACTGGATCAAAGATTACACCTCCCCTGACACTATCGTCAGTGTGTGCTTCCTTCTGCTACGGTGCTACCTCTTTAGTTTGGGTGAACTGCCGTTGGCAGAAATGGGTACCAGGGTATTACCCTGGGAGGGTGAGGAATGTCGCCTCGTATCTGAGTTTCGATACTTGAGGCGACACTATACATAAATCTACCAACATTTCTAGATAGGCGGCCGAGCACATATGGGTGGAAACTCGCGTGCTAAGACGCCGGTTCAAGTCTCGTACTTTACCTTACCTTTACCTTTAATGATCAATAAACGTAACGTTTGTTTTGATCCATCAATTATCTGAAATGAGATTCCGTAATGGTGATGGACCTTCTGTAGAGACAGTAAGATTCTCCATATTATTATGCCAGTGCGAGAGCGTTCAAGAAATCCTGCTTCGCATAGCTCATTCTCTACGCAAACAAAGACTAGAACAATCATCAAAAAAGCCTAGGTTTTGATACGGGTCTAGCAGTTCCAATATTTTGAGAACTACTAATGTTCAAGAAATAGGATAATAATACAGATAGACTCTAATTGTGATGTTCTGTCTGTGGGGGCGACAACACACTTGGCCTGACGGCTGACTTCATGTGAGAGTCTGGAATCCTGCTCCGATTGAGCCCTGATCGCAGAGAGAGAGAGAGAGAGAGAGAGAGAGAGAGAGAGAGAGAGAGAGAGAGAGATAATACCGATAATATGAGTTTAGAAGATTGTGCACGAGAATGAAAGAACTCGTAATACACAAGCTACATGACGGTGATAGCTTCTCCTGAAAGTATAAACTGCAACATAAATGTCGGGCCAGCTATAAAACAAAAAAGGAAATTACCAATAATAACACACTCCAGTTCAGATTAAAAGATAATAGATTACTTTGAATAAATTAATTTATGGAACTCCTGTAATGTGTCAAGTGCCAAACTGCAGAAAATTAAGTGTTGGTTTGGTTTAAAAAATGAAAGCTTTGTTTCTTTAAAAATGTGGCTTTTAAAGTGTGAATCCAGCAAGAGAAACTGTTGTCAACTGACATTTGTAGACTGATTTCAGTCTGTCATTTCATATGTTCATTGATTTGTTTGGTTTCAGTCTGTCATTTCATATGTTCATTGATTTGTTTGGTTTCAGTCTGTCATTTCATATGTTCATTGATTTGTTTGGTTTCAGTCAGTCATTTCATATGTTCATTGATTTGTTTGGTTTCAGTCTGTCATTTCATATGTTCATTGATTTGTTTGGTTTTAATTAAGGATGAGGTAGAGACTTCCTACTTGTTGTCATCATTCCTTATTTCAATATCTTCTTCTCTGTGGCATACACTTTTGATGTCAATCAATAATTGGTCGGCTTAAGAGGGTGGTAGCTCCATGCAGCTTGTCCAGGCACTTAAGATGACCTTAGGAGTTTCTCTGTTCATCATATTCGTGGAATGTCCTCAAGGCAAGGGGCCCTGAACTCTCGTCGTCTGGCGGTAATTCAATTTCGCTTTCCTTTAGATTGAAACATCATCATTACAAAAGCTACTTTGCACTGTTACGTCATGTATCTCGATCAGTGCATTCGATTGTCAACAAGTTTGTGTCTCCCTTTGTCTGGTCCCCATCCTTCCACCTGTCCAGTGTTCGAGCTTTCACCTCTGGCGAAGTCCTTAGAGGAACTACATTTTGCGTGTTAATCCCATTTTCCATGGCAGCCGTTTGCGCAGGAGTCTCTCTCCGCACAGGCAGATAACTTCGCCTTTGGAGGTACTTGTATTTTTTTACCAATGATAAGTAATTAACGCTTCAAGCAGGGCCTCGCTGCTGAGACCAGGGGTGGTTGCAGCAGAGAGAAATCACAAATAAAATTCGCAACTGGTACAGCCGGGATTTGAACTTACAACCTCTCTGTCCCGAGACCGGCGTCTTGCCTCGAGACCAACCAGTCCTCCACCCCTGTTCAGTTTGATCGACCCCAATGGTAGCACAGCTATAGCGAGTATGTGGCACACAAGCTTCTCTTCCATACCACAAGGTACATCTAACAGTCAATGTTAGAGGAGCGATAAACTTCTTCTACTGGTGGTATTTGAAGACATCCAACTTCGCACATGCTCAGTTCAAGGGGACTTTCTCGTGCATTGTCACACTCGACAGGAAAAGTAGGGAACAGAACCCGGTCGTGGTTAATGCTGAGGTCAACGGTCTCATCTGCGATAACACCTATGAGAAAGATGCAGGCATCTATACAGACGGATCTGTAAGACGACACCAAAGAAGTGCATGGGCATTTACAGCACGCTCGGCAGGCAGAATAGTCAAGGAAGACAGTGGTGCATACGCCATGACCACGAGTAGCATGACAATGGAGGCGATGGCAGTGACCAAGGCATTCAAATGGTTAGAGTCACAAGACTACACCCACGCATGTATACTGAGTGATTCGATGAGCATGATAAAAAAAAAGTGGAGGCGGGCTCTGTACGTATGCAATGGGTAGAGTCGTTGCAGAAATCCAAAATACGTAAGGTCACCTTTGTCTATGTCCCTGGACATGCGGGAGTACGAGAAAATGAAAGAGCGGACAGGATGGCTAGCTGCGCTATCGTTGAGGACGGGCAACCCATGGATCGGGCGGGCATCATCAATGCCCTCCGAGATGTGGGAAGAGCACAGGACTTCGACAAACACAAATCCACGTCACTTCTTCGGATGATGGAAATAGGAGTTAAGATGGGCACAGCCAGAAATGAGAAACTTGGTGGCCGTGTAAGAAGACTTATCAACCAACATAGAACTGGAGTCGTCAGTCGCTGGACACTGCGGGAATTGCCGAGGAGGGGATCTGAGCACCTATGGACATGTTCGGAGTGCAATGATGATGACCCGCAAATAACTCAATAACCTGCTGAGTTAGTAAATTTGCATTTTATCTGAACTGTCTTAGGAGAAACCATTAGAAATGGCTGGTGCCAGTTTCAGTATAATTATGTCCAAGGAACCAGTTTCATTGCAGTCCTGGATCAATATAATTAATTTTGTTCTGATAATTTGAACATCTGAACCAACTTAACCAGTTTTCGATCTTGTGGTTTGTGTTCTTCAAATCTACACATTAATGATTAGATTATTAATGAATGAGACAAAACCCACACGTGAAGGAAACAATTATGATTACCTCAAAACACACTCGATTTATTCACAGTAATTAAACACAGATTCGAGTTGAAATCTCAGAATGACATTTTAGATATGATCGTGGACATTCTGCAGTATTTATTGTTGAAGATATTATGCGACTAAAACATACCTCTCATTATTACAATTACCATGTTACGGGAGTGATTCCTGTTTTTTTTTTTTAAGTTCCACTTAGATGCTGCGAATTGTATTATGGTTTAATTCATGTTTGTTCAATTGATATGTTAGTAAATTCTTCTTCCTCTTCTTTCCTTGCTCATTTGCCTTTTAGCGTCGGTCGAGGTTAGTAGATTAATGTTTAAATTGATATGTTCGTCAAATGTTTGCAGAGAGTGATAGATAAAGAGAGGCGGAGTGTAATAAGATAAAGAGAGGCAGAGAGTGATAAGATAAAGAGAGGCAGTGAGTAATAAGCTAAAGAGAGGCAGAGAGTGACAAGATAAAGAGAGGCAGAGAGTGACAAGATAAAGAGAGGCAGAGAGTGACAAGATAAAGAGAGGCAGAGAGTGACAAGATAAAGAGAGGCAGTGAGTAATAAGCTAAAGAGAGGCAGAGAGTGATAAGATAAAGAGAGGCAGTGAGTAATAAGCTAAAGAGATGCGGAGTGTGATATGATAAAGAAAGGCGGAGTGTGATAAGATAAATAGAGGCAGCGAGTAATAAGATAAAGAGAGGCAGAGAGTGATAAAATAAAGAGAGGCAGTGAGTAATAAGATAAAGAGAGGCAGAGAGTGATAAGATAAAGAGAGGCAGAGAGTGATAAGATAAAGAGAGGCAGAGAGTGATAAGATAAAGAGAGGCAGAGAGTAATAAGATAAAGAGAGGCAGAGAGTGATAAGATAAAGAGAGGCAGAGAGTAATAAGCTAAAGAGAGGCAGAGAGTGACAAGATAAAGAGAGGCAGAGAGTGACAAGATAAAGAGAGGCAGAGAGTGACAAGATAAAGAGAGGCAGAGAGTGACAAGATAAAGAGAGGCAGTGAGTAATAAGCTAAAGAGAGGCAGAGAGTGATAAGATAAAGAGAGGCAGTGAGTAATAAGCTAAAGAGATGCGGAGTGTGATATGATAAAGAAAGGCGGAGTGTGATAAGATAAATAGAGGCAGCGAGTAATAAGATAAAGAAAGGCGGAGTGTGATAAGATAAAGAAAGGCGGAGTGTGAAAAGATAAAGAGAGGCAGAGTGTGATAAGATAAAGAAAGGCGGAGTGTGATAAGATAAAGAGAGGCAGAGTGTGATAAGATAAAGAAAGGCGGAGTGTGATAAGATAAAGAAAGGCGGAGTGTGATAAGATAAAGAAAGGCGGAGTGTGATAAGATAAAGAGAGGCAGAGTGTGATAAGATAAAGAAAGGCGGAGTGTGATAAGATAAAGAGAGGCGGAGTATGATAAGATAAAGAGAGGCGGAGTGTGATAAGATAAAGAGAGGCAGAGAGTAATAAGATAAAGAAAGGCGGAGTGTGATAAGATAAAGAGAGGCAGAGTGTGATAAGATAAAGAAAGGCGGAGTGTGATAAGATAAAGAAAGGTGGAGTTTGATAAGATAAAGAAAGGCGGAGTGTGATAATATAAAGAGAGACAGAGAGTGATAAGATAAAGAGAGACAGAGAGTGATAAGATAAAGAGAGACAGAGAGTGATAAGATAAAGAGAGACAGAGAGTGATAAGATAAAGAAAGGCGGAGTGTGATAAGATAAAGAGAGGCAGAGAGTGATAAGATAAAGAGAGGCGGAGAGTGATAAGATAAAGAAAGGCGGAGTGTGATAAGATAAAGAGAGGCAGAGAGTGATAAGATAAAGAAAGGCGGAGTGTGATAAGATAAAGAGAGGCAGAGAGTGATAAGATAAAGAGAGACGGAGAGTGATAAGATAAAGAAAGGCGGAGTGTGATAAGATAAAGAGAGACAGAGAGTGATATGATAAAGAGAGACAGAGAGTGATAAGATAAAGAGAGACAGAGAGTGATAAGATAAAGAGAGACAGAGAGTGATAAGACAAAGAAAGGCGGAGTGTGATAAGATAAAGAAAGGCGGAGTGTGATAAGATAAAGAGAGGCGGAGTGTGATAAGATAAAGAGAGGCAGAGAGTGATAAGATAAAGAAAGGCAGATAGTGATAAAATAAAGAGAGACAGAGAGTGATAAGATAAAGAGAGACAGAGAGTGATAAGATAAAGAGAGACGGAGTGTGATAAGATAAAGAGAGGCAGAGAGTAATAAGATAAAGAGAGACGGAGTGTGATAAGATAAAGAGAGGCAGAGAGAGATGAGATAAAGAGAGGCAGAGAGTGATAAGATAAAGAGAGACAGAGAGTGATAAGATAAAGAGAGACAGAGAGTGATAAGATAAAGAGAGGCGGAGTGTGATAAGATAAAGAGAGACAGAGAGTGATAAGATAAAGAGAGGCGGAGATTGATAAGATAAAGAGAGGCAGAGAGTAATAAGATAAAGAAAGGCGGTGTGTGATAAGATAAAGAAAGGCGGAGTGTGATAAGATAAAGAGAGGCGGAGTGTGATAAGATAAAGAGAGGCGGAGTGTGATAAGATAAAGAGAGGCAGAGAGTAAAAAGATAAAGAAAGGCGGTGTTTGATAAGATAAAGAGAGACGGAGTGTGATAAGATAAAGAGAGACGGAGTGTGATAAAATAAAGAGAGACAGAGTGTGATAAGATAAAGAGAGGCATAGTGTGATAAGATAAAGAAAGACAGAGTGTGATAAGATAAAGAGAGGCAGAGAGTGATAAGATAAAGAGAGGCAGAGAGTGATAAGATAAAGAGAGGCAGAGAGTGATAAGATAAAGAGAGGCAGAGAGTGATAAGATAAAGAGAGGCAGAGAGTGATAAGATAAAGAAAGGCGGAGTGTGATAAGATAAAGAGAGGCAGAGAGTGATAAGATAAAGAGAGGCAGAGAGTGATAAGATAAAGAGAGGCAGAGAGTGATAAGATAAAGAGAGGCAGAGAGTGATAAGATAAAGAAAGGCGGAGTGTGATAAGATAAAGAGAGGCAGAGAGTGATAAGATAAAGAGAGGCAGAGAGTGATAAGATAAAGAGAGGCAGAGAGTGATAAGATAAAGAGAGGCAGAGAGTGATAAGATAAAGAGAGCCAGAGAGTGATAAGATAAAGAGAGGCAGAGAGTGATAAGATAAAGAGAGGCAGAGAGTGATAAGATAAAGAGATGCAGAGAGTGATAAGATAAAGAGAGGCAGAGAGTGATAAGATAAAGAAAGGCGGAGTGTGATAAGATAAAGAGAGGCAGAGAGTGATAAGATAAAGAGAGGCAGAGAGTGATAAGATAAAGAGAGGCAGAGATTGATAAGATAAAGAGAGGCAGAGAGTGATAAGACAAAGAAAGGCGGAGTGTGATAAGATAAAGAGAGGCAGAGAGTGATAAGATAAAGAGAGGCAGAGTGATAAGATAAAGAGAGGCAGAGAGTGATAAGATAAAGAAAGGCAGAGTGTGATAAGATAAAGAAAGGCGGAGTGTGATAAGATAAAGAAAGGCGGAGTGTGATAAGATAAAGAAAGGCGGAGTGTGATAAGATAAAGAGACGCAGAGAGTGATAAGATAAAGAGAGGCAGAGTGATAAGATAAAGAGAGGCAGAGAGTGATAAGATAAAGAAAGGCAGAGTGTGATAAGATAAAGAAAGGCGGAGTGTGATAAGATAAAGAAAGGCGGAGTGTGATAAGATAAAGAAAGGCAGAGAGTGATAAGATCAAAAAAGGTGGAGTGTGATAAGATAAAGAAAGGCGGAGTGTGATAAGATAAAGAAAGGCAGAGTGTGATAAGATAAAGAAAGGCGGAGTGTGATAGGATAAAGAAAGGCAGAGAGTGATAAGATAAAGAAAGGCGCAGTGTGATAAGATAAAGAGAGGCAGAGAGTGATAAGATAAAGAGAGGCAGAGAGTGATAAGATAAAGAAAGGCGGAGTGTGATAAGATAAAGAGAGGCAGAGAGTGATACGATAAAGAGAGGCAGAGAGTGATAAGATAAAGAGAGGCAGAGAGTGATAAGATAAAGAGAGGCAGAGAGTGATAAGATAAAGAGAGGCAGAGAGTGATAAGATAAAGAGATGCAGAGAGTGATAAGATAAAGAGAGGCAGAGAGTGATGAGATACAGAGAGGCAGAGTAATACGATAAAGAGATGCAGAGAGTAATGAGATAAATAGAGAGTGATAAAATAAATAGAGTCAGAGAGACAGAAAGAAAGAGATGCGAAGAGAGTTGAAAATGTGCACACACACACGTATTGGCAGAAAATGAATAACTTACTTTGTGATCTCGAGGAATCAAAAGTCTAACACTCTTCAACTTGAGCAACCAGAAAAGGAATACACTTACCGCCATTTTTTCCCCCCAACATCGCTATTTTTAGGAGGCGTGGTTTTTATGCAGATGAGCCACGTTGGGGGTGTGTCTAATACCTCAACAAATAACAAATACTGCTAATTTTATCTGACCTACTTTAAAGAAGTGATAAAGTTGTCTTATCTGCTAGATATGACAAATGGAGGTCACATTGTCACACTTCATACGGCTATCAGACAAATGATGCTCACATTTCACATCTAGTTAAATATAAACCACAGTCACGGAAGAGATTACTGCTTTGTGGCAGAGTGTGCCTTTGGGACATTAGAGTAAGATGAATGGGTCTATTGGTGTGACAGATGGGAACATCTTGCAATATAGTAAAAGTAAGTAAAGTACCCCGTCCCGCCAAGTGGCGTATAGGGAAGTATGGTGTTAGTGACCATCAATTTTACAGACCTTCAGCACATGATTTTTTGGGTATTGTGGTCGGTATTACGCCCGTGCCGCTATACTTTCCCAGAAAAAAATCCGGTACCCATTTAAGGCTGGGTGAACCGGTGCCATCGGTTGGGATCGAACCCCACCTCTTGTCCATTGTAGTCCAGTTAACTAACCACTGAGCTATCGCGGCTCATCTTCCAATATAGTCATTCAATTTTCCCTGAAACAGAGACAGACTTTTTCGTGGAATCAGTTTCCTTTCAGCCAGGGCATTACCCTATCAACTTCCCGTCCTGCATTTCTCGAAGCGTCTATACACACAATGATTGTTCGTGTAAGGTGTTGATACATCTGCTTTTCCCACTAAGCACTCCGCATCGACTAGAGCCCTTTCCCGCCTATAGACTCATCAGTCTCTCAATATATGCATCATTGCCCCATCCATTCTCCTCTTCTCTTAAGGAGCGAAGAACAAACATGGCTATGTCCTCTTTATCCAGAGTGATGCCATGCTCAGCTGCCAGTGAGCTTATCAGCTATTTCATTGCCGTCTACACCAGCTGGCCCTGGACAGTACATGAGACAAATAATAATAAATGAATATTATTATAGAGGGAGACTTCCGAGACGATAAATCAGCGAATCATTTCAGAGGAAGAGGTATGTTTACAACATTCGGAAAAAATGACAAATAATCAACAGAAAAAAAAAACAAAGAACAATATATGGTCCAAAACAGGATCGAACCTGTACTCCTTGGCACATCGCCTTGACACGAGAAGCCGAACAATAATTCCCGAGTTGTGATCCTATTGTTGTATCCCTATGCTATAGTCATGAGAACACCTGCGTTAAAGACATTACCAATGATAGTTAATTTTTAGATAGCTGAGTTGGCCGTGTGCTCTAACGTTTGGCTTCTTGTGGCAAGGCGCTGTGCCAAGAAGTACGGGTTCGATCCTGTTTAGTACCATATATTATTCTTTGTTTTTTTATGTTGATTATTTGTCATTTTTTCTGAGTGCTGTAAACATAGCTCTTCCTCTGAAATGATTCCCTGGACAGTACACCAGGTTGCACGACAGTACACGCGCTCATCGTAGAGCCACTCAAGAGCTGGATCATCTCCAGCAGCAGACAATGTTAATATTCTGTAGCCTACTTCAGACAATGTTAATAATCTGTAGCCTACTTCAGACAATATTAATATTCTGTAGCCTACTTCAGACAATGTTAATATTCTGTAGCCTACTTCAGACAATGTTAATATTCTGTAGCCTACTTCAGACAATGTTAATATTCTGTAGCCTACTTTGCGAGTCAGTTACCAAGACTGCGTAATCCACGTTCTGTGTATGAATCCACCAACCATGTTATCGCCACTGTTGCTGCTTCTATCCCCATTCTCACGCTGGACACCGTAATGCTACACTTGGCAGATCCTTAGCTACTTCTCTGCTATGTTAATATGCCACAATGTGGCAGATAGATGTCACTATCTATTTATGATTACATCATCTTCTTTCCTTACTCATTTGTCTTTCAGCGTCGAGGGGAAATATAATTTGCAATATTTTGTTCTTCTTTTCACTTCTGATGTTGTTATATTTCCTAGTGCATCGATCCATCTTTTTCGTTGTCGACCCTTGGGTCTGGTGTTTTCGCAACGCATATTTGAAGGCTCGTTGTGTTATGTTATGATCACTCTGCCTTGTCACGTGACCAAACCATTTTATCTATATTTCTTTATATATTCTATGGCGGGGGAGCCCAGAGCTTTCTTCTCAGTTCTTCATTTCCTAACTTGTCTTTTAGGCTGTTTCCTGATGATTACATACATGAACTATATATGCAAGTTAGCTAACCCAACAGAAACAGAGGAGATCAATGAGCTTCTCTAAATACAGACGAGCAGGCATGGGAAAATACAAGGTGTGCAAGAACACTCAAATAGACTCAGCAGCACAGGCACAAAATACAACATGAAAATGAACATCAACAAAACAGAAGTCAGGAATAGCGTAAAGATAATGATGGCTTGGCTGAAAATGTGAAAGGAGGAAAAAAGTAAGGTAGACAGAGAAAGAGATGGAAAGAAAATATTAAATAATGGGCAGGCCTCGACTTCTCAGAGATCTAAAGAGTGACTCAAGAGTTCTAAAGTGACTAGATAAAGATCAATAGGGGTATATGAAGTCGATCTCAACGGCCTCCAAATTAACGAAATTTGCCAGTATTGCCATAACTACACCAAGGTTGATAAAAGCTATCAACAGTACTCCGAAGACATCAACCTTCATGCAATCTCTCAGTAATGCTCTAATGACAACCAAACTGACTAAGTCTGTCAGTAGTGCTCTAATGACAACCTAACTGATGAAGTCTGTCAGTAATGCTCTAATGACAACCAAACTGATGAAGTCTGTCAGTAGTGTTCTAATGACAACCAAACTGATGAAGTCTGTCAGTAGTGCTCTAATGACAACCAAACTGATGAAGTCTGTCAGTAGTGCCTCAATGACAACCAAACTGATGAAGTCTGTCAGTAGTGCCCCAATGACAACCAAACTGATAAAGTCTGTCAGTAGTGCCTCAATGACAACCAAACTGATAAAGTCTGTCAGTAGTGCCTCAATGACAACCAAACTGATAAAGTCTGTCAGTAGTGCCCCAATGACAACCAAACTGATAAAGTCTGTCAGTAGTGCCCCAATGACAACCAAACTGATAAAGTCTGTCAGTAGTGCCTCAATGACAACCAAACTGATAAAGTCTGTCAGTAGTGCCTCAATGACAACCAAACTGATAAAGTCTGTCAGCAGTGCCTCAATGACAACCAAACTGATAAAGTCTGTCAGTAGTGCCTCAATGACAACCAAACTGATAAAGTCTGTCAGTAGTGCCTCAATGACAGACTCTATATCTTTTAACTGACATAACATGCATCAATTATCTGTAGTCTAGATACTGTTTCCCCACTTCATCATGTATCTGATAGTTGCAAACTCTAGTCTTATGAACGTATATCAAGATGAGATTTGTCTTTCATTTTTTGCTTTAATTTATCAGTGTCTTACAAATAAAAATGGAATAACTGCCATTATTGCAATATGATAGAGGTGTAAAAATGGCGAATCATATAAACATCAATGTGCTTTATCAACATAAATATGTAAATACATTAAAACAAAACACAAAAAAACAGACATATTTGCATATTATCATCATGTTTTTGGTAGTGCTGATCTCTCTTTTCTTCTTCAGCAGCTGCAATCAAGTCCTTTGAGCACATGAGTTTGATCTGCTGTCTTGTTGCCATGATGGGAATAGAAGTGACCCAATGTTGTCAAATTAGAATCTGAACGCAATGACAGCAATAAACTTCACAAACCTTCATAAAATATGAACATCAAATACTAAACACAAAAACAAAAGATTTTCAATCAAATGTATCATCCACCATTACTTATGCACGAAAGAGGTGGGAAATAACTAAAGAAATGGAAAATAAATTAGAGGTGGTTGAAAACAAATACCACAAGAAAATAATTTGTAGACCATGGAATGAATTCAAAACAAGTGCAGAAATAAGAGAAATGACAAAGCATTAAAAATATCATCTACAATCAAGAGAAGAAGGTGGTCATATATTGGTCCTGTGATGAAAAGAAACAAGAGGATCTCAAAACAAGCCCTCACCTGGGAACTAATGGGTAAAAGAAAAAATGGACTGACCAAGAGAAATACTGAAAAGAACACAGACGTGAGAGGCGACAACAACAGACATCAGCTTCCATGCTGAGGTTGATAGGTTCACCAAGGACAGGGATGGTGAGATACAATATGTGTCCTATGCAAAGTCGGACATGGAAAGTCTAGAATTGTTGCTCTATGCCAGCTGTCTACAGCTCAAAAGGACAATATATAAATAGAATGCTGTGAAATGGGTTAGTTGTATGGTCAATACTCTTGTTTATCTTCATTTTTCCCGTAAGCCTGTGTTGTGCTTGACACACTCCATTATCAACAGACTGGATCTGGTGTTCATCAATCTTTTATATATCCATCTGTTCATTTTTTTCTTGCATTTTTTACATATTTCCAATGGTCATTTTTTACATGATATTTCCAATGGTCATTTTTTACATGATATTTCCAATGGTCATTTTTTACATGATATTTCCAATGGTCATTTTTTCACAGCATGTCTTTCTTTTTAAATATATTTCCAAATAATTATACACTTTTCTGATGTGTGTGTGTTTCTTTTTCTAGATTCAGATTTTTTGTAATATTTCTTAATTTTGTTGTTTCTAAGATGTACATGAGGAAGTTAACTAATAAATTACAAATGGCTGAAAAACAAAACTAAATAAGATAAGAACTTGAAACATTTGTATTATTGCACCTACATATCTCTCTATATCTCAATATAATTTCCATCAACATTGACTCACTTCAAATAGATTTATCAGTGATGCAATTCATGGGACATAGATTTCTTTGGTCTGGTTTCTAAGCCAGAATTTCACATTCAGAGTACCCACCATGAATACACTTCACAGAAATTCAAGTGATCAGGTATTATTTTATAGACTATGTGAACAGCCGATTCAGTTGCTACGTTGTTCAGCGTTACTTGCATATCACCTTAATCATCTCCACCTGCAGCCTGGACACTTCTGTTACAATCTGAACTGGAAGTCCAGGTTGGACGTAATCAACAATTTTGCAGCTTACTTGAGACATTTGTTTACCCACCAATGCAACACATTATGGGACAAACAAATGTCAGCATAAACAGGAAGCATTTCCTTATGAATGTCCTTTGCAGGAAGTCCTTTTGCCTCCCCCAATGTACAAGAGCACGATGTACACTCCTTCAGATCAATAGCCATTTTGTTACCGCTCCGTGCATGCAACATCCAGCTCCCCCTCCCAAACAAAATTATAAAGTTGGATGTTGCTATCATCTGATGACATCTTTAAGTTGGATGTTGCTATCATCTGATGACATCTTTAAGTTGGATGTTGCTATCATCTGATGACATCTTTAAGTTGGATGTTGCTACTATCTGATGACATTTTTAAGTTGGATGTTGCTATCATCTGATGACATTTTTAAGTTGGATGTTGCTATTATCTGATGACATCTTTAAGTTGGATGTTGCTATCATCTGATGACATCTTTAAGTTGGATGTTGCTATTATCTGATGACATTTTTAAGTTGAATGTTGCTATCATCTGATGACATTTTTAAGTTGGATGTTGCTATTATCTGATGACATCTTTAAGTTGGATGTTGCTATTATCTGATGACATTTTTAAGTTGGATGTTGCTATCATCTGATGACATTTTTAAGTTGGATGTTGCTATCATCTGATGACATTTTTAAGTTGGATGTTGCTATCATCTGGTGACATCTTTAAGTTGGATGTTGCTATCATCTGATGACATTTTTAAGTTGGATGTTGCTATCATCTGATGACATTTTTAAGTTGGATGTTGCTATTATCTGATGACATCTTTAAGTTGGATGTTGCTATTATCTGATGACATCTTTAAGTTGGATGTTGCTATTATCTGATGACATTTTTAAGTTGGATGTTGCTATTATCTGATGACATCTTTAAGTTGGATGTTGCTATCATATGATGACATCTTTAAGTTGGATGTTGCTATCATCTGATGACATTTTTAAGTTGGATGTTGCTATTATCTGATGACATTTTTAAGTTGGATGTTGCTATTATCTGATGACATTTTTAAGTTGGATGTTGCTATCATCCGATGACATCTTTAGAAGCCACCAACCAAATTTTGCTGCTAAACCGGATCAATATGTGACTTATTGACTTCCCCTTGTACATAAAATTTAAAGTATTACCTTTCAAAACAAAAGCTCTATCTTTGTCTATTGTCCATGCATTACACCCATACAGCAGTATCAATACACATATATGTATGGTGCAAATTATTCACAAAGGTAGTCCGACATTACAATATGACAAAGGAGTTTATCCAGTATTATCCAGCGCTCTGTAAGACAGGTACACATTTTCATTGCTAGATCAACAGCAGCATGACTGACTAGCGATAAAATCTTTCAGTTACGAAGGCACACCATAAAAAAAATTAATTGCACAGAGGTACAAATATCAATGGGAAACGAAATCAAAACAAAAAATGAGATGCTTTACACACATACACAGCTATATTTATACTCTGTTTCCGATTACAAAAAAAAAGTCTTTATAAAAAATGTTTGTAACTATTTTCATTTCCCCCTATTCTTGATAACAATAAAACTTTTATCTATTAACATCAATGAAAAAACTGAGCAAAAAAAAATGTTTTTCCTGTCAATCTCATGGTTAACAAATACATTAAAATGTAAGCATTTATGCCTGGATGGCAAATTGTATAGATATCTTATATGTGATACAATTACAACCTCTGTGAAAGACACTTGGTATAGCAGAAATGACATGACAAAATAATACTTGACAATTTCACATCAGGTTTCTTCTATATTTAGAGTTGTTAAATGGCATGATTAACATTTAGAATTATCAGTAATTATTTTCTGGTAATTCATTCACAAACTATATGAAAAATACTATAAATTATTAAATAAACAATATAAGAAAAATAATTTATACTGTGCTTAGGAATGTTGACATTTCTCATACAGTTTTATTTGTTAGTAAATAGAACATACCAGAACTTTAAGTCTTGTGTGTCCTACCTCAAATTAAGAGACTCGGTTGGAAAGATTTACATTTTATGAAGAAATTGTTACAGCAGATAGGAATGCTATATATCATTCTAAAGATACATTCTTGGTTGAAATTTCTCACAGGTTCATATGAGGCACTGTGTGAAAGAGAAAATGAAAATTTGATTACTACTCTGGAGACATGGTTCAGGGTCAAGTTTTGAGGATGTTATGGAATGTGAAGATACAAGGGACTAGTGTATTCACTTGCCTTGAGGGGTGAGTACGTGGGTAAGGACTAAAGTTCATGAAAGTTTTCAGGTGCATACGTTGACTCCACACAAAAAAAAAGTAGAAATCTTTTTGACTACCCCATAACGGTGCATGCAGTCACTGGAAATTTCAACCAATCATATGTCTTTCCCATCTGTCTTAAAGGTTTATTTACATATAGTGCAAAATTCTTGACCAGCCCATGTAGATGATTGAGTGTGTGTGTGTGTATAATAAGTATGTATATATCTTATATACCTGCTTCATAGACTACACCAAAGCATTTGATAGAATACACCATAATCAACTTACAGACTGTCTAAAAGATATAAATCTGGATGACACAGACATACGACTAATATGTAAATTGTACTGGGAGCAAACAGCAATAATAAAATATAACAATGAGAACTCTACACCCATTGATATAAAAAGAGGAGTAAGACAAGGATGCATCCTATTACCAAGCTTGTTCAATCTATACACTGAGCAAATCTGTAAAAACATCACAGAGATGCCAGGCCTAAACATTAATAGGAAGATAGTCAATAACCTAAGATATGCTGATGATACTGTTCTACTAGCAGAAAATCCTAAAGATCTACAACACTTACTTAATGTAGTAAACATGACAAGCAAAAAATAAGGACTAGATATGAATATCAAAAACACTAAAACTATGATCATAAACAAAGAAAAAAGAAAATTCTCAAGACCTACAATTAAATATCAAAGTTGAAGGAATACATCTGGAGACAGTTCAGAACTAGAACTACCTGGGACATACTATAACTAGTGATGGAAAATGTACATTTGAAATAAGCAAAAGAATAGGTATGGCAAAAAGTAATTTTAATGCCATGAAAAATATACTAACATCAAAACAAATAACACCAGGGCTAAAACTAAGAAAAACAAAATGTTACATCTTCTCAATATTCCTGTATGGTGCAGAAACATGGACATTAGACCAGAAAACAGAACAGAAGATTGAAACCTTTGAAATGTGGATCTACAGAAGAATATGTAGAATTGGATAGAAATAAAAGAAAATAAACGATGAAGTTTTAAAACAACTAAAAATGAAAAGAGAACTACTAAACACAATTGGAACAAAGCAAATGAAATTTTTAGGGCATGTTAATAGACACAACAGCCTAATAAAAGTAATATTGGAAGGGAAAATACAAGGTAAAAGAGGCAGAGGCAGACCAAGACTAACATGGACAAGTAACATCAAAAGATGGACAAGTCAACCTATGACAATCTGCACCCTCAAAGCAAGAGGCAGAGTGGAATGGCACTCTATGGTAGCCAACCTTCGATGTGGAGACGGCACTCAATGATGATGATTTTATATATATATATATGGCCTTTGGTGTCTTGACAGACGGTTGGTAGCAAGCAATCATGATAAGTCAGTAGTTTGGTAAAGCATTAGTGTCTCATACTAGGTGCTGCTTTACTGAACATCTTCTTGTGGCTGAATTTGCCAATCCTGGACAGACAGATCTAGATTCAGCTTGCTTGCTATGCCTGGGCCATTAATATGGAGATAATGCTTTGCTCAAAATGCACTACCCCCCTCTCATCTCCTCTTTGAAGCGTTCTGAAGGAGGGACTAGATCTTTACATTCAGAAACAAATTTGAGTTGCAGAGGATGCCAGAAGATGGATAATACACCACCGACTGCCTTAGGATCCCTCCCTCTGGATTTTCTGTTTGGGTTTACTCCCGTTACCTACGAACTTTCCCGACTCTTCTCACGAGGCAGTGAGCGAGTTGGTCGAGAAAGCCGCTGTCGATCGGATATAGTCATTCGCTGATGTGACAGTGAAAACAATGACCTATCATCGATAGGTCTATCCTGATCGAAAAGAAGAAAATATCCACTTAACAACGAGAATTTCCACCATCCACAAGCCTGTCAGAGGTTAAACAACCACAACAGGCAGTAGCAGAACACTGAATCGAAGCAGCACACAGCGTATAACTTGTGTACTTCGAAACAACACACACTGTAACGGAAAACACTGTCCACATACGGAGGACATCTTGATGTATATATATATATATATATATATATATATATATATATATATATATATATATATATATATATATAACAACGATATAGAGATATCTGTAAATCATCACTGAATGACTTCTCCATCTGTGAAAATGACTGGGAACATCTGGCTAGTGATCGCACATCATGGAAAGCATGTATAAGGAATGGTATAACATCATTTGAGACTGTGCTAATGCAAAACGTAGAAGAGAAAAGACTCATAAAAAAAGATGGAAAACCCTGTGGATCAGTGGACATGACTTGTTCATTCTGTGGCCGTGTGTGTTTGTCAAACATTGGTAGAATTATCCACAAGAGAAGCTGTTTGACAAAAACAAAAAAATACACAATAGTCTCCACTAGACCGTCTCTATATATATATATATATATTCATTTAAACTATCAATGATTTGATGAAGAAATGAATACAAGAAGTCATGAATAGGTTGCTCAACCAAACAGATAGTAGAGAAAAAATAATTACAATATGTTCTCCATCAACTTGTGGTGATCAATAAGCAGGTCTTTGTGGTAATGAAGGAACTGACTGGGTTAGCACATAAATCAAATATTGAAAGGGATAGGTGGGGGGGGGGGTATATTATGGACACAGGTGGCTGACAAAGTCAAGTTGACTGTGATGTATAAAAGGCATGATGATTGTGATGTATAAAAGTCAAGTTGACTGTGATGTATAAAAGGCATGATGATTGTGCCTACTCTACTTTCCTCTGCCCCTGTTATCTTTCAACGATGAGGAAAAAATTTTCAGATGATATCTCTGTAGTTTGTCTCCTACATATGACCTTTTGTCTGCTATTTCATTAAACCAGCACCTTCTAGGTCTAGTAGTTTGTCTCCTACATATGACCTTTTGTCTGCTATTTCATTAAACCAGCACCTTCTAGGTCTAGTAGTTTGTCTCCTACATATGACCTTTTGTCTGCTATTTTATTAAACCAGCACCTTCTAGGTCTAGTAGTTTGTCTCCTACATATGACCTTTTGTCTGCTATTTCATTAAACCAGCACCTTCTAGGTCTAATAGTTTGTCTCCTACATATGACCTTTTGTCTGCTATTTCATTAAACCAGCACCTTCTAGGTCTAGTAGTTTGTCTTCTACATATTACCTTTTGTCTGCTATTTCATTAAACCACCACCTTCTAGGTCTACCTTTTTCCATTTTAAAATGTTCAGGTTCTCTGTGGGAAGCTGTCTGGTGGTGATCATGTTACATGTCCAAACATATGATTTGTTGTTTTGTATTTTAAAATTTGGCCCTGGTGTGTTTCTCCAGCTCTTTTCCTTTTATTCTGACTTCTTATTCTGTTTCTTCTTGTCACATTCAATACTCTTCTTTGGCATCTCATCTTTGCTGTATTAGTGCTAAATGTCGAACCAAGATGACTTATACCTTACAAAAATCTATCTTATGGCTACATATGAAAGTTAAGTTAATGGCAATATACAAAAGACAAATCAAAGGTAACACAGGAAAGTTACCAAAAATCACAAAATAAAAAAAAAAAAATTAAAAAATACTACTGTTCTTTAACACAAATTTTAAAAGACATGAAATATTAAAAACAGAGACTAAGAGAACTTGAAATCATGAATGACACAATTACAAGAGGCACATGTGATTATTATTAAGTATTTTAATAATGAGAAATAGGAATCATTAGCATACCTCTAGAATAGACATGGCACCTAATGGTCTAACTGAAGTGCAGTGAAGTTAATTATAATAATCTATACTGTCCTGGACATGCTGGTGTTAATTACAATGACAAAGCTGAAAAGTCCAGATTGAAAAATACACAAAGAGTGATGGTGATGGATGTGGTAATGAGGGGATACACTACTGGATATTATGACTGAATGATGGCAATGAAAGATTAGGTCATGAACAACAAGCCAGATGTGAGAACATATCTGGAACCTACATAACAGATAAAATACTAAGCAAGTTTTATTGTTTTACTCTGTCTGGCTAGCATAGATTGAGTCAGTCTATTGTATTCTTTCTATGTACAACTAGACTGTCATCATTATCACCAGGTCGGAATCAATCACAAATTATTTGTAACTGTTGAACTTTCTTGATCTTATTATTTGTAAGTGTTGAACTTTCTTGATCTTATTATTTGTAAGTGTTGAACTTTCTTGATCTTATTATTTGTAAGTGTTGAACTTTCTTGATCTTATCTTATTATTTGTAAGTGTTGAACTTTCTTGATCTTATCTTATTATTTGTAATTGTTGAACTTTCTTGATCTTATCTTATTATTTGTAATTGTTGAACTTTCTTGATCTTATTATTTGTAATTGTTGAACTTTCTTGATCTTATTATTTGTAATTGTTGAACTTTCTTGATCTTATCTTATTATTTGTAATTGTTGAACTTTCTTGATCTTATTATTTGTAATTGTTGAACTTTCTTGATCTTATCTTATTATTTGTAATTGTTGAACTTTCTTGATCTTATTATTTGTAATTGTTGAACTTTCTTGATCTTATCTTATTATTTGTAAGTGTTGAACTTTCTTGATCTTATCTTATTATTTGTAATTGTTGAACTTTCTTGATCTTTTTATTTGTAATTGTTGAACTTTCTTGATCTTATCTTATTATTTGTAATTGTTGAACTTTCTTGATCTTATCTTATTATTTGTAATTGTTGAACTTTCTTGATCTTATTATTTGTAATTGTTGAACTTTCTTGATCTTATCTTATTATTTGTAAGTATTGAACATTCTTGATCTTATCTTATTATTTGTAATTGTTGAACTTTCTTGATCTTATCTTATTATTTGTAAGTATTGAACTTTTTATTTATATTTTTATTTGGTGGTGTCATCAGCCTTGAGTTGAAGAATGCTTTCTTTGAACTTATTAATACTGATACCTTGAAGTGTACGCAGAAGAAGATATCTTAAGTATTTTTAAATCTCTTTTCAATGTAAAAATTTCACTAGTTTGGTATGGTCTGAACATGCCTCTCCTCTGTTCTAAATAGATCTTTTATGTACACATCTTAAAACTGGTTTATTATGGTTGTGATCATGATTTCATGAGGTAAAGAATAGTGACACTGTGACCTTCCAGGCATGTCGTAATAGGCGACTAAGGAGGTTGATCGATGGCTTGACAAGCTGTCATTGTAAAAAGTATTGTTATGGAAACAGCGCTATAGATTTTAGAGTAGTGATCTCTGCAACATGTGCCATTTTGGCATGCAAGGTTTCTGTTTTTGAGATTGTGGTTGTGCCCTATGTGCCGTCTTCAGCTCGAAAGGACAATAGATAGATAGATCATGTTTTTCCTCTGTCCTCAGATCTGTTTAGGTAAGACACCCCTAATACTGACTTATTGTGTCTCTCTGCTGTCCATGTCAGCATTTTATCAGGACAGTCGAGCATAAAGCCTGACATTCCTGCTACTTGAGTTGTTTCTCTGTCATCCCTTCACCTCCTCATTAAAAAAATGTTGCCTTCCAATATCTCTTATAGTGGATCTCCATGTTACAAATTACAAGCAAGTCAGAAAATAATACAACAATATATGAACATTAAATTATCTATTTCTCAAACAAATAAAAAGTACACCAGATAGTACAAATAAAAATGTTGAAATATAACATTATAATAATAGAAAATGTTATGTTTTGGAGATGATGATACAATAACTAAACCATAGCATTTAAATACAAGAAGGCAAATACTTCTTCCTGCTGCCAGACTTTTAAGACACTGAAAGTAAAATACCAATTAGAAGCTGAATGAAGCATGTCGATAATTCAGTACAAACCTTTATACCCTTAGATTGAAAAGTCAGCAAATAATAAAATAAACATACTTCTCAAAACAACTGCAAGTTAAAACAGGGTCATATACAAATAATTTACTTGTTTGGCCAACAAATATTTTATATGCTGCCATTGTTTTAAAAAAAAATGTAGGAAACTCTCAAAGATATCAAATTAGAAATTTGAAACACACACACATTAACACATGATCATTTTTGTGGCAAATTCAAGGCAAACTTGTCACCACAAGAAGAATAACAATTATTTTCCTATTACTTATTTATTATTTTCCATAATTCTTATACTCTTCACATAAGCAATAAAGAAATTATCTTGAATGTCTAGGAAAAAAAAAAAAAAAAATCTAAAGCTCTGGAATAATTCATCAATATCTCATCAGGTTTTCCAAAAAAAAGATCTCCCTCAGTTTGTGAAGATCACTCACTCGCTGGCTTGGAATCTGTAAATGAAACAAATTAAAATATTTAAATAAATACAAAAATCAAGAGAGATGTAGAAAAACAGAGATCACAAGAGATTGTTATGGCCCTGGAGCTGAGACATAGCTCTTCACAGCTGTTTGTCAATTACATTTTAGTTAGTTGAATCATTTTCACTCATTCCAGATATAAAACCTTTATATGATCTTCTATAATACATTCAAGCTTTTATAAAAGAATAGAAAACTATTTTTATTGGGATCATCAGAAGAAGTCTCATCTAGCAAGTGATTCAGCTCCCAAACTTCTTGACACTCTAGGAGTGGTTCATGTCTCTAGCAACCTACTCCCAGATCTTCATGTTTGTCAAGAAGGGGTGCGGGGTTGGGTTTGCTGGACATTCAGGAGAGCTACAAGAATAGGGGAGGACTTGTGAACTAGTTTGTTTCACACATCAGGAGGAGATCTGAGCCTTTCTGGACAGTTGTTCGATGTGCATTGAGGATAATCCAACGACTGACACTACAAACCTATCAATATAGGTTGAAACTGCTGCCCACACAACACTTTTGTGATCAAATCTCCTGTCTACATTTAGTTGCAGCTACCCGTAACAACCATAATCAACAGCACTGGTTGAATTTTTCATCATGGTATAGGGATTCCTAGTTGACTGATGTTTTCAGATCTCACTTAAATACTTGATGATCTCACTTAAATACTTGGTGATCTTACATAGATACCTGGAGATCTTACTTAAATACCTGATGATCTCACTTAAATATTTGATGATTTCACTTAAATACTTGATGATCTCACCTAAATATTTGAAGATCTCACTTAAATATTTGATGATCTGACTTAAATGCCTGATGATCTCACTGAAATATTTGAAGATCTCACTTAAATACCTGATGATCTTACTTAAATACCTGATGATCTCATTTAAATACTTAATGATCTTACTTAAATACCTGATTATCTCACTTAAGTATTTGATGATCTCACTTAAATACCTGATGATCTCACTGAAATATTTGAAGATCTCACTTAAATACCTGATGATCTCACTTAAATATCTGATGATCTTACTTAAATACCTGATGATCTCATTTAAATACTTAATGATCTCACTTAAATACCTGATGATCTCACTTAAGTATTTGATGATCTCACTGAAATACCTGATGATCTCACTTAAATACTTAATGATCTCACTTAAGTACCTGATGATCTCACTCAAGTATTTGATGATCTCACTTAAATACTTGATGATCTCACTTAAATACCTGATGATCTCACTTAAGTATTTGAAGATCTCACTTAAATACCTGATTATCTCACTTAAATATCTGATGATCTTACTTAAATACCTGATAATCTCACTTAAATACCTGATGATCTTACTTAAATACCTGATGATCTTACTTAAATACCTGATGATCTTACTTAAATACCTGATGATCTTACTTAAATACCTGATGATCTTACTTAAATACCTGATGATCTTACTTAAATACCTGATGATCTTACTTAAATACCTGATGATCTTACTTAAATACCTGATGATCTTACTTAAATACCTGATGATCTTACTTAAATACCTGATGATCTCATTTAAATACCTGATGATCTTACTTAAATACCTGATGATCTTACTTAAATACCTGATGATCTTACTTAAATACCTGATGATCTCATTTAAATACTTAATGATCTCACTAAATACCTGATGATCTCATTTAAATACCTGATGATCTTACTTAAATACCTGATGATCTTACTTAAATACCTGATGATCTTACTTAAATACCTGATGATCTCATTTAAATACCTGATGATCTTACTTAAATACCTGATGATCTCATTTAAATACCTGATGATCTTACTTAAATACCTGATGATCTCATTTAAATACCTGATGATCTTACTTAAATACCTGATGATCTCATTTAAATACCTGATGATCTTACTTAAATACCTGATGATCTTACTTAAATATCTGATGATCTTACTTAAATACCTGATGATCTTACTTAAATACCTGATGATCTTACTTAAATACCTGATGATCTTACTTAAATACCTGATGATCTTACTTAAATACCTGATGATCTCATTTAAATACCTGATGATCTTACTTAAATACCTGATGATCTTACTTAAATACCTGATGATCTCATTTAAATACTTAATGATCTCACTTAAATACCTGATGATCTCACTTAAATATTTGACATCTTCTCATGCCATTCCCCCCGCCCCCAATATAAAAAAAAAATATGAGAGGGGAGAGCGGACACCCTTAACCCTACTGGAAATCAGACCAGTGTCTCAGTACCCCCCCCCCCCCCCTAAACACACAACCTACAAAATCTATATACACTTACATTACAAATAAATAATTTAAAACCAGAACAATTTTCCTTATTGAACTGTAATATTACCTACCTTGAGCACCGTTTTGGCCATTGTTGTTATTTTCTGACTGGCCATGTCCCATCATCTGCTCCCTGAGATGTTGGACTAGTTCAGGATTTGCTTGTTGCATTTGTGATGCCATTTGCTGTGACCTGGCAAGTAACAGAACAAAATAAAACCAATAGATGTTAGTTTTATATGAAATAAATGTTAAATATTCTAGTTATAAGAATACATCTATCAATGTGCAACATAAACAGGAAAGCTACAATCATAATTAAAACACTATTTCATTACGTTCTTAAAATAATTTAACATAAGTTACAAGAAAACACATACAAATTGAAGGAAAATAAAGAATTTACAAGACAAAATAGTTTCCTTGAATGGAATGAAGATGAGTTGTGCTAAACACTGTAATCGTTTGGTTCTATTCCCTACGTTTGGGCATAAGCCCATCGTACATGGGTGCTGGACCAAAACCAAATATTCGGTATACTCCTCCCCAGAAACCATAATTTTGACTTGGCTTCACTAGGAGAGCATTTAACATTTATCAAGAGTATGTTCACTTTCAAGATAGCAGACTTACGCCTGTAATAGATTTGCCAGCCCACCACCTGGCCCTGGATTACTGCCACTCATTAAATTGGACATTCTGAAAGGGAAATTGAAATATAACACAAAAGAAAATAAGACTAAACAGAAAACCTGGTACAGTTTTCCAAATAAGTTGAAATGTCTGTCTTAGTTTATAATGACAGCATTCAATGACAATATGATCTTCTTGATATTAGCAACAAGTATTTTACTTGCAATCTGGTGCAACTGAATGCAATGAGCATCACACAATCAGCCATATGAGTCACCAGAAATTAGTAATGAACAGTTTGGTTTTGTTGGAGGGAAAAAATACAAACAATGCCATATACATCATAAGATCTTTAGTAGAAAGAGCCACAGAGGTGAAAACAGATCTTTACCTATGCTTCAAAGATTATACCAAAGCATTTGACAAAGTAAAGCACCAAGAAATAATCAAAATGTTAGAAGGCATAAACATAGACAGCAAAGATCTAAGAATAATAAAGAACATGTACTAGCAAAAAACAGCGGCCATAAGAACTAGAAATCAATTGGGAATATTTTAACAAATAAAATAGGGTGTTAGGCAAGGTTGTGTGCTGTCACCAGATTTATTTAATATGTATAGTGACAGAGGTGAGATGCAGAATGGCTCAGGCAAAAGCAGCTTTCAAAAAATGAAAAAAATACTGTGCAATCCAGTGTTGTACATCTATCATGTGAGGTTAACATTTGTTCCCAATTATTTAAATTCATTTACCTATTTTAATACAGTTCCACTTGTCTTTATTGTGCATTGTGGAGATGTCTTTTTCTTTGCTGCTATCATTACTTCTGTCTTTTTGTTATTAAGGCTGGGTCCTTTATTTCAGCTTCCCTTCACTGTAATGTCTAACATTTCTTGTAACTCATTTTCACTCTTAGCAATTAAGACTGTATCATCATCATACCTTAGATTATTTATATTATGATGTCCAATTGTTATTCCAGGTATGTCCCTTATGAATCTTAAAATAATGTCACTATACATATTAAATAAATCTAGTAACAGCACACAACCTTGCCTAACACCCTGTTTTATTTGTTGAAACATTCCCAATTGATTTCTAGTTCTTATGGCCGCTGTTTGTTGCCAGTACATGTTTTTTATTATTCTTAGATCTTTGCTGTCTACATTTATGCTTTCTAAAATTGTGATTATTTCTTGGTGTTTACTTTGTCAAATGCTTTGGTATAATCTATGAAACATAGGTATAGATCTGTTTTCACCTCTGTGGCTCTTTCTACTAAAGATCTCATGATGTATAGGGTATTCTTCATACCTTTACCACCAACAAAACCACACTGTTCATCACTAATTTTTGGTCTGATTTTGTTTCACACTCTTCACATGATGATTCTTCATAATATCTTAGTCATGTGACTCATAAGGCTTATTGTGCGATGATTACAAATATACATAGGTATTATCAGTAAAGAATATTATTGCTAAATCAATTTTTATTTTTGACAGTCAACTTGTAATTGTTATAAATAAGAACCACATAAGAAAATGAAAGTGGGCCACTAGCAAATTAAATCTGAGAATCATTCTTGCACTTAAAACATAAATAAGTAATAAAATAAATAAGTAACATTACTCACATTTGCTGAATTTGAGGGTTGGACATTACAGTGGCTGCCTGGACAGAACAAAAGAAAAGACAAAATTTTTTACAAACATTACATTTCTAAAGCTACAATAAAAACATGATTGATTCAAACCGAAAAGTATTAATTTAAGATTGAAATACAGAAGCATTCAAAGAAATTCAGTCTAATTCAGCATGGTAATGATGACGTTTCAATGACAAACTACAATCTTTATAGTTTTTGCTACTCAGTAACTCAGGTACCCATTTACTTGACTTGGGATAGAAAATGAAGATGGATTGGACACACATTAAGAAAATTTGATGTCAGCATAGCAAGACAGCACTGTCACTTTCACCCACAGTGAAAGAGAAAGCTGTACACTAACCAAATGGCCATGTTTGAACTAACCCTCTCAGAAAAGCTGTTCAAAGTAGACAATATCTTGTGCAATCAATGAGCTGTTACAGATTTGTTCAGGACAATATCTTGTACAATCACTGGGCTGTTACAGATTTGTTCAGGACAATATCTTGTACAATCACTGGGCTGTTACAGATTTGTTCAGGACAATATCTTGTACAATCACTGGGCTGTTACAGATTTGTTCAGGACAATATCTTGTACAATCACTGGGCTGTTACAGATTTGTTCAGGACAATATCTTGTGCAATCAATGAGCTGTTACAGATTTGTTCAGGACAATATCTTGTACAATCACTGGGCTATTACATATTTGTTCAGGACAATATCTTGTACAATCAATGAGCTGTTACAGATTTGTTCAGGACAACACCTTGTACAATCACTGAGCTGTTGCACAATTGTTCAGGACAATATCTTGTACAATCAATGAGCTGTTACAGATTTGTTCAGGACAATACCTTGTACAATCACTGGGCTGTTACACATTTGTTCAGGACAATATCTTGTATAATCACTGGGCTGTTACAGATTTGTTCAGGACAATATCTTGTACAATCACTGGGCTGTTGCAGATTTGTTCAGGACAATATCTTGTACAATCAATGAGCTGTTACAGATTTTTTCAGGACAATATCTTGTACAATCACTGAGCAGTTACACATTTGTTCAGGACAATATCTTGTACAATCACTGAGCTGTTACACATTTGTTCAGGACAATATCTTGTACAATCAATGAGCTGTTACAGATTTGTTCAGGACAATACCTAGTACAATCACTGGGCTGTTACAGATTTGTTCAGGACAATATCTTGCACAATCACTGAGCTGTTACACATTTGTTCAGGACAATACCATGTACAATCACTGAGTTGTTACAGATTGGTTCAGGTCAATATCTTGTACAATCACTGAGCTGTTACAGATTGGTTCAGGACAATACCTTGTACAATCACTGAGTTGTTACAGATTTGTTCAGGTCAATATCTTGTACAATCACTGAGCTGTTACAGATTGGTTCAGGACAATACCTTGTACAATCACTGAGTTGTTACAGATTTGTTCAGGTCAATATCTTGTACAATCACTGAGCTGTTACAGATTGGTTCAGGACAATATTTTGCACAATCACTGAGCTGTTACAGATTTTTTTCAGGACACTACCTTGTACAATCAATGAGCAGTTACACAATTGTTCAGGACAATATTTTGTACAATCACTGAGCTGTTACATATTTGTTCAGGACAATATCTTGTACAATCACTGAGCTGTTACAGATTGGTTCAGGACAATATTTTGCACAATCACTGAGCTGTTACAGATTTTTTTCAGGACACTACCTTGTACAATCAATGAGCAGTTACACAATTGTTCAGGACAATATTTTGTACAATCACTGAGCTGTTACATATTTGTTCAGGACAATATCTTGTACAATCACTGAGCTGTTACACAATTGTTCAGGTCAATATCTTGTACAATCACTGAGCTGTTACAGATTTGTTCAGGTCAGTGATATACAAAAAATATTATGCCACATCTACTTAACACATTCCTTACCAAAAGGGTACTGTGGCACAGCCATTTTTCTCCTTTGAAATAACAGCAAGAGAATAAATAAAAATTGATCTAAAGCAAGCGGCTTGTTCAGACAACTTGCTCAGTAAATCAGAAAAAGTCAAATAAGAGAATTACAAGGTTTTAGTGGAAATAACTGCAGAAACATCAACAAATTAAGCTACAAAACTGGCTCCAGGGTTTAATGTGTCGGCAACTATGGCCAGTTTTTGTAGCTCATGGTATAGATTGTGCTAAAGAAAACATTACACTACTACTACTTTACTACTTTTTTAAAACAAGTTAAAAGACTTCTATAATCATCAACACTTTAAAAGTAAATTCATCATCATCATCATTGAGTGCCGTCTCCGCAACGAAGGTTGGCTACCATGGAGCGCCATTTTGCTCTATCTCTTGCTTTGATGGTGCAGGTTGTCATCGGTTGATTTGTCCATCTTTTGATGTTACTCGTCCATGTTAATCTTGGTCTGCCTCTGCCTCTTTTACCTTGTATTTTCCCCTCCAGGATCACTTTCAGTAGGCTGTTGTGTCTTTTAACATGGCCTAAGAATCGCATTTGTCTTGTTCTAATTGTGTTCAGAAGTTCTCTTTTCATTTTTAGTTGTTTTAAGACTTTGTCATTTGTTTTCTTTTCCTTCCATCCAATTCTACCTATTCTTCTATATATCCACATTTCAAAGGCTTCAATTCTCTGTTCTGTTTTCTTGTCTAATGTCCATGTTTCAGCACCATATAGGAATATTGAGAAGATGTAACATTTTGCTATTCTTAGTTTTAGCTCTGGTGTTATTTGTTTTGATGTTAGTATGTCCTTCATGACATTAAAATTACTTTTTGCCATTCCTATTCTTTTGTTTATTTCAGTTGTACATTTTCCATCACTGGTTATAGTATGTCCAAGGTAGTTATAGTTCTGAACTGTCTCAAGGTCTATTCCTTCAATTTTGATATCCACTTGTGGGTTTTGGGTATTTTCTTTGTTTATGATCATAGTTTTAGTCTTTTTGATATTCATATCTAGTCCATATTTTTTGCTTGTCGTGTTTATTTCATTAAGTAATTGTTGTAGGTCTTTAGGATTTTCTGCTAGTAGTACAGTATCGTCAGCATATCTTAGGTTATTGATTATCTTTCCATTAATTTGTAGGCCTGGCATCTCTATGATGTTTTTAAAGATTTGCTCAGTGTATAGATTGAACAAGCTTGGTGATAGGATGCATCCTTGTCTTACTCCTCTTTTTATATCAATGGGTGTAGAGAACTCTTTGTTATATTTTATTATTGCTGTTTGCTCCCAGTATAGATTGCATATTAGTCGTATATCCATGTCATCTAGATGTATCTCTTTTAGGCATTCTATAAGTTGTTTGTGGTGTACTATATCAAAAGCTTTGGTGTAGTCTATGAAGCAGGCATATATTGGTTTGTTTACTTCTGTGTATTTTTCGATTAATGTTCTCATGCAGAATATGGCTTCTTTTGTCCCGCTATTTTTCCTAAATCCAAATTGCTGCTCATCTAATTCAGTATTGATTTTATTCTGAATCCTTCCTTGTATAACTTTTAGCAAGATTTTTGTAACATGGCTCATTAGGCTTATTGTTCTAAAGTCACTGCATTCAACTGCACCATTCTTTTTAGGCAATGCAATGAAAGTTGATGTTTTTAGTTCATTTGGTATGTATCCTGTGTGGTATATGTCGTTGCATATGTCTGTAATCACTTCAATGCCAAAATCTTCAAGTGCCTGTATCATCTCTATCTGTATGCTTTCAGGTCCTGCTGCTTTTCCCCTTTTCATTGTTTTTATAGCTTTTTCCACCTCAGATTTTAAGATTTTATAGCCTGATGTACATTTTATAACTGGTTTCTTGTCCCTTTGATCATGAAATAGTTCTGTTATATATTCCTGCCATCTATCTATGATATCCTTATTGTCTGTTAGCATTTTTCCTTTTTTGTCTGCAATGCATCCACCTTCTGTGGCTTTTTTATTTTTATTAGTCATTCTCTTTATTTCTGTGTGCATTCCTCTTAGGTCTTGTTTGCTTTCCATAGTTTCTATTTCTCTACATTTTTGGCTGAGCCAGTCTTCTTTTGCTTTTTTGCACATTTTGCGTATCTCATTATCTATTTTATTGTATTGGGCAGTGTTCTTCGCTTGTCTCCTTTCTTCCATTTTTTCTAAGATGGTGTTAGTTATCCATTTTTGTTTTTTGTTCTTTTCTCTTTTGGGTAAGGTGTCGCAGGCTTTTTGTATGCTTTTCTTTATGCATTGCCATTTGGTTGTTACTTTTTCATCAGGATTTTCTCTTCTGTATTGTTCAATTCCTTCCTCTAGCAGCTTCTGGTATGTGTTCTTTACTTGTATTGTATAGGTATCTTTAATATCTTTTTGATTTAAAGCTGTTATGTCGAGTGGGTTTGTTGATGAATCAGATTTTTGCTTGTTTCTCTTTAGTTTGATTTTCATTTTAATCATTACAGGATTGTGATCAGAATTAATATCTGCTCCTGGGTAGGTTTTGGCTTTCTTTACGCTGTTACGGAACCTTTCTTTTATCATTATGTAATCTATTTGATTCCTCTTCCTATCTCCAGGGCTTTTCCATGTGTATAGTTTCCTTTTCTCTTGCTCAAAGTAGGTGTTACATATTATCAGCCTGTTTTCTTCACAGAATTGTATTAATCTTTCTCCTCTGTCATTTCTTTTCCCTAAACCATGATTTCCTATAATTGTCTTATATCTACCTTTTCCTACTTTAGCGTTCATGTCACCCATTACAATCAAGATGTCTGAAGATTTCACTTGCTTCATAACTTTATTTAGGTCTTCATAGTATGCCTCTATTTGTTCATCTGTGTAGTCTTGAGTAGGTGCATATGTCTGTATTATTGCTATGTCGAATGGTTTTGCTTTCAACTTGAGTAGTATAATCCTATCACTGTATGTCCAGTGGGTACTTATATATTTTTGTAGCTCTCTTTTTATCAGTATTCCTACCCCCCTTTGATGTTCTGTTGTGTTTCCTGAGTATATAAATGTATATTTTTCGTCTTCAATGTACCCACATTCCTTCCATCTAGTCTCTGATATGCCTAAAATATCTATATTTATTCGTTCTGCTTCTTGAATTAGATTTTCCAATTTCCCTTGTTGATATAGAGTCCTAACATTCCAAGTACTTATTTTAAGATCTTTCCTCCGACATAAGTTCAAATTTTTCCGACTCTCCATGGCTTCCTCTGGACTGGTACGTGATGATGCTCCAATCTCTTTCATGGTGGTCAGCCATGTTCGTCTTTCGTGTTCTGAACATGCCTCTTGTGTACCACACACTTTGCTGTTTTCGCTTTCTGGGCCGTTGATCATTCTTGATTCCTCCGCCTCCATCCACCGTCACAGACTTTTCACATAAGGGTTGAACATACCCGTTTTTCCGTTGACATCTTTGTCAAACCATGTGCTTGCCTATCGAACCGCGAACACACAACACAAAGAAGAATAAATAGTAATATATTTTAATAAAAAGTAAATTAAGTCATTTTAATTATAAGACCATCAATATTAAACAATTCCTACTGAAATAACAAACACTTTAAAAGTAAATTAAGTCATTTTAATTATAAGACCATCAATATTAAACAATTCCTACTGAAATAACAAACACTTTAAAAGTAAATTAAGTCATTCTAATTATAAGACCTCAATATTAAACAATTCCTACTGAAATAAACAACACTTTAAAAATAAATTAAGTCATTCTAATTATAAGACCATCAACATTAAACAATTCCTACTGAAATAAACAACACTTTAAAAGAACACAATACTCAGCTACTGTACCATATTGACTATGTTAGGGTCACTGAAAATGGTTCCAAAATCTACACTGCCAAGTCCCCCTCCTATGGCACCACCATTTCCTGCAGGACCAAGATTAAACCCTGCCTGTTGGATTGAAATAGAAGGAAACAATGATACATAGAAACAGAAGAATAAGACTGGCACATAAGGCATTTTATTTTTACAAGACTCCATTATAGATCAGTTATGAGCTATTACTTAACAGACCAATGCCACTGCATCTCTGACAGACTTAAAAGTACCAAGTATTTTTTAGCAAATGGCAGTGTATATATGCTTTCTATTGTTTAAAAATACTTCTGATCTATTTAATTATTTGTTTTCTAAACAAAAAAATTAATATTGTTATTCCAAATTCATACTGTTCATAGCTAATTTCTTTCTTTTGAAATCAATACAACAGAGTTGAGTGTTGAGGCTGTGAACAAGTAAGCTCTTGGCCTCCAAATTGTTGTGTTTGAAGGGATTTCCTGGTTTCCTAAGATATGCTGGAGTTGAATCATGTCTAATGTGGTGAGTGAACTATACTAGGCCTTCTACGTCACTGATTCCATCACTGCAGAGATAATGCTAATTTTTTTTTTAAATCTCTGTAGCTAGTCTGATGTAGTACAGACTGTTTCTAGGGATGTCCAGGAGGGAAGTAAAGTGAAGTGTTGACCAGTTATGGGTTGCTGACCATCATTCTGTACAATAGTCCATAACTGTTTCTGTGTTATATCAAACAAATACTTAGTAAATCTGACATTATTGATTTATACAATAAGATTTGTACACAAAGCATGTTATTACATTTCCTCTGCTTTGTGATACATCAATCAGTGGCCTTTATATTGAACAGTGGAGCCTTGAAAACAGCAACAAACTTTCTCCATGGTTTGTGGCCATCATTTTAAGAGAAATTCCCAGAAGTAGATTTGCCAGTTTTTGTTACTATGACTCCAATTTTGTACAGCTGTAGTTGATGATGGTCCTGCCCTTTGCCCTCTCTCCAGGGCCAGTAGTAAAGCAATCCTATGATGGTATCTAGGTTTTATTTGAGCACATAAGTAAGTAAAGAGCTTCTGTCACTCCAAGTGGCGTATATGGAATATTGTGTTAGTGATCATAAATTTTACAGACCTTCAGCACATGATTTTTGGGGTAATGTGGTCAGTTATACGCCCGTTATTTGAGCACATAAGTAAGTAAAGAGCTTCTGTCACTCCAAGTGGCGTATACAGAATATGGTGTTAGTGATCATAAATTTTAGACCTTCAGCACATGATTTTTGGGGTAATGTGGTCGGTTATACGCCCGTTATTTGAGCACATGGCCAATTCAATTACAGCTTCTACCTGTTATGATATCATCCAATAAGACCTTTGATATATAGTACCAATTTAACACATTCTGTACCATTGTAACTGATGTGAAAAACCCAGGAGCAGCATTTTGTGACTTAATTTATTGAAGTTTTCGCAATTATTTCCACTAAAACTTTTTTTTATCTTTATTTTCATATTTGAAAACTGTTCACCATATTATTATTACTACTACATAGCTGAAGTACTACATACCATTACTAGCAGAAAATCCTAAAGATCTACAACAATTACTTAATGTAATAAACATGACAAGCAAAAAATATGGACTATGTATGAATATCAAAAAGACTAAAACTATGATCATAAACAAAGAAAATACGCAAAACCCACAAGTGGATATCAAAATTGAAGGAATAGACCTGGAGACAGTTCAGAACTACAACTACCTTGGACATACTATAACTAGTGATGGAAAATGTAAAACTCAAATAAACAAAAGAATAGGAATGGCAAAAAGTAATTTTAATGCCATGAAAAATATACTAACATCAAAACAAATAACACCACGGCTAAAACTATGAATAGCAAAATGTTACATCTTCTCAATATTCCTATATGGTGCAGAAACATGGGCACTAGACAAGAAAACAGAACAGAGAATTGAAGTCTTTGAAATGTGGATATATAGAAGAATAGGTAGAATTGGATGGAAAAAAAAAGAAAACAAACGATAAAGTCTTAAAACAACTAAAAATGAAAAGAGAACTACTAAACACAATTCAAACAAGACAAATGCAATTTTTGGGCCATGTTAAAGACACAACAGCCTATTAAAAGTAATCTTGGAGAGGAAAATACAATGTAAAAAAGGCAGAGGCAGGCCAAGACTAACATGGATGAGTAAAATAAAAAAAATGGACAAATCAGACTATGACAACTTGCACTATCAAAGCAAGAGACAGAGCAGAATGGCACTCCATGGTAGCCAACCTTTGTTGCGGAGATGGCACTCGATGATGATGATGATGACATACCTGAGCTGCTGTTGATTTTATTTTCTGTTCTGCAACCTCAAAGTTGTTCTTGTAGCTTTGATTGTCTGGGTCCAGCTCAAGAGCTTTGCGGAAGCACTCATAAGCACTCTCATGGTTCTCCAGGGCAGTGTAGGCAATGCTTTACAGAAACAAAGAATTCCATGAATAAAATCCTCATTTCATTTTAAAATTTAAATTTTTTAATAAAAGTATATTCATACCATTATCTTCTTCTTCCTTACTTTCCACATTTGACTTTTAGCATCGAGAGGGGGGGGGGGGGGGGGGAGAGAAAGAGAGAGAGAGAGAGAGAGAGAGAGAGAGAGAGAGAGAGAGAGAGAGAGAGAAAAATTGTAGTCTGTGGTTGGCTTTTCTGCTGTCATGTTTCCAAGTGTTTCTAGCATTCTGTGTATCCATATTTTTGAGTATGCTAACAAATCACACAGCTATCAACAAGTGATCACAGAGAGGACAACCTCAGGTGGGCTATTAGAAATGCATGACAGCAGATGAGGTTTAGAATAAAAGACCACAAAAATAAAAACAAATGACGAAGATATAAGAAAATGATACTAAAACTTTCTTAAATCAGCAGTGGGTCCCACAACAAAGTTCAGGCACTCAGCTGCAACTACTCTCTCTGATCAGGAAAAAGATTGGGACACCACCAACTGGCACTACCAGAGTTACAATGATGGTTTTAAGTGAAAGAATAATAATTTGGAAGTGATAATATCTCTGTGAGCCAGGTACTCGACAACAGAGGTGGGTCAAATGAAGTGTGTCCATCCAAATAGAAATAAAAATAACCTCTATCCAACTATAAAACTCAGTCAGATTTAAATAATGATATCCAAAATTGAGATTTATTACTCTCATAAATAAAAATCCTAACGTTGTTAAATAAAATAAATATCATCCCAACATTGTGCTACCAATACCAGTCCTGAACCGTAGATGCAAGAACAATAAGAAAAATAACCACTACAGAGATGAAATGTGTTAGACCAATGACAGGAAACAACCTGAGAGACAAAATCAGAAATGAAGAACTGAGAAAAAAGCTAGGAATGGCCTATATAGAACACAGAATATATAAAGAACCAAGAGATAAATGATTTGGCCACGTGACAAGCCAGAGTGATCAAAGCACAACACAACAAGCCCTCAATAAATGCTGCGAGAACACCAGACCCGAGGGTCGACCATGAAAAAGATGAATTGATGGAATATTAGAAGCACTAGGAAACATAACAGCAGCAGAGGCAAACTGAAGAGCAAAAGACCGCAAATTATATCTCCCCTCAACGCTGAAAGGCAAATGAGAAAGGAATGAAGAAGATAAATAAAAGCTGTATGGTCTATGGTAAAAGAGGCCAGTGCATACAAAGTAGGTGGGCACATACAAAGGTAAGGTAAATTAATCAATATATCATCAACAAATGTATTTCATCACAGACTTAAGATCATTTTCTCCATCAATTATGTGTTCTTTGACAATCTCATTATTTTCTTATGTGCTTTATCATTATGTACTCCACTCTTTGCCTCTCCTGCCATACATCGTTCCCAATGTCAGCTAGGCCTTTAATTAAAAAAATATATATACTCAGTTAATTTCCTTTGCTTGTCTTCCTTTAATTTTCATTACCATTTTTTCTTTTTAGTGCTTTAATATTGAATATTTCTTAATTTGATTTCTTTACTGTCCATGTTAATCAGGAAGATTGTTGTTTTGTTGAAGAATTAAACAATTTTAGTCCCAGTAGAAAATAGATTAAATAGTTTTGATCCCAGAGTAAGAAAGATGAATTATACAATTTTAGTCCCATTTAAACAAAAATGATTAATATAATTGCGGCCCCAGGAAGATTGACGTTATGTTATAATTGTAATCCCAGAGAAAGAAAGAAGAATGGTAAAATTTTGGTAAAGAAAGAAAGATTAATGATATAATTATGGTAAAGAAAGAAAGATTAATTTCAGCATTTATCATGAAGAATCTATCTTGTAAATGAATTGAAGTGAGCTAACTTTCAGCAATTATCATGAAGAATTTGTCTTGTAAATGAATTGAAATGAGCTAACTTTCAGCAATTATCATGAAGAATCTATCTTGTAAATGAATTGAAGTGAGTTAACTTTCAGCAATTATCATGAAGAATCTATCTTGTAAATGAATTGAAGTGAGTTAACTTTCAGCAATTATCATGAAGAATCTGTCTTGTAAATGAATTGAAGTGAGCTAACTTTCAGCAATTATCATGAATAATCTAATACTTTAGAATTCATGATTATGCTGAAGCTTACATGTGGGATCAATAAAGAGGTAAGAAAACTAATGGACAATGCCAGAGTACAATGAGGATGTTTTTATATACACAAACATAAATAAACAATGAGGGATATAAATTTTAGTCACAAATCTCATGCTGGACTTACCCCATTCGACCATATGCTTTGCTGTAATTGGGATCAATGACCAGAGCTCTGTTGCAATCTTCTATGGCCAGTATGTGCTTGTTTAACTTGCTGTGGGCAGCAGCTCTTGACAGTAAGAAATAAAGTATTTGATATTGGTAAAATAACAAAACCCAATCATACCTTGTTAGGGACAACCAAGAAACAGAGAGTGCCAACTGTTTATTCCCAGAAACACATTTTTGACAGTGGTCTTAATGTGACATTAATTATTTTTTTGTAAAAGGTATGTTAATTCAACTTAAAAACAACTTTACTGATAATAAATTAAGGTTTTAAAAAAAAAGTGAACTCTTAAACTCAGGACAGTGCTAGATCATATTAAGAAATAATAGATCAAATGATTTAGATGTGTAACATGATTGTCAACAATGGCAAATGAAGAACTAGAAGACAATGGATTAATAAAATAGCAAAAATAAATCAGAAAATTGACTATTTTTCTTGAAAATGAAAGACAACAAAGGTGGAGGAATATAAAATTTTTATTCATCATAATATGCATTCAGCAGTCAGATTCTTTTCATTTTTAAACAGTTTTTTGTTTTTTCACTATTTATTTTTAATTATATAATTGTCATTTAGATATAACAGATTTAAATCAAAAAGATATTAAAGATACCTATACAATACAAGTAAAGAACACATAACAGAAGCTGCTGGAAGAAGGAATTGAGCAATACAGAAGAGAAAATCCTGATGAAAAAGTAACAACCAAATGGCAATGCATAAAGAAAAGCTTACAAGAAACCTGCGACACCTTACCCAAAAGAGAAAGAAGAAAAGACAAAAATGGATAACTAACACCATCTTAGAAAAAATGGAAGAAAGGAGACAAGCGAAGAACTCTGCCCAATATAATAAAATAGATAATAAAATACGCAAAATGTGCAAAAAGGCAAAAGAAGACTGGCTCAGCCAAAAATGTATAGAAATAGAAACTATGGAAAGCAAACAAGACCTAAGAGGAATGCACACAGAAATAAAGAGAATAACTAACAAAAATAATAAAGCCACAGAAGGTGGATGCATTGCAGACAAAAAAGGAAAAATGCTAACAGACAATAAGGATATTATAGATAGATGGCAGGAATATATAACAGAACTATTTCATGATCAAAGGGACAAGAAACCAGTTATAAAATGTACATCAGGCTATACAATTTTAAAATCTGAGGTGGAAAAAGCTATAAAAACAATGAAAAAGGGAAAAGCAGAAGGACCTGACAGCATACAGATAGAGATGATACAGGCACTAGAAGATTTTGGCATTGTATAGTTACAGACATATGGAACGACATTCACCACACAGGATACATACCAAATGAACTAAAAACATCAACTTTCATTGCATTGCCTAAAAAGAATGGTGCAGTTGAATGCAGTAACTTTAGAACAATAAGCTTAATGAGCCATGTTACAAAAATCTTGCTAAAAGTTATACAAGGAAGGATTCAGAATAAAATCAATACTGAATTAGATGAGCAGCAATTTGGATTTAGGAAAAATAGCGGGACAAAAGAAGCCATATTATGCATGATAACAATAATCGAAAAGTATACAAAAGTAAACAAACCAATATGCCTGCTTCATAGACTACACCAAAGCTTTTGATAGAGTACACCACAAACAACTTATAAAATGCCTAAAAGAGATACATCTAGATGACATGGACATACGACTAATATGTAATCTATACTGGGAGCAAACAGCAATAATAAAATATAACAAAGAGAACTCTACACCCATTGATATAAAAAGAGGAGTAAGACAGAGGTGCATATTATCACCAAGCTTGTTCAATCTATACACTGAGCAAATCTTTAAATACATCATAGAGATGCCAGGCCTACAAATTAATGGAAAGATAATCAATATCCTAAGATATGCTGATGATACTGTACTACTAGCAGAAAATCCTAAAGATCTACAACAATTACTTAATGAAATAAACATTACAAGCAATAAATATGGACTAGATATGAATATCAAAAAGACTAAAACTATGATCATAAACAAAGGAAATACTCAAAACCCACAAGTGGATACCAAAATTGAAGGAATAGACCTGGAGACAGTTCAGAACTACAACTACCTTGGACATACTATAACCAGTGATGGAAAATGTACAACTGAAATAAACAAAAGAATAGGAATGGCAAAAAGTAATTTTAATGTCATGAAGAACATACTAACATCAAAACAAATAACACCAGGGCTAAAACTAAGAATAGCAAAATGTTACATCTTCTCAATATTCCTATATGGTGCAGAAACGTGGACATTAGACAAGAAAACAGAATAGAGAATTGAAGCCTTTGAAATGTGGATATATAGAAGAATAGGTAGAATTGGATGGAAGGAAAAGAAAACAAACGATGAAGTCTTAAAACAACTAAAAATGAAAAGAGAACTACTAAACACAATTCAAACAAGACAAATGCGATTTTTGGGCCATGTTAAAAGACACAACGGCCAACAAAAAGTAATCCTGGAGAGGAAAATACAAGGCAAAAGAGGCAGAGGCAGACCAAGACTAACATGGATAAGCAACATCAAAAGATGGACAAATCAGCCTATGACAAACTGCACCTTCAAAGCAAGAGACAGAGCAGAATGGCGCTCCATTGTAGCCAACCTTTGTTGCGGAGATGGCACTCGATGATGATGATGATAAATTGCCATTTACACAGTACACTTCCCTAGTTGTAATGTGCTTTATTCATCAACATTTTATTTTATGCATCATCATCAAGTACTCTGTGATCAATAATAACTTCAGATGGTAGGTGACTGCAGAAATTATAAGAAGAATAGAACAAGCAAACACATAATTACATCAAATGAAAAACATCCTATGTGACAAATCATTGTCAATTAATGTTAGAAAATGTGTCCTAAAGAGCTACATAGAATCTGTTCTACTATATGAAAGTGAGTCAGGGATGGTAAGTAAGACAACACAGAGAACATTGAAGGCAGCTCTATGGTTTATCAGAAGAATGCAATGAATTCCATAGATAGCTAAGATTCTATCTATTGACCTTTTGAGCTGTAGCTGGCCCATAGGGCGTAGACCAAGATACTCCCTCTCTAATCTGAATTTTTGTTCTAGCCGTTTTCAATTATTTTAAAGATATTTTATCAAATCTCGCCATTTGTCTCTGTTCTGTGCAAGCAGCTCTATCTCATTGAGGGAGCCGATTCCTGCTGCTCTTGCTTCTCTCATCAATGTTCTTCTCAGTGTCTCTCTGGGTCTTCCTCTTTTTCTCTTGCCTGTTGTTTCCCACATGAGGGCTTGCTTTGCTATTCGGTTATTATCTCTTCTCATCACATGTCCAACATATGACCATCGTCTTTTCTTTATTACTGAAGATATTAGTGGTAGCAAAGATTAATAATGAAGAATGTTTAAAAAGAGCTGGAGAAATCAGAAATGTCATCAGAATCATAAGGAAAAGAAAATGGTTATTTATTTTTACTTCTGGCAAAACATGATCATGCCTCTCTACAACTTTCTGTCTCTACAGTTTCTGCTACTGACTTCCTACTACATTATTCCCTTAAACTGCCCAGTATACATCTTCTGTTTTCCTCTTCCGCTCCTACCCTTGTTTTAGGTGTCACATGTTCCAGTTGTTTCTTTCTTTTTCTCCACTAAATACTTTTATTTCTACCACTAACATACGTAACCCTTTAGTCATTTACTGACAAGAGATGTGCACCTTAGGGCTAGCTCAGAGTGCAACTAAGTCATTTCTGTTAATTAACCCTTAATTACGATACCTACATGTGGCGTGCTTTGTTATATTCTGTAGTACAAAATACTACCACTTAATTTACTACCACTACACTAACATTTGAGCACTAAAAATAGTATTTTCTTTGAACTTTTGACACACAACTGTGTGTTTACCAATTACACACAGAGGGAACTAGACTTCTTGTCTCAGGTTGATTTATGACCCGAAATTGACCCCCTGGACAGGACATATTATTTTGTCTATTCAGGTGAAAAACAACCAATTTGTTTAAATTTAGTTAATTTTTTTCGTATTATAGGATCGTATCTCACAAAATGGGGAGTGGGGGTGGGGGGGGGGGGGGGGTGTGTGGGTGGTGGTATGTCCTACACCAATAAAAAATAAATTAAACACTCAGGGGTTACCGGAAGTAGTAATTAGGAAGGTACACTGAGGGGGGTAAAGTTTGAACACTGAAAACTATCAAATTTTGAAGAATTTGTGTTTTGATGCGGTAATTAATTTTTACTACGGTATCGTAATCTGGGATTAATTACTTATATTTTCAGTTTTATTGCAGCAATGCCATGATTAATATGAAGGGGAACTATTCATCAGGCAATTATGTTGAAATTTATATTCCAGTAAAACAATTCAGGTGCCCTTACAGTTGTGACTTCCAGATCAACATATGCAATCTCAGTTTACTTGCAGCAGGCAAAGCTAATCTTTTTTCACAAAAACTCTATAATTTCCCAATCTCTTTAGTCCACTCAAACATTTGCACATACACACAACAAAATGATGAATACACGTCAACACAAAATGTTGCACACACACACAACATAATAATGAATACACATCAACACAAAATGTTGCACACACACACACACACAACATAATAATGAATACACATCAACACAAAATGTTGCACACACACACACAACATAATAATGAATACACATCAACACAGAATGTTGCACACACACACACACAACAAAATAATGAATACACATCAACACAAAATGTTGCACACACACACAACAAAATGATGAATACACATCAACACAAAATGTTGCACACACACACACAACATAATAATGAATACACATCAACACAAAATGTTGCACACTCACACACAACAAAATGATGAATACACATCAACACAAAATGTTGCACACACACACACACACACACACAACATAATAATGAATACACATCAACACAAAATGTTGCACACACACACAACATAATAATGAAAACACATCAACACAAAATGTTGCACACACACACAACATAATAATGAATACACATCAACACAAAATGTTGCACACACACACAACAAAATAATGAATACACATCAACACAAAATGTTGCACACACACACAACAAAATGATGAATACACATCAACACAAAATGTTGCACACACACACACACACACACAACATAATAATGAATACACATCAGCACAAAATGTTGCACATACACACAACAAAATAATGAATACACATCAACACAAAATGTTGCACACACACACACACACACAACAAAATGATGAATACACATCAACACAAAATGTTGCACACACACACACACACACACAACATAATAATGAATACACATCAACACAAAATGTTGCACACGCACACACAACAAAATAATGAATACACATCAACACAAAATGTTGCACACACACACACAACATAATAATGAATACACATCAACACAAAATGTTGCACACACACACACACACACACAACAAAATAATGAATACACATCAACACAAAATGTTGCACACGCACACACAACAAAATGATGAATACACATCAACACAAAATGTTGCACACACACACACAACAAAATGATGATTACACATCAACACAAAATGTTGCACACACACACAAAACAAAATGATGAATACACATCAACACAAAATGTTGCACACACACACACACACAACAAAATGATGAATACACATCAACACAAACTGTTGCACACACACACACACACACACAACAAAATGATGAATACACATCAACACAAAATGTTGCACACACAACAAAATGATGAATACACATCAACACAATATGTTGCACACACACAACAAAATGTTGAATACAGATCAACACAAAATGTTGCACACACACAACAAAATGATGAATACACATCAACACAATATGTTGCACACACACAACAAAATGTTGAATACAGATCAACACAAAATGTTGCACACACACAACAAAATAATGAATACACATCAACACAAAATGTTGCACACACACACACACAACAAAATGATGAATACATATCAACACAAAATGTTGCACACACAACAAAATGATGAACACACATCAACACAAAATGTTGCACACACACAACAAAATGATGAATACACATCAACACAAAATGTTGCACACACACACACAACAAAATGAAGAATACATATCAACACAAAATGTTGCACACACAACAAAATGATGAACACACATCAACACAAAATGTTGCACACACACAACAAAATGATGAATACACATCAACACAAAATGTTGCACACACACACACAACAAAATGAAGAATACATATCAACACAAAATGTTGCACACACAACAAAATGATGAACACACATCAACACAAAATGTTGCACACACACAACAAAATGATGAATACACATCAACACAAAATGTTGCACACACACAACAAAATAATGAATACACATCAACACAAAATGTTGCACAAACACACACAACAAAATGATGAATACAGATCAACATAAAATGTTGCACACACACAACAAAATGATGAACACACATCAACACAAAATGTTGCACACACACAACAAAATGATGAATACACATCAACACAAAATGTTGCACACACACAACAAAATAATGAATACACATCAACACAAAATGTTGCACAAACACACACAACAAAATGATGAATACAGATCAACATAAAATGTTGCACACACACAACAAAATGATGAATACAGATCAACATAAAATGTCATGTTTACCTGTTGCAGAAGTAGACAGCATTTTTGGAATTGAGCCTGATTGCTTCAGAATAACTTTCTATGGCATGAGAAAAATTTTCCAATTTCATAAAGTCATTTCCTTTGAGAATAGAAAATGGTTACCATTGTGAATGAAAGAAACAGCTCTTTTGTCTTTTTTCTTTCAGGTGGGTAAATCAAATATCCAGCAGCAAAGTACGTAGTAATGATACAATTGTGTGTGAACCACATGAACAAGCCGACTGAACAAAGAACATTACTTCTTCTTCTTCTTCTATCCTTCCTCTATTGCCATTGGCATCGAAGGGAGATACAATCTGCGATTCTTTGCTCGTCGGTTGGCCTCTTCTGGTGTTATCCCTCCAAGTGACTCTAGTATTCCCTTTATCCATCTCTTTCTCGGTCTTCCTCTTAATCTGGCGTTTTCGTAGCGTTTGTTTATGGTTCTTTGAGTCATTGTTAGTTCTTTTTGTCTTGTTATGTGGCCGAACCAATTTATCTGTTGTTTCTTTATGTATTCGATGGCTGGTTCAATTTCGAGTTTCTTCCTCAGGTCGGTGTTTCTTACTCTGTCCCTTAAGCTGTTTCCTGTCATTCTTCTGACACATTTCATTTTGGTGGTCATTATCTTTCTTATTGTTATAGAGTCCAGCGTCCAATTCTGACACTGATAACACAGAGCTGGTAGAAAAATTGATTTGTATATTGCCCTTTTTGCTTCCGTATTTATTGCTTTGTTTTTCAATAGTGTTGATACTTGGCCTATAACTTGGCATAGTTTATTACACCTTATATCTATCTCTGTCTCTTGGTTATTGTCTTGTGTTAACGTGCTACCTAGATATTAAAAATTGTCTACTTGCTTCATAAACGTATTATGTATTATGATATTTAGTTTTTCTTTCTTTCTCGCTATTGCCATTATTTTGATTTTGTTTATGTTGATCTTCATGTTAGAACATTACTGAACTTAATATATGAAGAATTATCTTTCAAATATTGATCACTCGAACTGGCATTAATCATTCCTGGTATATTGTCTGTCATCATGCACTAGTATATGGTGAAGTTATGTTTATGACTCATTAGTTACAACATCCATAGTGTACTAAAAATATCACATATTAAACTCATGCAAATACATCACAAGTATCAACAGCTGCTGACAGCAACAGCTGGTCAGAGAACAATTTATAACTCTTTATATAATGTTATTTTTCCCACAGCATGACGGTTAATTTAGTTATTTGTCAAAACCTTAACAGTAAATGATTTATACAAATCTGTATTCTATCTTCTATCAATATGTAACCATACTCTGGGGCTTGAAATGCAAGAGCTGCACTACATAACTACAAGTAAAGAAAGTCAACACTTTCTTGATATCTGAATCCCATCATAAATTACCAATAGTTGGGAGACATGATAATCTCTATGTTCTAAACTTTTAGTCACAAACAGCTTTCTCTTTTTTCTAAATGAGAGGCCATAACACGTAATTGCCAAAATTGCTGTAGAATGTTTTACCTTTATTTTTAAACTTCTCAGCTTCCTCTTTCTGTTGTGGTGTAGCTTCGTGTAAGAGAAATGACTTATCTGAATCTGTCTAAAATAGAAAGAGTAGTTTAGCAAGTATTATTTGCTAGTCGAATTATTATAAAATTATTGAACTAATTGCTTAACTGTCACATTATTTTTCTTTCTGATTCACAGCAATGAAATCAAGCATTGATTCTTCAGTTTGTTACTGTAACATGGTGTGTTATGTAACAATATCCTATGGTTTCTGCATTTCTTTCATTTCAAGGTGCAAAAAGGAAGAGTGCCATCACCACAAAAATAATCAATAAGTATATTTATCCTCACTGTAACAAACTAAACACATCCATCACCTCACTGTAACAAACTAAACACATCCATCACCTCACTGTAACAAACTAAACACATCCATCACCTCACTGTAACAAACTAAACACATCCATCACCTCACTGTAACAAACTAAACACATCCATCACCTCACTGTAACAAACTAAACACATCCATCTCTTCAATGTAACAAACTAAACACATCCATCACCTCACTGTAACAAACTAAACACATCCATCTCCTCACTGTAACAAACTAAACACATCCATCACCTCACTGTAACAAACTAAACACATCCATCTCTTCAATGTAACAAACCAAACAAATCCATCTCCTCACTATAACAAACTAAACAAATCCATCTCCTCACTGTAACAAACTAAACACATCCATCTCCTGACTGTAACAAACTAAACACATCCATCTCCTGACTGTAACAAACTAAACACATCCATCTCCTGACTGTAACAAACTAAACACATCCATCTCCTGACTGTAACAAACTAAACACATCCATCTCCTGACTGTAACAAACTAAGCACATCCATCTCCTCACTGTAACAAACTAAACACATCCATCTCCTCACTGTAACAAACTAAACACATCCATCTCCTCACTGTAACAAACTAAACACATCCATCTCCTCACTGTAACAAACTAAACACATCCATCTCCTGACTGTAACAAACTAAACACATCCATCTCCTCACTGTCATCTCCTCATTGTAACAAACAAACACACCCATCTCTTCAATGTAACAAACAAACACATCCATCTCCTCACTATAACAAACTAAACACACCTATCTCCTCACTGTAACAAACCAAACACACCCATCTCCTCACTGTAAAACCAAACACACCCATCTCCTCACTGTAACAAACAAACACATCCTTCTCCTCACTGTAACAAACCAAACACATCCATCTCCTCACTGTAACAAACCAAACAAATCCATCTCCTCACTATAACAAACTAAACACATCCATCTCCTCACTGTAACAAACCAAACACATCCATCTCCTCACTGTAACAAACTAAACACATCCATCTCCTCACTGTAACAAATCAAACACATCCATCTCCTCACTGTAACAAATTAAACACATCCATCTCCTCACTGTAACAAACCAAACACATCCATCTCCTCACTGTAACAAACTAAACACACCCATCTCCTCAGTGTAACAAACTAAACACACCTATCTCCTCACTGTAACAAACCAAACACACCCATCTCCTCACTGTAACAAACCAAACACACCCATCTCCTCACTGTAACAAACCAAACACATCCTTCTCCTCACTGTAACAAACCAAACACATCCATCTCCTCACTGTAACAAACTAAACACATCCTTCTCCTCACTGTAACAAACCAAACACACCCATCTCCTCACTGCAACAAACCAAACACACCCATCTCCTCACTGTAACAAACCAAACACACCCATCTCCTCACTGTAACAAACCAAACACACCCATCTCCTCACTGTAACAAACCAAACACACCCATCTCCTCACTGTAACAAACCAAACACATCCATCTCCTCACTGTAACAAACCAAACACACCCATCTCCACACTGTAACAAACCAAACACACCCATCTCCTCACTGTAACAAACCAAACACATCCATCTCCTCACTGTAACAAACTAAACACATCCTTCTCCTCACTGTAACAAACTAAACACACCCATCTCCTCACTGTAACAAACTAAACACACCCATCTCCTCACTGTAACAAACCAAACACACCCATCTCCTCACTGTAACAAACCAAACACACCCATCTCCTCACTGTAACAAACCAAACACATCCTTCTCCTCACTGTAACAAACCAAACACATCCATCTCCTCACTGTAACAAACCAAACACACCCATCTCCTCACTGTAACAAACCAAACACACCCATCTCCTCACTGTAACAAACCAAACACATCCATCTCCTCACTGTAACAAACCAAACACATCCTTCTCCTCACTGTAACAAACTAAACACACCCATCTCCTCACTGTAACAAACTAAACACACCCATCTCCTCACTGTAACAAACCAAACACACCCATCTCCTCACTGTAACAAACCAAACACACCCATCTCCTCACTGTAACAAACCAAACACACCCATCTCCTCACTGTAACAAACTAACTAAACACACCCATCTCCTCACTGTAACAAACCAAACACATCCTTCTCCTCACTGTAACAAACCAAACACATCCATCTCCTCACTGTAACAAACCAAACACATCCTTCTCCTCACTGTAACAAACCAAACACATCCATCTCCTCACTGTAACAAACCAAACACATCCTTCTCCTCACTGTAACAAACCAAACACATCCATCTCCTCACTGTAACAAACCAAACACATCCTTCTCCTCACTGTAAAAAACCAAACACACCCATCTCCTCACTGTAACAAACCAAACACATCCATCTCCTCACTGTAACAAACTAAACACATCCTTCTCCTCACTGTAACAAACCAAACACATCCATCTCCTCACTGTAACAAACCAAACACATCCTTCTCCTCACTGTAACAAACCAAACACATCCATCTCCTCACTGTAACAAACCAAACACATCCTTCTCCTCACTGTAAAAAACCAAACACACCCATCTCCTCACTGTAACAAACCAAACACACCCATCTCCTCACTGTAACAAACCAAACACACCCATCTCCTCACTGTAACAAACCAAACACACCCATCTCCTCACTGTAACAAACCAAACACACCCATCTCCTCACTGTAACAAACCAAACACATCCATCTCCTCACTGTAACAAACCAAACACACCCATCTCCACACTGTAACAAACAAACACACCCATCTCCTCACTGTAACAAACCAAACACATCCATCTCCTCACTGTAACAAACTAAACACATCCATCTCCTCACTGTAACAAACTAAACACATCCATCTCCTCACTGTAACAAACTAAACACATCCATCTCCTCACTGTAACAAACCAAACACACCCATCTCCTCACTGTAACAAACCAAACACATCCATCTCCTCACTGTAACAAACTAAACACATCCATCTCCACACTGTAGCAAACCAAACACATCCATCTCCACACTGTAACAAACCAAACACATCCATCTCCTCACTGTAACAAACTAACTAAACACACCCATCTCCTCACTGTAACAAACCAAATACACCCATCTCCTCACTGTAACAAACCAAACACATCCCTTAGCTACCTTGAAGCCTGATTCAGTGAGAGAACATGATGGGAAGATCCTCACTGTCACCAATGGAGTAATGACACATAACCAAGACCACAAAAATAGAACTTTTTATTATTATAAAACATGTCAGGTAACCTTAAAGAAATTGTAAAAATATTTAACAAATAATAGTGAAAGCATATAGTATTTATAGTAGTAGTAGTAGTAGCCTCCATAAGTTATAGTTGACTATAGATTTACAGAGCCCCTAGAAATGTTATTTTTCTTTTCTTTCGCCATGTATTCTCTTTTTTTTATGAATCCTCCTGCCTCTTGTTTGAGTTGGAGCCCCAGAGTGTGTTTCCAAAGATTGCGGTCTGCAGTTATTTCCTCCCAGGCTGCAGGGCCTACATTCAGAGTCCTCATGTCGTGTCCACACACGTCTACAAATTAAGTCTGGGTGTCCCCTAGTTCCCCTGCCATATGTCAATTGTCCATAGAGTATATCTTTTGGTATGTGGCCATCTTTCATACGGTGTACGTGGCCAAGCCAGCGTAGCCTATGTTGTTCAAGCAGTGTGTAGATGCCCTGGATACCTGTGCGAGTCATGACATCCACATTTCTCACTTTATCCTTCCAGATAAAAAAAAAAGCAGATAAGAAAGGAATAAATAAGTCAGACCTTGCAAAGGATGTCCAGAAACATATTGTAACATATAAATATAAAAACCTCATTGTACTTAGAACAGCAATGGCATGAGAAAACAAGTAAAATGTAATGTTACAGCTTCATGTTTTGTGATGTTCTGTATTACCAGAAAGCTATAACCCATGCCCCTGCTTTCACCAGCTTTACTAACATTCACATATTTTATACCAAGACCCACACAAGTCAAAGTATTTGAAAGTGAGGGGGCCTGTGTTCATCCTCGCTGTTGATACCTTCACCAACTCCGTGAGCCTGTACACATTTTTTTTTTCAGCTGAGTTGGCTGAAGTCAGTCAGGATAGGATGGCAATAAACTTGACACACCTAATGTGTGAGGAACACCAACCATAAAATGTAGAGGTTTTTTTTTTGCTGTTTCATATGTAAATGATGCATCTAGGCAACTGATTGCTTGGAAATTCAGCAATCAAAGGACAAAGTAGAACATAAACTCCCTTTGCATTAGCCTTTGACTGATAAAAATATGTCTGTTGCCATCTTGAAAACATATATCCACTGAGTTGCTTCCTGTTTTGATACAACTATACCACTGAGTTGCTTCCTGTTTTGATACAACTATACCACTGAGTTCCTTCCTATTTTGATACAACTATACCACTGAGTTGCTTCCTATTTTAATAAACTATACCACTGAGTTGCTTCCTATTTTGATACAACTATACCACTGAGTTGCTTCCTATTTTGATACAACTATACCACTGAGTTGCTTCCTATTTTGATACAACTATACCACTGAGTTGCTTCCTATTTTGATACAACTATACCACTGAGTTGCTTCCTATTTTGATACAACTATATCCACTGAGTTGCTTCCTATTTTTATACAACTATACCACTGAGTTGCTTCCTATTTTGATACAACTATACCACTGAGTTGCTTCCTATTTTGATACAACTATACCACTGAGTTGCTTCCTATTTTGATACAACTGTACCACTGAGTTGCTTCCTATTTTGATACAACTATACCACTGAGTTGCTTCCTATTTTGATACAACTGTACCACTGAGTTGCTTCCTATTTTGATACAACTATACCACTGAGTTGCTTCCTATTTTGATACAACTATACCACTGAGTTGCTTCCTATTTTGATACAACTATACCACTGAGTTGCTTCCTATTTTGATACAACTATACCACTGAGTTGCTTCATATTTTGATACAACTATACCACTGAGTTGCTTCCTATTTTGATACAACTATACCACTGAGTTGCTTCCTATTTTGATACAACTATACCACTGAGTTGCTTCCTATTTTGATACAACTATACCACTGAGTTGCTTCCTATTTTGATACAACTATACCACTGAGTTGCTTCCTATTTTGATACAACTATACCACTGAGTTGCTTCCTATTTTGATACAACTATACCACCGAGTTGCTTCCTATTTTGATACAACTATACCACCGAGTTGCTTCCTATTTTGATACAACTATACCACTGAGTTGCTTCCTATTTTGATACAACTATACCACTGAGTTGCTTCCTATTTTGATACAACTATACCACTGAGTTGCTTCCTATTTTGATACAACTATACCACTGAGTTGCTTCCTATTTTGATACAACTATACCACTGAGTTGCTTCCTATTTGATACAACTATACCACTGAGTTGCTTCCTATTTTGATACAACTATACCACTGAGTTGCTTCCTATTTTGATACAACTATACCACTGAGTTGCTTCCTATTTTGATACAACTATACTTGTACAATAAGAACTCAAGCCTTAACACCTCATGATAAGTGCATTGGGCACAAGCCTTTATTCTCCCCTTTAAGTCTCCCCACTTCCCTCAGCAGATCTTAGATAGGGGATAATGCCATAAAGATAGTTTGTTTTTTTACACTTCTACAGCAAAGATTAGACAGGAAATTATTCTTAGTCTGACCAACCAACCAACTAGGCTCAAACCAAGGCAACACTGTAATGTAATAATGCACTGCTGAGGATATTAGCCAAGGTACAAATTTATAAGACAAAGCTTTCTACAAAATGAAATAAATCACAAAAAAAGCATGTGGCTTGTACACTGTCAGATGCTACATGTTTTAGCATGTTGTAACTAGTAATACAACAAGTTGTAAAGAAATGACACAAGAAAATAACTAATCATTTAGTTTCATGGGTAAGACAACACCGGACAAAACCGAAAGCAGTTGACATAAATCTCCACAAGATTTTATTTGTCCCATGCCTTTGTCCACATTTCATAAATGTCTGTTTGAGGCCTCTACCTGAAGCAGGCAGAAAATCAGTAAATACCTACAGTTCTAAAAAGACTTGTAGCATCGGACAGAGAGTATAAGCCATAGGCTTTTCAATCAATAAACAAGTCTAGAAGGTTCATGAGTTGAAGAGCTAAACATATAAATGTGACTACCGCAGTACTTCCTCTAATGTAGCAAGCCTATGAGTCATACTTACAAAACACATGCAGTCAGATAAATTGCTCTTTCACTGATTGCATTTGACATGTACACACATGATTCACCTTAAAAGAATCTCATCTATTTCACATTGGCATTAAGTGCATACCTGATTCACTTTGACAACAAAGTACATACCTGATTCACTTTGACAACAAAGTACACACCTGCTTTACCCTGGCAGTACAATACATGTGTGATTCACCTTGGCAGATTCACACTGGCAGTAAATTACACACAATGATTCACATAGCAAAATGCACACCTAATTCACTTTGATGATAAAATACACACCTGATTCACTTTGATGATAAAATACACATCTGATTCATTTTGATGATAAAATACACACCTATTTCATATTGATGATAAAATACACACTTGATTCACCTATGCAGTAAAATACACACCTGATTCATCTTAGACATCAAAATACACACCAGATTCACTCTGATGATAAAATGCACACTTCATTCATATTGACGGTAAAATATGCACCTGATTTCCCTTGGCAGTAAAGTACACATCTAATGCAATGTAATAATTAAGATAAACACCTGATTCACCATGATAGTTAAGATACACACCTGATTCACCATGATAGTTAAGATACACACCTGATTCACTTTGGCAGAAAAGATGTCTAACAGATTTGTTGGTACAGAATAATTCATCACAAACTCCCCTTCAGTTGTGTTCAACTTATAAACCTGCTCCAAGCATTGCATAGAAACTGTAGACATTACACAATGATGTGTTTACACATTACATTTTCTAAAAAATTAAATCAGACATCAGTTGGGATCATGAGTTTTAAAAATTGCAAAGTTCTTCAATATTCATTCAGTATTACACATTTTTTAATTGCAAGACATAAGTAAGACAATTTAACAATTACTTAAATGTGAAAATAGGAATAATGGAAAATAAACACAAAATGACTGGCAATGTTGATACAAATCATCATTGTATCAACAAATTAATGGTTACCATCATCATCAATGAGTGTCATCTCTGTATCAAAAGTTGGCTACCATGGAGCACCTTTCTGTTCTGTCTCTTGCTTTGATGGTGCAGGTTGTCATAGGCTGACTTGTCCATTTTATTATGTTACTCGTCCATGTTAGTTTTGGTCTGCCTCTTTTACCTTGTATTTTCCCTTCCAAGTTACTTTTAGTAGGTTGCTGTGTCTTTTAACATGCTCCAAAAATGTCATTTGTCTTGTTTGAATTGTGCTTAGTATTTCTCTTTTCATTTTTACTTGTTTTAAGACTTCTTTGTTTGTTTTCTTTTCCTTCCATCCAATTCTACTTATTCTTCTATATATCCACATTTCAAAGGTTTCAATTCTCTGTTCTGTTTTCTTGTCTAATGTCCATGTTTCTGCTCTTTACAGGAATGTTGAGAAGATTTTGCTATTCTTAGTTTTAGCCCTGGTGTTATTTATTTTTATGTTAGTATATTTTTTTCATGGCATTAAAATTACTTTTTGCCATTCCTATTCTTTTGTTTATTTCCGTTTTACATTTTCCATTACTGTTTATAGTACGCCCAAGATAGTTGTAATTTTAAACTGTCTTTAGGTCTATTCCTTCAACTTTGATATCCACTTTAAAGTTTTGAGTATTATCTTTGTTTATTATCACAGTTTTAGTCTTTTCGATATTCATATCTAATCCATATTTTTCACCTGTCATGTTTATTTCATTAAGTAAGTTGTTGTAGATCTTTAGTAACACAGTATCATCAGCAGACATTATGTTATTGATTATCTTTCCATTAGTGTTTGGGCCTGGCATCTCTATGATGTTTTAAAGATTTGCTCAGTGTATAGATTGAACACGCTTGGTGATAGGATGCATCCTTGTCTTACTCCTCTTTTTATATCAATGGGTGTAGAGTTCTCTTTGTTATATTTTATTATTGCTGTTTGCTCCCAGCATAAATTACATATTAGTCGTATATCCATGTTATCTGGGTGTATTTCTTTTAGGCATTCTATAAGTTGTTTATGGTGCATTCTATCAAAAACTCTAGTGTGGTCTACGAAACAGGCTATTTATCGGTTTATTTACTTCTGTGTACTTTTCGATTGTCACTTGTCGATTGACAACAGATGCAGGATAAAATGAACATACTTGATGAAAGATCACAACAGCTAGGACTGAAAATTAATAGAGATAAGATCAACATTATGAGAATTAATGCAGTTAGCAATAACCAAATAAAATTAGGAGAAATACCTATACTAGACGTATAATCTTACATATATCTGGGTAGTAATATAGATAAAGAGGGAGGAACAGAAAATGATACCAAAATAAGTATATCAAAAGCAATATGGAAGTCCAAAGATATTAGGTTAAATACAAAAATAAAAATTTTCAACTCAAATGTTAAGTCAGCCCTATTATATGGTTGTGAAACATGGAGAACAACAAAATTGACAATCAATGGAAATACAGACTTTCATTAATGCTTACACAGAATAAAAGGATGGAAATGGCAGGACAAATTCACTAACATAGAATTATGGAAATGTGCCAGTTAAATACCAGTAGATAAAGAGAAACAGCGAAGATGATGGCGCTGGATAGGACACACACTGTGGAAGCCAACTGAGAGTATTACACAACAGGCCCTTTTTTGGAATCCCCAAGGGAAGAGACAAAGAGGAAGACCAAGGAATTCTTGGAGAAGACAGATAAAAGCAGAGATGAAGATGATGGGGAAGACATGGAATGATCTTAAAAGAATGGCAAGAAACAGAATGACTTGGAAAGTGTTTGTTGAAGACATATGCTTCACAGGGAGTGAAAGGTAGAAGAAAGAAGACTTTTCGATTAATGTTCTCATGCAGAATATGGTTTCTTTTGTCTCATTGTTTTAAAAAAAAAATCAAAATTGTTTTTCTTCTTATTCCATATTGATTTTATTCTGAATCCTTCCTTGTATAACTTTTAGCAAGATTTTTGTTACACGTCTCAATAGGCTTATTGTTCTGAAATCACTGCATTCAACTGTATCATTCTTTTTAGGCAATGCAATAAAAGTTGATATTTTTAGTTCATTTGGTATGTATCCTGTATGGTATATGTTGTTGCATATGTCTGTGATCACTTCAATGCCAAAATCTTCTACTGCCTTAATTATTTCTATCTGTATGTTGTCAGGATCTGCAGCTTTTCATTGCTTGTATATTTCCACTTCATATTTTAATATTTTATAGCCTGGCATACATTTTATAGTTGGTTTCTTTTCCTTTCATCATAAAAAAAATATATTATATATTCCTGCCATCAATTGATTATATCTTTGTTGTCTGTTAGCATTTTTCAAGTCTTCTTTGCTTTTTTGCACATTTTGCATATTTCATTATCTATTTTGTTGTAGTGGGTAGTGTTTTTCGCTTACCAATGAATTTTTAATTTAAAAAGTTAATTTGAAAAATCAAATATATTCTACATTTTAAAACAATACAGTAAAACATGTGTATCAACTAGTATCTCATGTACAGAGTTCAAAAAAGTATATGAAGAAAAAAACAAAGAGTAAGAGAGAGATTGTTAAAAACTGACTATTTTACTAATCTTTATCACTGCTCAAAGTAAATAAAAAGTACTTGCTGCATAACATAATGTGATATTTTATATTTATTTCTGCAGTGATCATTTTTTAATTAAAATAGAGTACAACTTTTAGAGCCGAGTTACAGAATTGCTTAGGCAAAGACTGCATTTCAAAGAAAGAAAAAGACACAATGAAATGTAATTCTAACAATGGAAGTAAGAAAAAGAGTTCTTCTATAGAACATAGAGTTTCTCTGAGCATATGGAAGTAAGTCCTGGTCAATCTGACAAGACTTAAAAAATGTTTTACAGAAAAGTGTTATGAGTACCATGGGCGGCTAAAGAGAGTAACAAGGTTGTCTCCAATTTATTTCTGTCATCAGAAAGAAACAATCATGTTTTGTACAAGTAATGAGATTGTAACAGGTGGAATATATTGTGCCAATGAGAAAAATTATGGGAAGAAAATATAACGGGATATATATATATATATATATATATATATATATATATAGAGAGAGAGAGAGAGAGAAAAGCAACAAATAGTTAAAGAGAGTGGTTTAGTAAGAACTGATAAACATAGAGAGTTGTGGAGAGACATGATACAGGAGACACAACACTCAATGATGATCACTACACACAAAAAATGCTAACTGCATAGATCTTTAACATGTTTTATTTCTTGTAAGGTACATTTTGGAGACTCATATATGCTCATTTCTGAATGCCACCCTCTCATCTAAAGTGCTTTAATTCTTGTGTGGATAATCTGTTCTCCGTTAGCCAGGTTTTTTTCTCTAGATGTAGGCATTTATCCACAATTATTGATATAAATATCTTCATCTGTAAGTATTTATATTTTTGTTTTCTTGTTTACTCATCTTCCCACAAGATTCTTCTATGTAAATGTATCTCAACTACTACCTGTTAATCTTCTATAGCTGTGCATGTTTCAGTAATGTTTAATTCTTGTATTATTTAAGTTTATTTATTTATGCAATATTTTTATATGGCTTCTAGGGACCCCTGTGCATACGGCTGCCAGGGATTAACACGCAAAATTCAGTTCCTAGTCACTAGGGACTTCGTCAGAGTTGAAAGCTAGCGAACGCAACAACAACATTTGGCTTCTGATTAAGACAGTGAAAGTCAAGTGAAAGCTGAAGAAAATAACAAATAAACAAAAGATAATTATTCAGGGAAACTCCAAGGTCAGGGACAAACAGAAATTATACAGATTAATGAGCTGGCCATTTTCATTGGTATATTTATTTCTGATGTCAAATTGCTAAGTTGAAGGGTAAGAGTTTAAATACTGGTTCATATCTTCTAGGATCTATTATTGAACGTCATTTTTTTAAAGATTTTAAACATTTTTATTTATAACATTTCTTTGCATTTATAAATTTAGCAAAATCGTTGTAGAATGTGTCACAATAACATTTAGAAAATAGCAAACCTTGTCAAATCATCTTCAAAAATGCTTCCAGAAAAAATTGATAATTTGTTCAAAATTTGCATAAACTGAAAAACTATTTTTTTAAATTATAAATATTTTTAAAAAGAAATAAAGATTATGTTACACCAACCTTCTAGGCTTTCTTTAGCCTCCTCATCTAGATGTCCTGATGATCTTTGGCCTTCCAGAAACTTCAGAATTGCAAACACAAGTTTTTTCTCACCCGCCATCTCAAGTTAGAACTATTTTTAACTGTGAAAGAACAACAAAAGTTATGCAAGAAATAGGTAGAAATTAGCTTTTAAACAGAAAGACAAAAATAATGAAGTATCTCAATGACTCCTTGAATTTTCGCTCTAAGTTAGTTCAACAAACATTAGGTTTGTTCCATATAAAATAACCTTGTATATCTCAATCCAATTTTTAAATTCACTCTGATGTCAGTTCAGGCATTTAAAAAGATGAAAAGGGCATTTGTGGGTGTTTTTCAGAAAGGAATTTGTTTATTTTTCAATCACCAACATCTGACAGTTTTTTGTTTGTTTTGTTTTTAACTTGTTTATAGAGTTTTAATTTGTAAATAGTTCTAAATATATTATTTATGTGTCAAATGGAATTAAACGCATGTAAATGTAAATACCGATACTGTGAATAGAAAGTCAACTAAGTGGATTTATCAATGTCAATTTGTGTAACATCTTTCAATGTAGTTGTAAATAGCAAAAATTGTTGCTTTCGTTCATATTTACATATCACATTACATTTTTGGTAAAAAACATGTTAATTGTGTTACTAAATAAATGCAAACAATACATAATGTGTAGATATGGATCTAAATTTAAAATAGAGTAAATTTGTATGTAAATTTTGAGTAGGAATTATTTGAGTAGAGTTTTATGTAAATTTTGAGTAGGAAAAACGGGCACTCTATAATATGATCTTCATCTCAACGTTGTGCTACCAATGCCAGTCCTGGACCCTAGATGCAAGAACAATAAGAAAAATAATCTCTACTGAGATTAAATGTGTCAGACGAATGACAGGAAACAGTCTGAGAGATAAGATCAGAAATGAAGAACTGAGAAAAAAAAGCTAGGAATAGCGCCTGCCATAGAATATATAAAGAAACATCAGATAAAATGGTTTGGCCACGTGACACTGCAGAAAGATCAAAACACAACACAACGAGCCTCAATAAACGTTGCGAGAATACCAGACCCAAGGGTCAACTACAAAAAAGATGGACCAATGGAATATTAGAAGCACTAGGAAATATAACAGCAGCAGGGGCAAGCAGAAGAGCAAAAGACTGCAAATTATATCTCTCCTCTACGCTGAAAGGCAAATGAGGAAAGAAAGAAGAAGAAGAAGCTTGAAGTGCAAATTTTATTTTTATTTTGGTGTTTTTTGCTTGTTTACGCATTTACAAAGTATGTTTTGTATGTAAATTTTCTTAAACAAATATATTATACTAATGTAAGTAAAAAGAGCAGCTATTCTTGAACATTTATATACAAGTATATGGCAGAACAAAATGATAGTAACAGATATCAATAAAATAGTGCAACTTTTATAGCTTATAAAAAGTCGTCGGTGACGCCTTCTATGGGTTGAAATATTTAAGAATTATTTGTTTACAATTAAAAAAAAAAACTTTCCACAAAAAAATTAAGGATCTTGCTTGCTTGATGACTAGAAAAATACATCTTCTCATCATCTGCCCTTAAGAGGATGTTAACTGGGCGTCTGCATTGTGTTGTGGTTTGCAGTAAAACTGTGATATTTGTGCCTTTCGGCCCAACACAACCGACTTCAACATCTAATTTTTTAGTACCGGGTTGTCTTCCCTCTTCGATCCCTACTCGCTTGGCCAGACTAGACAGACTAGTCTGTTACTAGAAACACCACGGAGAGGTGGAGTAGGGTCTGGATGGTTCTGGTTCACTGATTCTGTTGCAAGTCATCAGCTGTGAGTCGCTGACAACTTCCAGCTCTGGTGCTGGGAGACTTTGCCTCCAATTAAGGATCTAATTGGTAATGTAGTGTTATCAATATAGTACATGAAATCTAAAGACAGAAGAACATTACTACGGAACCTAAATACAATTTTAAAAAACAAAAATGGAAATCATTAACAAACAGAACATGTATCCATCTATCTATCTATTGTTCTTTTGAGCTGAAGACGGCACATAGGGCAGAACCACAATCTCAAAAAACAGAAACCTTGCGTACCAAAATGGCACATATTGCAGAAATCACTGCTTCTAAAATCTATGGCTCTGTTTCCATAACAATATTTGTTACAATGACAGCTTTTCAAGCCATCAATCAACCTCCTTAGTCACCTCTTACAACATGCCTGGAAAGTCACAGTGTAACTAGAACATGTATATAGTCAATTTTAAACAGAAAAAAACTTCCAAGGAAGTCATCACATTTTTGAACATTTAAAATAAAACCTCATGCACTTTTACACACCTACACATGTTTATAATATATAACAGCATAATATATCCATCTAGATGTCACATTCACATAGTGGAAAGCTGCAATGAAACACACATCTGTCACACAACAAATATTGATGAGACCACTGAAGACAGAAGGATTTATTCATTATTGATTATTTTGTCTTCTAATGTCTGATAAATAATATCCGTATCTTACAGCATGTCCTCATATTAAAGTAGCAAAGAAGTTGTAGCATGTTCTCATATTAAAGTAGTAGGGAAGTTGTGAAGTTGTAGCATGTCCTCATACTAAAGTAGCAGGGAAGTTGTGAAGTTGTAGCATGTCCTCATATTAAAGTAGCAGGGAAGTTGTGAAGTTGTAGCATGTCCTTATATTAAAGTAGCAAAGAAGTTGTAGCATGTCCTCATATTAAAGTAGCAGGGAAGTTGTGAAGTTGTAGCATGTCCTCATACTAAAGTAGCAGGGAAGTTGTAGCATGTCCTCATATTAAAGTAGCAGGGAAGTTGTAGCATGTCCTCATATTAAAGTAGCAGGGAAGTTGTGAAGTTGTAGCATGTCCTCATACTAAAGTAGCAGGAAAGTTGTGAAGTTGTAGCATGTCCTCATATTAAAGTAGCAGGGAAGTTGTGAAGTTGTAGCATGTCCTCATATTAAAGTAGCAGGAAGTTGTGAAGTTGTAGCATGTCCTTATATTAAAGTAGCAAAGAAGTTGTAGCATGTCCTCATATTAAAGTAGCAGGGAAGTTGTGAAGTTGTAGCATGTCCTCATACTAAAGTAGCAGGGAAGTTGTGAAGTTGTAGCATGTCCTCATATTAAAGTAGCAGGGAAGTTGTGAAGTTGTAGCATGTCCTCATATTAAAGTAGCTGGGAAGTTGTGAAGTTATAGCATGATAGCTTCATAACTGTAGATCATGAGTTTGATTCTGATGGACACGTCACGGTCACCCAGTATGTATTGATTCTGATAGACACGTCACAGTCAACCCAGTATATATTATTCTGATAGACACGTCACAGTCAACTCAGTGTGTATTGATTCTGATGGACACGTCACAGTCAACCCAGTGTGTAAACTAACTAACCCACAAATTATGAAAAGAATATGGACTCACCAGAAATAGAACTGAAAGTTGTTCATGGCTATTCCAATGACATTACGATCAGTGAACCACAATTGATCAAGATCATGCTCTTCCTCCCAGTAGTAAACCAGAAACATACTAACCGGTCTGGCCAAGTGAGTGAGCAGAGTTCAAAGAGGAAGACAATATGATACCCAAAAATGCCATGCTGAAGTCTGATGTGTGTGGTTGAAAAGTGCAGTATCACAGCTTGTTGTAAACCACAACACAATGTATGTCTATGTAAATTCCTCTTAATAGCAGATGATTGTAAAGAAAAGCACTGGCCACATCAACATAAAATACTTTAGCTTAATATTGTAGGACTTTTACGTCTCATTCTTATGACATGAGAAGCTGTAAGACTTTCTTAAGCTCTTACATCTTAAGAGAATTAATTGTTTTATTTCAGAAATGTCCCTCTGCCCATAATGAATGTTCCTTACATATGTAGACACTTCCAACACTAATCTGTTAATTCTTATGTAGCAGTACATTCCTGCATGAACAATGCACCTATACACACAAAAATAGATAAAGACTTCTAGTTACTCAATCCTCATTGATCTATATTGTATTTTTTTCCTCTTTTTTTTTTAAGACTGTCTCATTCAGTCTCACTCATGCCAGCAAGCCTTTACAAATTTAAAAGTAGGGTGATCTGGCAAGATATTAACTACATCACCAATAAATGCTGACAGTCAAGGAAAATATGGCCACAAATGCCACATTCTTAACTCTTTCCATACGGAAGCTTTTTATCAATGCAATGGAAGAGATGTCAGAAAGAACATTTTTCATGTTTTTAAGAATTAATCTTCATGTTAATATTTATCTAACATATAATAAATTAAATTTGAATTTTTTATAATTGAACAAAGAATTAGATTTCACCAATACCAAGATGATACAAGACATGTACAAAAATATGGTTTGATGGCGTTCACACTAATAAAATTGAGAGTGGCGCACTGTGCGGCGAAACAAACGCGGTCGAAATCAACATGGCGCACAGTGCAGCGAAACGTACGGAAAGAGTTAATATGCTCCAAGGCATAATGGGTACTTACAGTAAACAAAAAGTACATTAAAAAAATTCTGCTCTGATAAAAATAATCTTATAAGAATGATAAAATATAAAAGTACTGAAAATTACGATAAAAATAATCTTATAAAGAATGATAAAATATAAAAGTACTGAAAATTACAGTTATCTAAAGGCTTGTTAATGAAAAATTATTAACAATATACAAAATTAAGAGATTTAGCTTTCTATTACAAATGTTTTACATTATTGATAAAACTAGATTATCAAACCACAGAGTATTGTCAAACTACTAAGACAGGGGGAAAAAAGGATAAAGCCCCATGAACATTAAATCTGACAAACAACTGAATAGCTGGATGACAATTATCAACCTTAAAAAAATGTTTAACAAAAAAAACACAATTAATAATTTAATCATGTAGTTGCTGAAAGGCTTTGATTTTAGTCTGTGATTATTTCGGGAGGAAAAAAGACCTTAAACTGGGATCTTTATCAATGTCTTAGTACAAAACATTTAATATCATCATTCATACTCCTGCAGAAGCATAGTCACTAGTTACTGTATACTCATAGCGTTTAAGTATACGATTTATGATTTGGATTGTGACAGATTCTGATAACGATTCTGTGTAAAGTAAAGAAATAAACTGCTGCAAACTTAGCTATAAACTATAATAAACTTATAGAGCTGATAACTTATAAACTAGGACACAAACCAAAAAAATAAACACTGATATGTGATGATATATTTATACTGAATCACTGATGATGTGTTTAGTCTTCAAAACCATCCAATAATTATGCCTGATCTCAGTTCTCATCAAGTGTTTCTCGGATTTAAGTGGTGTAAATTAAACATATTAATAATAATAATAGCTACTAGACTACAATACAGAAATACATGAAGTTTTCAAGTTTGCATAAATTTATTAATTCTTTTTATCCGGCTTGTCTAATAATAGCCTAAAATTTCACACCAGTCAATTCTGATTCACCTAATAATAGTTGGATGAGATTTGGTCTCCATTTTCAGTGTTTAAATAAAATCCTTTCATATTTAATCCAATCCAGCTTTTGAAAGTCTATTACAGATCTTCATGTTTGTAACTCATTCAAATCCTGTGTTATTAGAAGCAGGTTTCATTGTGTTTTTTCAATCATATGTTATTCTAAAGGATTTAACTTTTAATGATAAGAAAACGATTTCCTTATAAACGTAACTCACGATTTACAGCTGAACAAGCCTCACAATTAATTCAGTCATGGATTACTGTTACAAATGTAGAAGATGTATTTATCCACTATATGGATTCTGTCATTGAGTGATAATATTGATATTCGGAACATATATTGGCACCAGAGTTAAGGGGGTGTTGCCCACTCCTTATTCTAGCTCTAGTAATAGCACGTCAATCATGTAATTTTTAAATAACTTTTCTAGTAAAAATATTATTGTAAATACTTGTTATAAGAAATTCATTTTTAATTCTGCACATTTTTATATATGATACATCACTGTAGTATGTGGATTAAAAATAAACATTGTGAAATTATGGTGCCAACTCTGCCTTATTATTATTAATTTATTTTTTTATTAAGATCAAATAAATTGTTTTAAATCACATAAACTTTATTTTTTAAGCGTAAACACTTGAAACTTTTACAATTTTGTGTAAAAATTAATATATTTTACAATAAGCAACATTTACATTGTGACTGACATGCATAAACCTGTAAATGTTATTTCAAGTGCAGTTATTGTTTTATTATTTTCAATTTTATATTTTTCTTTAAAGGGTTTTTCATGTTTTTTTTTGGCAATTTTCTTGAAAAAAAATCTTTTTTTTTTCTTAAAAAACGTTCTGTAAAAAAGTGGATTTTGAGTCAGTTCAATAACAGTTAATTATGATTATATATGGAATATATATGTATATATATATTATGAGGAATGCCACCTTGCATCATGAGTTTCAATGCTTGAAGCGACACTATCCAGAAGTCTCTGAGCTCTTCTGGACAGGCGGCCGAGCACATATGGGAGAAAACTCGCATACTAAGACGCAGATTCAAGTCTCGCAATTTACCTTAACCTTTATGATTTTATCTCTCTCTCTCTCTCTGTGATCAAGACTCAATCAGAGTAGGATTCCAGACTCTCACATGAAGACAGCTGTCTGTTTAAGTGAATTGATCGACCCCACAGACAGAACATCATAATTTTATGATTTTATAATTGCTGCCATAAAATAATTTTTTTTTTAATCCGAAGACCACTGTCATCAAATGAATTCAATTAATCACCATCATCATTTCACCTGGTCTTGGGATTCAGATGATGGATCATCATCATTTTCATTGTTTATTTTGTTTGTGACTATTCACAATACACTGTTGCCAGTGTTGCATACTACGAATGTGTGAGTATACATACACACAACACACACTCTTCTTTCTTGACTGTGAGTGAGTGAGTGAGTGAGTGAGTGAGTGAGTGAGTGAGTGAGTGAGTGAGTGAGTGAGTGATCAGAGATGTTATATTACACTCATTACAGAAAACAATGCATATTCAATATTTTATTAAATGACTTAGTAGTTACTTTCAGTTTTAGTATTATTTATTAATTATAATTGTGGCATTTTCACATTTTATTTTTTTTTAATAAATGTTATAATATTCAATCAGTTTGAGTTAATATGCAAATAATTATCATAGTTAAATTTTTTTTAAATGTATAATTTAATTAATTATATTATCTATTACTATTAATTACCTTATCCTTATAACTGAGAAGAGCAATGTGGTCCACACCCACCTCCCTGGAAGAGAAACCATATGGGGCAATTGAATCACTTAAAAAGACAGGTGACTTCATGAGAGAGTCTGGAATCCTACTCTAATTGAGTCTTGATATCAGAGAGATACTATAAATTTCAATTGAAATATCTGGGAACAATGTTAACCTCAGGGTAGATATACAACAGAGGTGAGATGCAGAATGGCTCAGGCAAAAGCAGCTTTGCAAAAAAATTAGGAAGATTTTGTGCAATCCATTTTTGACAATAGAAACAATGAAACAAGAAAAATAGTTCTCTTCAATGTTACGTAGAGCCAGTCTTAACATATGAATGGGTATCATGAACAATAGTGCAACAGACGAGAAAACCTTTGGAGGTTGAAGAATTGTGGTTTTACAGAAGAATGTTGAGAATACCATCCAAGCGAGAGTAATGAAAATGTTCTGAAAGAGGCCAAAGCAAAAAGAGAGCTAATTAAATTTCCGGTAATTTCCTAGTTTGATCAGATATAGTCTTTCAGTTTGGAAGAGTGATGTCCCCTAAAATATGTCTGCCAAAATACAGTGGTTCTATGCATTCTTGGCGTTGGGTCATTACGCTGGCATGTAATCATTTCGGAGTATCTGTTGATTGGGCGTTGGGTCCAGGGGTTAGGTTTAGCTTTAGTGTTAAATATTTATAAACATATTATAACGCGTGACAAAACGACGCCACTCGGCCTAATTATGATCTGATCGAAGGGAATTGTGCGGTTGATTACCAATCGGCGTAATGACCCCAACGCCAAGAATGCGTAGAACCACTGTATTTTGGCAGACATATTTTAGGGGACATCACTCTTCCAAACTGAAATACTATATCTGATCAAACTAGGAAATTACCAAATTTCCAATAATATTAGGTATTAGGAAGAAACAACCATCATGATCATTTTTCAACTTTTGGCCATGTAATGAGAAGAGAACAACTGGAATATATTGTAACAACTGGGAAAATTGAGGACGAAGATATAGAGGGAAGCAAAGAGAAATAGAAATGATAAGATTAAGAGAATGGCTTGGCAGAAGGTCAAAAAGAGAAATGATCGAAAGTCCTGTGGAGAGACATGATCACCTATCATTCATGCCAGCAGCAGGTACGGTACACTAGACTACTCACTACCACTACTGACTACTGTACGACTGTACGTACTTCAACTTAAGGATGATGATAAGATAAATTACATCGTCGATCATAGTCCAAAGTCTGGTAATATAATAAAGCAACATTCTTTTATAAATATAAGTGTGCCTACTAATATACTTACTTGAAGAAAAAAGTTGAGTGTGTGAGTACAATCCAATGTGAATGTGTGTTCACATTATTGATTATTGTTGACAATAGCTTGGCAACTATTTTCTTTGTAACGGGAAATCCAGTTTCCGGATCTTCGTTACGATTATAATTCGCAATCATCGAAACCAGTAACATGCGTCGTACTATCTCTATTATCTATATTCTAACATAATTTTGGTATATGGATCCCTTTGTTGCTATTGGTGTCAAAAATGGGACCTTGCCTATGGTGCACATAGGAAAGATTGCAGAGAATGAGATAAGAAGCTCAGAAAATGTCACTAGTCTAGTTTTAAGTTTTAGTTTAGTTCAGTCGACAGTCATTTTCATCCCACATCAAACAAATCCATAAGTGCTCTGATCTCCGTTGTATATAAACCTCAACGTGTAGCAATTAATTACACCTGTATTGTGTTGGTTAATAAGCTTTCTTTAGCTTTCTGTATTGAGATCTCATCTGGCATTTTCCACCTTGACATTCAGAGTATTATTTTGAGTTTTGAGTTGGTTTTTCGCCCAGCATCCCTGGAGACATTCAAAATATGGGGTTCACTAACCTTCCACACTCAACATCAGACAAACAGGCAAGTCCGTTATCTCTTACAGCCGCATGCTATGGCGCGAAAATGAAACAGACTTTTGTCAGACCAGATCATACTAGATATTGACGTCAGGTCTAGCCAATTGCGATCTTCCTGGGTATAATCACTGAGAAAACACACATGTCTATAAGTCTGTGTCTCAAACCATGCAATGCTTTAGTGGCAGCCATAATATCCACGGGCAAACTACTTTATAGTTAAAGCGAAATCAGCACTGTCTTCCTCCACAGTTCTAACTCTGGCATGAGCAGTGAATGACTACGAGCTCCGTATGTACTGAATAACAGGTCCATCGTTGTAAAGTACAGTAAATTAATGCATCACTCTCATAAGTGTACTTGAAAATCAAGGTTTGCAATTCTGTCTCAACGACCAAGAGGTTTAGTTGTCTGCATTCTCTGCCCAGTGTGATGACTGCCTGGAAAGGACGTACAGCATTCTGACTGCACTCACGTCCATTCTTCACCGAGTTCTATAACCGATTGAACAATACCTGTTAAACAATATCCATAGCCTGACTCATCAATGATTTTCTGCTACCTTTTGTACACATAAATTCACGATAATACTGAAAACCTACAAGTGGATATCAAAGTTGAAGGAATAGACCTAAAGACAGTTTAGAGTTACAACTATTTTAGGCGTACTATAACCAGTAATGGAAAATGTAAAACGGAAATAAACAAAAGAATAGGAATGGCAAAAAGTAATTTTAATGCCATGAAAAAAATATACTAACATAAAAATAAATAACACCAGGGCTAAAACTAAGAATTGCTAAATCTTCTCAACATTCCTGTACAGAGCAGAAATATAGACATTAAGACAAGAAAACAGAACAGAGAATTGAAACCTTTGAAATGTGGATATATAGAAGAATAAGTAGAATTGGATGGAAGGAAAAGAAAACAAACAAAGAAGTCTTAAAACAACTAAAAATGAAAAGAGAACTACTAAACACAATTCAAACAAGACAAATGAATTGTTTGGGCCATGTTAAATGACACAACAACCTACTAAAAGTAATCCTGGAGGGGAAAATACAAGGCAAAAGAGGCAGACCAAGACCAACATGGACGAGTAACATCAAAAGATGGACAAGTCAGCCTAAGACAGCTTTCACCATCAAAGCAAGAGACAAAGCGGAATGGCGCCCCATTGTAACCAACCTTCGATGCGGAGACGACACTCAATGAATGAAATGCATGGTATAGCGGATGATGCGTGTCTGCACTGATTCGAAGGTAGGCACGTGCTTGGCAAGGTCCTTTTCTGTTTGTCATGGTGGGAACATCGAGGAGGTAACGCTCCACCCTACACTCAGAATTTTTTTTTTGGTGCACCAAAGGTATGACGTCATAATGAAGAAATGCTGCACTGGTAATAAAGGCATCGAATGGATACAAGGAGACCATGTGGAGGACCTCGACTTTGCTGATGACATAGTTCTCATCAGCAGTCAGATAAAAATTATGCAGGAAAACACAAATGAACTATCATCAATAGCTAGCAAAATTGGGCTTGAGATCGATCAATCATGAAAAGACTAAAGTCATGAAAAGCTTAATTCCAACAGACGACAAAATATACATGGAAAACAAATCTGTGAAAGAGATCGATCACTTTATCTATCTTTAAGGTGACCAGATGGTTTTTGCCCAAATACGGGACATTTTGTCATTTTCGCTAGAAAAAAACGGGACAAATATGGGACACTATTAGAAAAAAATGGGACAAATACGGGACGTTATAATTGTTTGTTAAATTTAAGGTACAAAAATGAAAGAAATGACTAAAAATTAACTCACCAGATTTTAATGATGGAATGTGATAACATCTAAATTTGTGATGTCACTGATGGTCGTTGTACTTTTTTGCAGACTGGATTTCCTTAAGAATATCTTCTTTGTTCTGTATGTACTAATAGAATTCTATACAACTCATGTCATAATTACACTTTGTTATCAGCAAGGATTTCAATGTTTCTATCTTCATTTGTGTTTTGTTTGTATCCCACAAATTGTTCATATGTGAAAACACCCTTTCTGTCGGAGCATTTGTTCCAGGCAAACAGAGACCAAACTCAACGATTTTAAGCAAGTTTGTGTAAGTTATATTTTGAGTTTTTAAGTGGTCAAAGATTTCTACCCATTTTCTGTCAACTGGTTTGTCCTCTTCTTCCCATTGTTTAATTGTATCTTCAGTTACATAAATCTTAGCACAGCTCACCTCATCAAATAATTGCCCGTCGTTTATTTTGATGTTATATTTCACACATTGACTGTCCAAAGCTGCTTCAATCTCTGACCAATTTATTAATCTTTTAAGCAGTATCCAATCTAGAAATTTTATTTCTTCCATCTGTTGCGTCCATAGATCCAAATAATCAAAACATGCAGAGTAGAAGGACTTGGCCGACTCTTTAAAGTTAGAAATGTCACTAATATCTCCATCTTCTTGTAGTTTCTTTAGTTTACTTTTAACAATAATAGGTAAAAAAAACTTCATTCCTTCTTTCTATGAATTTCAGTTTTAGATGTTTTAAGACAATGTACACTTCATTCATTGTAATATTTTGTACCTCAATTTTGAGCACACTTGTATGAAATGTTGAGGCCTGTGATTGAATGAAAAAGAGCCACGCTTCCGAGTATGCATTTTCAAAAAATGTTTTTATTACACTGGGACACTTCTCTTGTGACAGAAAATATGACTTTAAAGGAAGAAACATTTGTAAAATACGTTCGACTGCTGGTAACAATGCCAGCCACCTGGTTTTGCTGTAGCCTAACAGTTTTTTATAATCAGTGTCAACGAAGTCACAGAATTCCTTTAGTTTCTCAATTCTAACAGTGTATATATAAAAATAGCTGTATATCTTCACCACAATTACTTCAATGTCTATAGGCAGACAATCTGTTGCAGTTTGCATACAGTTATGTACAATATGAGCTGCACAATTTACACCTATTAAATTTCTTTCTAATTTTTCCTGTAATTTTGAAAAAAACATTGTTTTTTCCTGATCTTGCAGCACCACCAAAGTTACAATTAGTATTGTCAGCACACAACGCTAACATTTTGTGCTTAATATTGTTTACTTCCAGGGTCTCTAGAATGTAGTTAGATAAAATATCTGATGTCTCACCTACTAGTTCCTTAATTTCTAAAATCTTTACTTTGATTCCACAACTTGGCGTAAAGTACCTGACTAGAATCAGACATAATTTAGTGCTGCCGTGATTAGAGCAATCAGAGTAGACAGTTAAATAGTTGACAGATTCCAGGTCAGATTGCAAGCACCTTAGCCACTTAGCGCTTCACGTTGAAATATATTTGTCAATATAGATTGTGATTTTGTTCTCGCGCACGCATATTGTGGTTCAAAACAAATCTTAATTAATTTAGAAGTACAATCTGTTGATCGAAAAGAGTGGTTGTGTTGGACAGTATGATAAACGAATGCGCCTTCTACAGCTGCTAGTTTGCGTTCATTACTATCGTCTGTCTTCTTTTTATTAAAAAACGATGTTATTTGATTGCTTGAGCTACAAGCTGATATGTCTGCTTTTGTGTGTTTATCTGTTTTTACATGTTGAACAATATCCGTCTTCCCACCGTGAGCAACAGAAAATTTACAACTACATTTCACACAATAAACGTCAGATTCAGATGATGTCTTTTTAATAAAAGGAAATTCTTTTTCCAAGTCTTTATTAAAGACACATTTTCTTTTTGGCATTTTTAATCTACAAGGATAAATTAAATAAACATTTAAAAACTAACACCACCGATGATAATTATTGTCAACAACAAATCCATACAATAAGAGAATATGCTCAGAACTCCGACACTTTAACAAAACATTCTGAAAGTACGAGGCGTCTAAACATAATTGGCACGATTGTATTGAAAACGAAACTTAGAAAGCGGTGAAGGCTACTACCAAGAATTTGAGTAATTCTTGGAAATTTCTAGGTGGAAAATAAATCATGTTTATAAGTATTCACAAATTGCAATATCATTGATTTTATTGATTTACACTATGTCATTGCTAAAAACGGGACATTTACGGGACAAAATGGGAAATACGGGACATATGGGACCCACAAAAAAAAAACGGGACAAGGCTCAAAATAGGGGACATGTCCCGTTAAATACGGGACGTATGGTCACCTTATCTATCTTGGAAGTCACATTGATCGAGAAGGGGATACAAGTAAAGAAATTAGAATCAGAATAGCTAAAGCAGCAATGTCTTTCAGAAGCCTTGAAAAGTTGTGGAAATCAAAACTCAACAGCACAAACACAAAACTTGTGTGTTGACTATTCAAATCAAATGTACTATCAACCCTTACGTATGCGTGTTAGAACTGGAAATCAACAAGAGACATAGAAACAAAATGAACGCATCCGAAAATAAATGTCTAAGGAAAATACTGGGTATAGCGTGAAACGAATTCAAAACAAAAGAGGAAATTAGAGAAATCGCCAACCAACCACTAATATCTTCAATAATAAAAAAAAGACGATGGTCATATGTTGGACATGTGATGAGAACAGATAATAATCGAATAGCAAAGCAAGCCCTCATGTGGGAAACAACAGGTAAGAGGAAAAGAGGAAGACCCAGAGAGACACTGAGAAGAACGTTGATAAGAGAGGCAAGAACAGCAGGAATCGACTCCCTCAATGAGATAGAGCTGCTTGCACAGAACAGAGACAAATGGCGAGATTTGATAAAATCTCTTTAAAAGAATTGAAAACTGCTAGAACAAAAATTCAGATAAGAGAGGGAGTATCTTGGTCTACGCCCTATGGGCCGGCTACGGCTCGAAAGGTCAATAGATAGATAGAAAGTATGGCGCGGCGCGAATTGTTTCCATTATGTATCATTTCCGGTCGTTCCATTTGCGTTGCCGAGAGTCAGGATTTTCAGGACATACTCAATAACAGACACCTGCTACCAGAAAACAAGATGGCATTGCTCAGTTTGTGTTTGCTGTTACTTGAGCCTTATTGCAGATAAGCCCTTTCTTGTTTTCAATCATTACCGCTTGGTCTACATATCTTGTAAAAATGAGACTCCAATCAAACTACACTCATAGGTATCTCAATGTTTGAGTTCTCCTCTCCACAACCTCAAAACACAGACTTATGTCTGGCGTTCATTCGTTGACTCGGCATCATCAACAAGTACCATGCCTGCTGGCGTAGGTGATCATGTCTCTCCACAACCTCAGAACACAGACTTATGCCTGGCGTTCATTCGTTGACTCGGCATCATCAACAAGTACCATGCCTGCTGGCGTAGGTGATCATGTCTCTCCACAACATCTGAACACTGACTTATGTTTGGCGTTCATTCGTTGACTCGGCATCATCAACAAGTACCATGCCTGCTGGCGTAGGTGATCATGTCTCTCCACAACATCTGAACACTGACTTATGTTTGGCATTCATTCGTTGAATCGGCAGCATCATCAAGTACCATGCCTGATGGATTAGGTGATCATGTCTCTCCTTAACTTTCGATCTCGATTGTTATTTATCATTTCTTTTGTTGACCTTCTGCCAAGCCATTCTCTTACGATGTCTGGTTCTTTTCTCTCTGCTTCCCTTTATATCTTCGTTCCTCAATTTTTCCAGCTGTTCTCTTCTCATTACATGGCCAAGAATTGATTATTTTTTTCTCCCAAATATTGGAAATTAGCTCTCTTTTTGCTTTGGTGTCTTTCAGAAAGTTATCATTACTCTTCTTAGCTGTCCATGGTATTTTCAACATTCTTCTGTAGAACCACATTTCCACAGCTTCTAGTGATTTTCTTGTTTAACATTTCCTGCAACTTATTTTCACTCTTAGCAATTAAGACTGTATCATACCTTAGATTATTTATGTTATGACCTCCGATTGTTATTCCAGGCATGCCCCTTATGAATCTTAAAATAATCTGACTATACATATATATAAATATAAATCTGGTGACAGCACACGACCTTGTCTAACTCCCTGTTTTATTTGCTGAAACATTCCCAATTGATTTCCAGTTCTTATGGCTGATGTTTGTTGCCAGTACATGTTCTTTATTATTCTTAGATCTTTGCTGTCTATGTTTATGCCTTCTAACATTTTGATTATTTCTTGGTGCCATGGCTTAATTCTTTTCTTTAGTTATATTATCTGGTCCAGGAGCTTTTCCTGCTTTCATATTGTGCAAGGCGTCTTCCGCTTCTTCTTTGAGTATTTCTGATCCTTCTCCCTTATCCTTAATATTTACTTCTGTTCATTCATCATTATACAGATTTTTACTGTATTCTTCCCATCGTTCCGTTATGCTTTCTTGTTCAATCAACAATTCTCCTTCCTTTGATATGAAACATCTGGTTTTTGATTGCGTTTTTCTTCCTGTTAATTCTTCAATTTGTTTGTATATAGTTTTGACATCTCCTTCAAGAATACATCAAGATGAAAAGTCACGGAAACCCTCAAGAACACTAACGTAGACTGAAGAAAAATAGAGAAAATGTCCAAGAATAAAGATGGATGGAAAGACCTTGTCCTTGGTCTATGCTCCATAAAGGGGCCTGATGGGCTTTGATTTTTTTTATATATCTTCGATACCCATATAAGACCCTAGAAGTTGGTGGGTCAAAAGATGAAGTTTCATCTGCACATGTTTTTTACTTCTAGTAACTTTACTTCAGTTCCTTCATTCTTATAGAAATACTGCACAAATAATGGTACGAGGAAATGATATGGCGGGCAGGCTGGCTAACTTTCAATCAATGTATCATGTGGACGTCATTAATGCCCTCCGAGATGCGGGAAGGGCACATCACTCCTTTGGATGAAAGAGGTGGGAGTAAAGATGGGTATATCCAGAAATGAAAGGCTTAGTGGGCGCATAAGAGGACTTATCAACCAACACAGAACTGGGGTCGTCTGTTGCTGGACGCTGCGGGTCATGCTGAGGAGAGGTAAGCACCTATGGACATGTCTGGAGTGCAATGATGATAACCTGCAAGGAACTCAATAACTCAACAAATAATGGGAATGTTTTTAGTGATTCATAATTGCTAGCATCTGTGATGAGTCCAAATTAGAGTCGATCATTTTGTTAACTTTATTCACAGTGTTCAAAGAACATGGGCAAGAATATAGTTAACAAAAGCCTCTGAATTATTCCTCCCACATTTGATATTTCTTGCAATGTCAAAAATCACGGTAATGTTTTTGTTTAACTTCGAGATAGAATCCCTGGAATTGTATGATTGATGGTGTGAAATCGTGTGATAAGCTAAGTTCCTTCGGCTGCCAGTAGTCTCTTTGTCTAATAATGTAAAAGTAAAAGTGAAGGTTCCTTCCTCATCTTGCTAGGCGTATGGGGGAATACGGTGTTAGTGATCATATTTTTCTATGACTACAGACAATTTTAGGGTGATGTTATTCATATCATATATAGCCACCTTTACTTCCTAGAAAAATCTCTGGTATTCATTTTTAAAGTAAGTTCTTTAATAATGTAAGTTCTTGAATTTTAAAAAATCACAAATCTTTTTTTTGTTGTTGAAGAAGCAGTCCTGTATTAATATCTCTTTGCATATCTTTGTTTTTCTGTATTAATATACTTTACATATCTCCAGCATCTCTGTGCAAATTAACTTCACTTTCATCTCTACCCTCTGAACAAAATGGAATCTTTATTGTTAAAATTTCAGAAAATCTGTTCTCCATTTTGCTGTTCTGTCCTGCTTTCAACATGTTAAAAGAATTAAATATTTAAACAAATTTAAAAGATAAGTCTAACTCTTAAACTCATGCTACCAATGGTAAAGATAACCACCACATGAGTTGGCAATTCACATCCAAACATAACAAGAAATCTGACTGGAAATAGATTGATGGATAATCAAAAGGCGTTTGTAGATTGGAACGACAATTGATCCTGTACTACAACGGATGGTGAGCCAATGTGGTCATATATTCATCTTTATCATGCTGGGATTCTGCATGAACTTAAAATGCTTTAGGTAAATTGAAATATCAATGAGCAATGTGTCATGATTGCACACACAAATTGTGTCATTATATCTGAGGCTGACCATCATCATCAAGTACCTTGCCAATTTGTTAGGCAGATCATCATATTTTTTAATAACTACATGTATGTAGAAATATGTTCCAGTGGTTAGCTTGATGGCATTTTGTAAAAGGTATTATTCATCTCTTCCTGTGTGTTACCAGGGCCTTATTATGAGGGAAGTAAAGAATAGTGACACTGTGACCTTCCAGGCATGTCGTAAGAGGCGACTATGGAGATTGATCGATGGCTTGACAAGCTGTCATTGTAAAACGTATTGTTATGGAAAGCGCCATATATTTTAAAGCAGTGATCTCTGCAATATGTGCCACTTTGGCATGCAAGGTTTCTGTTTTGAGATTGTGGTTCTGCCTTATGTGCCGTCTTCGGCTCGAAAGGACAATAGATAGATAAATGTAGGAATATGTATGAAATATTGCTTGAGTAGGATATTGGTACAGATTAATAATCATAGAACAGTTACATCATCTTTAAATATATCTACAGATCCAAGTGATAATTTTTCTTTCCTGGGTTGTCTAGACAAAAGTGATGAACACTCTATAATGATTTAATGAACTATTCTTACAATGGATAAACAAGAGATGCTTGCAATTTGTACAGGCCTGAAATTAGCATTGCAAAATTTGGAAGATAACCAGCAAACCTGGAGGCTGGCAACGAACAAAGTCACTGATATTACTGAATGTCTGCTAATATCATAAAAATAAGTATTCTTCATTGTTTACCAGGTTAGATACGATAAGTGATGCAATGAAAAAACATATACAGAACAGAATAACAAAGATATTACTAAGAGTAAAAGAAACAATTTACAGATATCAAATTATTTAATGACAAAAATTGTCAAAAATAAATAACCACTGGCTACATTCAACAAATCCAATATTAATTATTATCTTAGTTTGATCACCAAGTCAATATTAATTATTATCTTAGTTTGATCACCAAGTCAATATTAATTATTATCTTAGTTTGATCAACAAGTCACTTCTGGCATGCTGACATAATTAGTATGGCTCATCCCCAAAGGTTCTTAACTAGCAATAATAGATCTGGTCATGTGATATTAAATTAACATAAACATACTGGGACACAGGTGTTTTAACAACACTCGGAAAATAAAAAAACATAACAAAATAAAAAAAAATAAAAAAATAAAAAAACATAAAATAAAAAAACAACAAAATTGAAAAAAAAACAGAGAAAATATGAGGTAACCATAATAAGAATCAAATTCATAACTTGACAGCACAGCATTTTGTCACTAGATGTAGTTGTGTTTATAAAATATGCCACTTCGTTATCTTTGAAAAAGAAGGAACTTTGCTGATAGGTCATTCATACGACCCATACTTCATATGACTAGAGAATTGGATCTAAAACATGTCAAGGATTTTTATTTATAGACACAATTATTTTTCTGAGTTACATATTTTCAAAACAAGGCTAAAATACTTGTGCTATTTGATGCGCAACAAAAAAAACATAAACAATATTATAACATACAATAAATTTCACTTTGCTGAATTATTTTAAAGCTGTTTGCTTTGACAAGCTAAAAACATGTTTTGTGTAAATAATTCAAGATATATTCCAGTGTTTTGTTGAGGACATTCTGTACACAATATAAATTAATGTCAATGTTAAATATGTCCAACATCCGGTTATTGTATGGGGAACAGGCAAATAATTGCAATACTGAGGTGCAAATTGTCAGTGACAAAATCTATGAAGTGAATATTTATGAAACAATCATAATCCCTTTGGTGGTAAAACATTTAGCCTTGCTGCCAGATCATTCTGAAAATTAAAAAAAATAAATGCATACTACAATATTGAAGTAGTTTAATTCATTTTGTACATGTTATATGAAGATGATATAGCATGTGGGATACAAAAAGCAAGTGATAACCACAACTTAAAACACTTACGGAGAACGTTAAATACCATATTTAATGCAGAAAACAGCAAAGATATCTACAGAATAGGAAAAAAAGATATTATTGTAAAAATTCCCCAAAAAAAAGACAATTGCAAGGACTGCAACAACAGGAAAGGCATGACTCTTCTATCAGTTGCTTCTGAAGTATTCTGTCAACTCGACATGAACAGAATTAAAGATTCTGTAGACAAATTTTATGAGGGGAAAAACTGGCAGGAAGCATCTTTGATCATATTTTCATCTTAAGAAATTATATTAAAGGAACAAATCAGAAAGCAGAAACCATTTGTTCCAATCTTTATTGACTTCAAAATGGCTTTTGACAGCACACATAGAGACCCATTGTGGAATATACTTAGTACTAATCACAAAAACAATGCTCAGAATTTTCAAATGTATCATCTACCCTTACTTGTGCATGCTAAAGTGGAAAACATCTAAAGAAATAGAAAGTAAATTAAAAGCATTTGAAAACAAATGCCTCAGAAAAATACTTTGCATACTCGTCATCATCAAGTACCACGCCAGCTAGTGTAGGTGATCATGTCTCTCCACAACTTTTGATCTCGACAGTTATTTATCATTTCTGTTGTTGACCTGCCAAACCATTCTCTTAAGCTGTCTGGAATCTTTTCTCTTTGCCTACCTTAATCTCTTTGTCCCTCAATTTTCAAAGTTGTCACAATATATTCCAGCTGTTCCCTTCTCATTGCATGGCCAAAAAATGATGATTGCTTCTTCCTAATTTTGGAATTTAGCCCTCTTTTTGCTTTGGCCTCTTTCAGAACATTTTCATTACTCTTCTTAGCTGTCCATGGTATTCTTTGCATACTATGAAATACATTTGAAAACAAATGTCTCAGGAAAATACTTCACATACCATGGAATGAATTCAAGACTAGTGCAGAAGCAAGAGAAATGACGGTAATTTCCTAGTTTGATCAGATATAGTATTTCAGTTTGGAAGAGTGATGTCCCCTAAAATATGTCTGCCAAAATACAGTGGTTCTACGCATTCTTGGCGTTGGGGTCATTACGGCGATTGGTAATCAACCGCACAATTCCCTTCGATCAGAAGATCATAATTAGGCCGAGTGGCGTCGTTTTTGTCACGCGTTATAATATATTTATAAATATTTAACACTAAAGCTAAACCTAACCCCTGGACCCAACGCCCAATCAACAGATACTCCGAAATGATTACATGCCAGCGTAATGACCCAACGCCAAGAATGCGTAGAACCACTGTATTTTGGCAGACATATTTTAGGGGACATCACTCTTCCAAACTGAAAGACTATATCTGATCAAACTAGGAAATTACCGAAATGACAATGCATCCAACATTATTACCTATAATCAGGAAAAGAAGGTGGACATGTGATGGAAGGAGACAACAGGAGAATTTCACAGCAAGCCTTCAAATGGGAGAGGCAAGTGGTAACAACAACAGACATTACCTCCCTTGCTGAGGTTGAGACGCTCACCTAGAACAGGGACAAGTGGTAACACTGCAGATCCTCGACATTTAATAGCAAAGGCTGTAGGACATGAAGAATCTAGAAATTTTGACCTATTGTTGTCCTTGACTCAATAGGATAATATTTACTTATATGGACATTAATATATTACAGTACTGAAGTAATTTATTTTGTGCATGTCATTTTGTCATGTTTGTGTTTGTCATTGGCTCAAGGGTCATGTTTGTGTTTGTCACTGGCTCAAGGATCATGTTCGTGTTTGTTGCTGGCACAGGTGTGGTGTTTGTGTTTGTCTCTGGCACAGTTGTCATGATTATCAATGGGTTTGCTCTGAGTACAGTGAGGTCAGTTCTTTTAATCTGTAAATGTATTTATTATTTGCTTGTCAATATTTTGCCCTTCAACTCAGATTGAGACCATTTTTCAGAATTTAGAAGAGCACATATTTTATTTAACTTGTAACAAGTATAAACAATAAAACTTTAATACAGTCTGTTATACTTCATTTTAAATATTTTTAATATTGTTTTGCATTTTCTACTTTAATTACCTAGTTCATTGATTCTTCTTCTTCTTCTTCATTTTTTCAGCTCCCTGTGGAGTATAGATCTTCAATAAACTTTCCATGACATTCTCCTTCTTGCCATTCTTTTAAAATTGTTCTGTCCTCTCCATCCTCTTTCCTGGATGTCGGATTTACTTTTTTTCCTTTCTTTGGCTTGTCCATGTTTGTTAAGTTTTTGCGGCTTATTGTTTTTTACAGTACAGGATAGCCAGTCCCATGCCCAATCCTCCTTAGCTGCCTCTTAAAAACATGCCTGGTAGGAAACAGCGCTACAACTCTTTACTCCCCTTTTGGGCCCTGGCAATGCACTGGTGAGTTCATTCATCACTTACATGAAAGGAGAATGTTGAATTAGCATTCACTCAAAGAGGAATCAAAATGGTGATTTCAATTTCTCTTTACAGTATACAATATAAAATAGCCCTTGACTTTTCCATAAATTTTAGTTCTTCTAATTCTAAACATGATCAGACTCTCACTTTTTAATATATTTTCATTCCTTTTTTTCTATGCATCATCATCATCAGGTACCATGCCTGCTGGTGTAGGTGATCATGTCTCTCCACAACTTTCGATCTTGATTTATTTATCATTTCTGCTGTTGACCTTTTGCCAAGCTATTGTCTTAAGTATTACATTATCTTCTATGCATACGCCATTAATATCAATTTTTATACACTCTCTTTTCTTCTTTTTCCTTTAAAGTTATTATAATCTCTGCCCCTCTTCCCTTCTAATATAATGCAAGCAAATCTTACTGCAAATGAAATCTGATTGACATGGTATGGAATTCCCCAAGCTTGTCACACTTTTCCATGTGCTTTCTCTCAGGATCTCCAGGCACAAGAACTTCAGTCTCACCTTCTGCCTGAGAAACAAAAGAGCATTTTAATAAGCTCTTCTACTGCTATATTTCTCTGTACTGGGTGATAACCTCCTTTATATCAGTTTTGATAACTGCCACAAAGAAAGTTCACTTAACTTGATGAGTTTACATAAGAAGAATAAAGGACACAAAATTGAAGGTTACAGCTTTGCAGAATATGAAGACAATTTTAAATCTCTAAAATATTTTTTTAAACAAATTGGTTATTATTGGGTATTGGTTATCAACCGCCCGTGCCAGTGGAATCATCCGAATTACTAACACATCTCCCAAACAAAGAAAGGTAACTGTAGTTCCCATCGTAGCAGTCTCAGCACACGCCAAAAGACATAAGGCGAAACCACGCAGAAAGTGACCACAGCCAACTGTTCCCTGTCATACGATATTATCATTCATCGTAAACAAGCGGGATATCGAAACAGGATCAAAACGGATGAGACACACAGTTCACGGTGTGCACAGAGCACTTAACTCAGTAGCTCCTGCAACAAGCCGGGCTTGGAATATGAGGAAACTGCAAGAAGGAACACTTTTCAGACTTAGCCTTCAATGGTTCCTGCCGCCTATCCACCATATACCATGGAAGTTCGCGTCCTCCCGAAAATGATGATCGTCGTAGCACTTGATGATGTTAGGCCATCGTTGATGACTCCAATTCCAAACATATAGACACACAGTGGTGGTAAGTTATCATTTCCAATCCAACAGAAGCCACCTGACCTGTAGTTAGTAAAACCACAGAGAGAATTTGATTTTGTGACCTTCACTGATTCACTCTTGGATGTGAATGTGTAGTTTACACAAGAGGAGAAGTTTTCAACTACAGTGATCCCATTTAAGGCAATTCTGGGATAGCAAGGCATGTCTCCTTTATAGCAGCAGAACTTGATGTTCTCTGCTCCCTTCTTGTAGCTGCTGCCACACGATTCTGATGTCTCATTAACTTGGACATCATTCAAGAACAATGTCAGATTAACATTCCATAGATCTGGCTCTGCTGATGAAGTGCTTGGTGCAACAGTTGTATCAATCATACAGGAGGCTCCTGGGATGTGGTCATTAATATCACAGACGGCATATGACGTTGTTATATTCAGTATTTCTTTCTGGGGTGTAAATATGTGGCACACACATGGAGAGTGGTTTGTGGTCACAGTAATCCCATTAAAGGCAATTCTAGGGTAGCATGGCATAGCTGTTTCATAACAGCACAATCCTATGATGTTTTCTGTGTTCGCTATAAAGCTGCTGCTGCTACACAATCCTGACCAATTATAGGTGTTTTCATTATTCACTTGCAATAACAAAACTGCTTTGTTTACATCATAAACCTCTGGAAGCGAATCATTTATGGGACTAATAGTACAATTTATTCTTCCATCGGGGATATCTTCCTTGAGCCCCCCCCCCCCACCCAAAATCTTTGGTTAAAAAGCACATATGCTTTTGAGTTAAACACAAAATGAGCCCACTTCATAGATTCAAAATGATCCTTGCCAATGCCACCCATTTGCATAAGTTAGGACCTTAGCTACCAAGGTCACAAATAAAGCCATCGAATTAAAGACTTTATCTACAACGAAGGTTAACGAACTGTGAACAAACATTTATGTTCAAACCCTTGAATACATTTTCAAAAATCTGCCAACTCGCTGCAATAACAGATATCGTGGAATTCAAAGCAAACATTGCTTAGTCCATGGCTTGAATATAAATAAGCTGCCATTTTGGTGCGTCCCATGACATCAGTCCCTTTTTAAACAAAATGATAAGGGATGAATGTAAACAAGAATACATGTCGTGTTTTATAAGAAGAAGGTGTTGGAAATACATCAATCAAATGCTTAGACTGAATGAAGAAAGACTTATCCACCAGGTATTTATGTGGAAACCAAATGGTAAAAGAAAATAATGGCAGACTCGAAGTAGACCCGAATTGCCATGCCTAATAAATACTAGAGAAGTTTCAACAATGGGACTAAGAAACAACCAAGACTTATAAGAACTAGCAGCAAATCATCGTTCATGGAGAACTATAACTATCCCTTAATGCAACATAAAGTTTTAACCATCCATTTCTTGTTGATCCATTGTTCTTTTTCCAGCATTTATATAAACATTATAGCATGAATTGCATGATGAAACCAAAATAGATTTTAAATACACAAATATTTAAAAATACTTATTTCATTATATTACCCATGTCTAACATGTTATATTTTATGCATTTATATTTACCATGCTTGTTTACAGTTTGACTACACAATCCAGTAAATGACAAATTCTTGCCTTCAAGAACAAATCTAAAAGATACAAACTTTGGCTTCCTGGAGGAACTGTGAACAACAGTTTATTGCTGAAATCTGCATCAGCATAAGAGATCCCCAAAAAAGAGAATAAAGAAAAAAGTATATTATACAGAGTGTTTATAAAGTTGCTGTTCAGTCAGTGACTTTAAAAATATTTTTGAAATTACGTCACCAATTAAAATTTATGTCATGATATTTTGTGTCTACAATCCTGTCTGTAGTATAACACAACAAGCCATTGTTATATTCATGGTTTCATTGCTGAAAGGAAATGGTGTTAGACATTGAAAACAGAGTACTTTTGGTTGAACGTGTCTTCCATAATGGTAGCAAATATACTGAAGAAGTATTTTGACAATTTCTTCTGACATTTCCAGATTCACAAGTCCTAACTCCACCTGACTATTATCTGTGGGTTGCGCTGATAGGAAAAGTTTATGTAAATAATCTATCTATCTATTGACCTTTCAAGCCGCAGCTGGCCCATAGGGCGTTGACCATCCTATACAAAAATATCTGTACACTCTCTTAATGCACCTCATGAGATCCATTTGTTTAGAAGTAAATAATAAAATATTTCATAAACTTTAGCAACATATAATTCATTGAAAATATGTTGAAATAAATGTTTGAAATAGAAAATACCAAAATTACAAAATAAATGTAAAGACTAAATACTTTATAAGTAAGTATTGACCTGAGTTCATTTATACCAAATCAAATCTTTTAAATATAATGGTTTAAAAGTTTAAATTTGATCCTTTTGTGTGACAACCCTCATTTGCTGCACAAGTGATTCACTTCAACTTCTTGCTAAATTGAATGGTCTTTTTTAATGTTAAAATTCCCAGATCTATATCAACAACTCTCTTATTTTGATAATTTCTCTTTTGTTCCATGTCCATGTCCATGCTGCAGCCTGTCCAATATTTCTGAAACTTGTAACATTAAATAAAACACTTCAAAGAAACTGTTTTACATATAGTAATATTTACCTGCAGTCTAACTTTATTATTTACCTATTCAAGAAATGTGCTACTTACAGGATCCTGGTTTCTTAATGTTTTGTTAAGTTGTGTGAGTCTGTCAGAAAAACCTGGAGCAAATGCTGAAGGATCTATTGCTATATAACACTGTCCCTGTAATCAAATTACATTATAATACACTGTAATAAAGCATAGCTTAACATAATTACATTTTTGTAAAAGAAATATAGTACATCCCTTATTACACTGCCAGTGTACTGCATAAGCAGTACAGAAAAATAAGGCAGATCATCATCATCATCATGTACCATACCGGTTGGCGTAGGCGATCATGTCCCTCCACAATCTTCTATCTACAGTGCATCGTATCAGTTCTGTTGTTGACTGCTTTCCATGCCATAACACCAAGCTATCCAGTATTTTCTCTCTTTGTTGTCCACGATATCTCTTTCCCCTTTATTTTGCCAGCTGTAACCAAGTATTCCAACTTTCCTCTTCTCAAGATGTGCCCGAAAAATGTTGATTGTTTCTTTCTGATGTATTTTAGGAGCTGCCTTTTTGTGTTGGCCTCTTTGAGAACTTCCTCTTTAGTCCTTTTAGCTGTCCAGGGAATTTTCAACAATTCTCTGAGAAATCCCATCTCTGTGGCCTCTAGTCGTCTTTTCATTTCTTTGTCTACTGTCCATGATTCGCTTCAATAGGTCAGAATTGGTTCTATATAGCACAGATGAACTCTCTTTCTCATTTCTATTGACATAGATTTGTTGCATAAGATATTTTTCATTTTCTGAAATGCTATTAAGGCCTGAGCTATTCTGCTTTTATTTCCGTGGTGCATCTTCCATCTGATACTATTACTGTACCCAAGTATTTGATGCGTTGCACTTGTTTCAAATTTGTTCTGTTTATTTTTATGCTGCATGCTGGTGATGATTGTTTCTTCAATATGACCATTACTTCTGTTTTCTTACTATTCAGACTAAGATCTTTCATATAAAGTTGTGATTTGTCATGATTAGTCTAGGCAATATAAGAAGGTAGTTTGCCATTCCTTTCCTTCTTGGCAGTGACTGTACTAGTCAGAGATCTGTACAGAGTCATTGTCCCTATACATGAGATCCTCTGCCTGCCATCACGGTGTGGGGACCATAACCGGCACTACTTGTCAGCTGCTCCCACAACACCATCCATCACCTGCTTCAATGGCTTCACATAATCCTGATAGGGGGGCTAAACGGGAGATCCACCTTGCCCAAGGGTGTCCCAAAGACTAGCGGAGGAAAGGAGACGTCTTACTCCTTCTTTGGCAGCAGATCATCAACTTTATAAAAGAAATGTACAAGATTAACAAAGGGAAACAAAGGAGAATAAGATTTAAGATGTAACTAAGAAGGCGTTCAACTCAGACTTTGCAAAACTTGTGGTGTCACTAGTGTTAACATATGGATGCAAGAGCTGAAAATTTACTCAAGCTCTAGAAAAGAGACTAATTTCCTTTGAAAATAAATGCTTATAAGAATCCTAAATTTATTTATCTATCTATCACCCTTTTGAGCTGAACCAGATACTCTTTCTCTTATCTAAATTTTTATTCTAGCAGTTTTCAATCCTTCTAAAGATATTTTATCAATCTTGCCATTTGTCTCTGTTCTGTGCAAGCAACTCTATCTCATTGAGGGAGCCGATTCCTGCTGCTCTTACCTCTCTGATCGATGTTCTTCTCAGTGTCTCTCTGGGTTGGCATCTTTTCCTCTTACTTGTTGTTTCCCACATGAGGGCTTGCTTTGTTATTCAGTTATTATCTCTCCTCATCACATGCCCAACATATGACCATTGTCTTTTCTTGATTACTGAAGATATATATGTTTGTGTATAAATAACACAAGCTTCAAAATTGCCAGTTTGTCACCTATTTATAAAATAAAATAATATTCTAGATGTGCATGACCGATCACTTATTTAAACAAACCAAGTTTGCTTCTCTGTCAGTAGTTTTCCATCTTCTGATATTGTTGCCAAAATCAGCTCCAGATAAAATCCCACAAAAAATTTCAACCATCATTGCCAAGCCATATCCTTTGTAACCACCTTGTGGATAAGAAATACATTGAAAACAGTTTCAAAACAAAATAAATATCCCCTAAAATATTAGTGTGCAATTAGCTTATGGACAGACAGGGAGAAGATAGAGAGAGAGATAGATAGATAGATAGATAGAGAGAACAACAAAGATTCAACGTGTATGTTTTTTTTTTTTTTTTTTTTTTTTTTTTTTTTTTTTTTTTTTTTGTAGATTTCAAAGTTTCAGGAACCCATAATTGTGTGAAAGTATAAAGCACAAAACATCCCCTGACACCCTTATCCAGAATTAGATGATAGTCATAGCACTTTTTTTTTTAATGAAGAAAGAAAATATTTAAAAACATTTTTTGACATTTTTATTACAGAGCTTAATACAATAGCATGCAAAGAAGAGAAGAAAAAAATACACACACACATACTCATTTATTTGTCACTGAAACTTTAGTTTATTTGCTTATTTATGTTTTTACATGAAGATTAAATACATATGTTTCATACACATTCAAAGTGATTATAAGAAGCTGTATTTTAAAATTTAAACACTTTATGCAGTTAAGAATTTAATATTGCATCTCCCAAAACTCTCAGATTTACCAATCTTTTATCATTTTATTGTGAACATTAATAACTACAATTTAATTCATGCATAAATATTAGATAGATAGGTTTCAATCCTTGTAAAGATCTTTTATCAAATCTCGCCATTTGTCTCTGTTCTGTACAAGCAGCTCTATCTCATTGAGGGAGCTGATCCCTGCTTTTCTTGCCTCTCTCATCAATGTTCTTCTCAGTGTCTCTCTGGTCTTCCTCTATTTTGTGTTTGTGCTGATGAGTTTTGATTTCCACAACTTTTCAAGGCTTCTGAAAAACATTGCTGCTTTAGCTATTCTGATTCTAATTTCTTTGCTTGTATCCCCTTCTCGATCAATGTGACTTCCAAGATAGATAAAGTGATCGATCACTTCTACTGGTTTGTTTTCCATGTATATTTTGTCATCTGTTGGAATTAAGCTTTTCATGATTGATCTCAAGCCCAATTTTGCTGGCTATTGATAATAGTTCATTTGTGTTTTCCTGCATCATTTTTATCTGACTGCTGATGAGAACTATGTCATCAGCAAAGTCGAGGTTCTCCAAATGGTCTCCTTGTATCCATTCGATGCCTTTATTACCAGTGCAGCATTTCTTCATTATGAACTCCATAACAACTCCAAATAACAAGGGCGATAAAATACATCCTTGTTTAACCCCAGTTTCTAATGGGAAACATTTGCTCAGTCCTTCCTCTGTTCGAACTGCACACATTGAAAACTGCTAGAATAAAAATTTACATAAAAGAAGGAGTATCTGGGTCTACGCCCTATGGGCCAGCTATGGCTCGAAAGGTCAATAGATAGATAGATAAGTATTGACTTTAGCTGAAAATGTTACATGTTACAGTTTGTAGTGTCACAAATTTAAACCACTTCATTAAAATATCAATTTTAAGAATAAGTGGAATGTACTAAATGCTGCTAAAATTCCAAGATATACGTATATAATATAACTAAAATATTACTATGAGATAGTTATGGTTAGTCGTTAGTCACAGCAAATGAATTAAAATTCATAATTGCTAAACCGCTCGTGCCAGTAGAATAATCCGAATTAACATCTCATCGCATTGAAGATTCCAAACAAAGAAAGGCAGCTGCAGTCCCCATCATAGCAGCTATTGCACATGTCAAAAGACATGAGGCGTAACTGCACCAAAAGTGAACGCAGCCAAACTGTCCTTCGTCATACGATATCATCATTCATCGTAAATAATCGGAATATCAAAACACAATCCAGATAAAACACACAGCACATGGTGTGCATAGAGCATTAAACTCAGTAGCTCCGACAGAAAGCTGGACTTGGAATATGAGGAAACTGCAACAAGGAACACTTTTCAAACAGAGCCTCAAAGGTTCCTGTCGCCTATCCGCTATATTGACTAGAAGTTAACTTTGAGATGAAAATAAATAGCTGTGACATACACACTCTCACATACATATATCATTATTCACAATATATATTTCTAATTGAGATTATTATAGGTTATATTAGACTTGAACATTAACTTACTACATTCTTCTGTTCCTCCCAAAGGCATCAGTCCCGTAGCTTCTGAAGGATTGGTTGTTGCCTAGAAAGATAATTAAAAACACCAATGATGATTTTAACTAATTTTTAACCAAATCTACACAAGTTTAGAATATTTTTTTTAAATTAAACTATTTACAAATTGTTATGACACTACAGCTGAGATCAAATAACTTGAGCACAGAATGAAAGTACACAATAAAGTCTCAAGCTTGAGATATGTTTGATTCAACAAAAACATGTTTGGTCATTTGCAATTGTGCTTATTACTTTTCCATTTAATCCTATCTCATAAACTGTATTAATGTACAATAAACAAAATGTATGAATCTCTGAGATAAGACAAACATGAAAAATTAAAAAAAATATATAAAAAATAGATTAACTCTTAATGTCCGTGGGAAGCTGTCATGGTTACTTACTTATTTACATTTTGCCAAGCAAACACTGACATAGTTACTCTCATTTTGTTTCGCTATAGTGAAATTACACATTTTAAACTACCACATCTGCAAGGGATATAACTCTAATAGAATTTCCTGTCTACAGACACGCGTTGGTTGATCAACGTGGGCTTAATTTGTTCACAAAATCATCAAAATTTGTGTTGTTTTCTAGTCTTCAATCAGCTGATTCGTGTTTACAAGTGAAAAATGGCTAGCAGCAGTGAAGTATCTACTGCTCGTAAACGTGAATTATTATTAACAGCAGAAAAAGCTAGGAATTATGTTCTGAGAACTTTAAATGTAATAGTGATCTTAGTGACTTAGTTTTAGTAGCACTGTTGGATTTAAATGTACCCCCACTTTGGGTAGGTGAGTCCCAATTTTTATATAATTTTTTTTTATTTTTTACAAAAATTTTGATTTTTAATTGCTTAAATTCTTATCCTTCAATTTTTTTTGCAAGATAATGTTTCTGATTATGAATCTGTGTCCTTTTCCCTTCAATTTGATGCCTAATATATATGTCTATGACTTGTTACAGTGAAAATATGAAAGATTTAGTGAAAGAAGTATTTTTCATGAAAAAAAATTATAGCAAAACAGTAGTGACTGGGTAGAAAAATAACGGACATTAAGAGTTAATTTGTTTCTAATTGTTCGTTAAATGTTTAAAAAAAAAAATTAAATATCTCTCTCTATGCAATCTAAGACTAATATAAAAAGCAGAAAATATTTGTTGAAACCAAATATTTTAAGACAATCTTGTATTACTTGCTAAAATAAACTTTCATAATACTCTTATTTTTAATATTTTATTTTGATATAAGTTTTTTTTCTGTTTTTAGATCATTAACAGTTTTAATTTAAAACTGAAATATCAAAGTCTTCATTTTGTATTCACATGTTGATGTTTACACCATCAGACAAATGCTTGTGATAAAGTTTATGTTGTCTGAGGAGAAATCAACTGATTCTAAAGAAGTTGACTCCATGCTTACATTTTCTCATATCTGGACAGTAAACAGTGGAGTTGCTGCATTGTATTTCACCACACAGCTATGATCAAGGTGAGTTGCTGCATTGTATCTCACCACACAGCTATGATTAAGGTGAGTTGCTGCATTGTATCTCACCACACAGCTATGATTAAGGTGAGTTGCTCATTGTATCTTACCACACAGCTATGATTAAGGTGAGTTGCTCATTGTATCTCACCACACAGCTATGGTTAAGGTGAGTTGCTCATTGTATCTCACCACACAGCTATGATTAAGGTGAGTTGCTCATTGTATCTTACCACACAGCTATGATTAAGGTGAGTTGCTGCATTGTATCTTACCACACAGCTATGATTAAGGTGAGTTGCTCATTGTATCTTACCACACAGCTATGATTAAGGTGAGTTGCTCATTGTATCTTACCACACAGCTATGATTAAGGTGAGTTGCTCATTGTATCTCACCACACAGCTATGATTAAGGTGAGTTGCTCATTGTATCTCACCACACAGCTATGGTTAAGGTGAGTTGCTGCATTGTATCTCACCACACAGCTATGATTAAGGTGAGTTGCTCATTGTATCTCACCACACAGCTATGATTAAGGTGAGTTGCTGCATTGTATCTCACCACACAGCTATGATTAAGGTGAGTTGCTCATTGTATCTCACCACACAGCTATGATTAAGGTGAGTTGCTCAATCTTAGAGAGGGAGCTGATGCCTGCTGTTGTTGCCTCTCATCTCAATGTTTTTTTTAGTGTTTCTCTAGTATGGCCTCTTTTTCTTTTACCCTCTAGTTCCAATTTGAGGGCCTGCTTTGAGATTCTCTTGTAGTCTCTTCTCATCGCATGGCTAACATATGACCACCTTCTTCTCTTGATTATCGTTGATATTTTTGGATGCTTTGTCAAATCTCTTCTTTCTGCTCAAGTTTTGAATTCAATCCATTGTACATGATGTATTTTTTTGGGGCATTTGTTTTCTAATGCTTACAGTTTATTTTCTATTTCTTTAGTTATTTTCCAGCTATTGCATGCATAAGTAAGGGTGAATGATACATTTGTTTTGAAAATCTGAAGTTTTGTTTTTCTGCTTTGTAATTTTTATTTCTATTTTTTATCAAGTCTCTGAAAGTCATTGCTGAATGATTGCTATTCTCTAATTTCTTTCTTTGTGTCTCCTTCACGATCTATTCAGCTTCTAAGATGTATAAAATGATCTACCACTTCCACTGCTTTTCTGCAAGGTATATTTTTTTCTTCTGGGCGAATTTGATTTTTCATTACTTTTGTCTTCTCTTGGTTTATCATCATCATCGAGTACCTTCTCCGCAATGAAGGTTGGCTACCATGGATCGCCATTCTACTCTGTTTCTTGCTTTGATGGTGCAGGCTGTCATAGATTGACTTGTCCATCTTTTGATGTTACTCGTCCATGTTAGTTTTGGTCTGCCTCTGCCTCTTTTACCTTGTATTTTCCCTTCCAATATTACTTTTAGTAGGCTGTTGTGTCTTTTAACATGCCCCAAAAATTTCATTTGTCTTGTCTTAATTGTATTTAGTAGTTCTCTTTTTAATTTCAGTTGTTTTAAAACTTCATCGTTTGTTTTCTTTTCTTTCCATCCAATTCTACCTATTCTTCTATAAATCCACATTTCAAAGGCTTAAATTTTCTGTTCTGTTTTCTTGTCTTGGTTTATCACAAGTCCTATTTTTCTAGCCATTGATGACAGGGCATTTATTTTTACTTGCATCATGTTAATTTTGATATTGATAAGGAGGACTATGTCATCCACAAAATCTAGTTCCACCAATTGAAATTCATCATCCATCCATGCTTTTGTTACCAGCATTTCCACATTATGAAGTCGATGGCAATTCCAAATAACATCATCATCATGTGCCGTACCGGTTAGCGTTGGCGATCATGTCCTTCCACAATCTTCTATCCACAGTGCATCATATCAGTTCTGTTGTTGACTGTTTTCCATGCCATGACACCAAGCTATCCAGTATTTTCTCTCTTTGTCGTCTGCAATCTCTCTTTCCTTTTATTTTGCCAGTTGTAACCAAGTATTCCAACTTTCCTCTTCTCATGATGTGCCCAAAAAATGTTGATTGCTTCTTTCTGATGTTTTTTAAGAGCTCCCTTTTTGTGTTGGCCTCTTTGAGAACTTTCTCATTGGTCTTTTTAGCTGTCCAGGGAACTTTCAACATTCTTCTGAGAAATCCCATCTCTGTGGCCTCTAATCGTCTTTTCATTTGTTTATCTATTGTCCATGATTCAATTCCATAGGTCAGAATTGGTTCTATATGGCATCGATGAACTCATATAACATCGATGAAGGGAGATAAAATACATCCTTGTTTCACTCCAGTATCTATCTGGAACCATTCAGTCAGTCCTGCCTCTGTACGAACTATACACGAGAAGCCATTGTACAGATCCTTGATGATGTTAATAACTTTTGGTGGTACTACATATTGTCTAAGTATGTTCCAAATGGTTAAGTTAAAATATCACCCCTTATGATACTTTACATTATGAGACATTTATATATATATATATATAACATAATATTCATAACATAGGATTTATATTTATTTGTTAACTATGCTGAAACAATTGCATTATGGGATCAGGATAATGATGATGATATGAAAGAATTAATATTCCAAATAATAAATAATAAAATTATAAATAATTCTTATATTTCATTATTCATGAAATGTCTCCGAGCTTACCCTGCCTAGATTGTCACAACCCCATCCAAGTGGAATATTTAATCCTTTCCTTTCATTCAATTCAAGCTGAAAATTGAATAATCATATTGGTTACAAGTACAAAAATCTGTTACTGGTAGTTGAGATTTGTAAAATTGGTTACTGGTAGTTGACATTTGTAAAAATTGTTATTGGTAGTTGATATTTGTAAAAATGGTTACTGGTAGTTGAGATTTGTAAAATTGGTTACTGGTAGTTGAGATTTGTAAAAATGGTTGCTGGTAGTTGAGATTTATAAAAATGGTTGCTAGTAGTTGAGATTTGTAAAAATGGTTACTGGTAGTTGATATTTGTAAAAATGGTTGCTGGTAGTTGAGATTTGTAAAAATGGTTACTGGTTGTTTAGATTTGTAACAATAGTGTTACTGGTAGTTGAGATTTGTAAAAATGGTTGTTGGTAGTTGAGATTTGTAAAAATGGGTTACTGGTTGTTTAGATTTGTAACAATAGTGTTACTGGTAGTTGAGATTTGTAAAAATGGTTGCTGGCAGTTGAGATTTGTAAAAATGGTTGCTGGTTGTTGAGATTTGTAAAAATGGTTGCTGGAAAAAGTATGTTTATTCATTAATAGGGAATATATATTTAAAAAAATATAAATATAATATTTTATTCATCATTATCATCATGTGCCATACAGGTTGGCATAGGCGATCATGTCCCTCCACAATCTTATATCTACAGTGCATCGTATCAGTTCTGTTGTTGACTGTTTTCCATGCCATGACACCAAGCTATACAGTATTTTCTCTCTTTGTCGTCTGCAATCTCTCTTTCCTTTTATTTTGCCAGTTGTAACCAAGTATTCCAACTTTCCTCTTCTCATGATGTGCCCAAAAAATATTGATTGCTTCTTTCTGATGTTTTTTAAGAGCTCCCTTTTTGTGTTGGCCTCTTTGAGAATTTGTTCGTTGGTCTTTTTAGCTGTCCAGGGAACTTTCAACATTCTTCTGAGAAATCCCATCTCTGTGGCCTCTAATCGTCTTTTCATTTGTTTGTCTACTGTCCATGATTCGCTTCCATAGGTCAGAATTGGTTCTATATAGCACCGATGAACTCTCGTTCTCATTTTTATTGACATAGATTTGTTGCATAAGATGTTTTTCATTTTCTGAAATGCTATTTTGGCCTGAGCTATTCTGCTTTTTATTTCTGTGGTGCATCTCCCATCTGACATTATTATTGTGCCCAAGTATTTGAAACGTTGCACTTGTTTCAGTTTTGTCTTGTTTATTTTTATGCTGCATGATGGTGATGATTGTTTCTTCGATATAACCATTACTTCTGTTTTCCTACTATTCAGACTGACACCTTTCTTGTTACTTTCTTTTACTATTATGCCTATCATTTCTTGTAGTTTGTTCTCTGTCTCTGCTATTAAGACTGAATATTTTATTAGCCTATGATTACGATAAACTGTTGATACAATGATAAACATAGGAGTTAATTTGGTATTTAAAGAAAGCATCATTTTCTTTTACAATCAGAAATACTAGAGCTCTTTTACAAACCCAGTAGCCTCCTGCAAATTTGTTACATTCAGGGAACTTAAAATTGTCACAAAAATAACTGCCGTTATTTCAGATGCTAGTTCCAGGATCAACTTTTGTCTTAACATTGGAAGTCTGAGGTAGACTTTTTTCTCCATACCATATATAGTCTTTACATATGCGTGTGAGAGCTGGAAAACAACAAGAGACATAGTAACAAAGTTGAACACATTCGAAAATAAATGTCTAAGGAAAATACTTGTTATAGCGTGGAACGAATTCAAAACAAACAAGGAAGTTAGAAAAATCGCCAATCAACCACTAATATCTTCAGTAATCAAGAAAAGACGATGGTCATATGTTGGATATGTGATGAGAAGAGATAATAACCGAATAACAAAGCAAACCCTCATGTGGGAAACAACAGGTAAGAGGAAAAGAGGAAGACCCAGAGAGACATTGAGAAGAACATTGATCAGAGAGGCAAGAGCAGCAGGAATTGGCTCCCTCAATGAGATAGAGTTGCTTACACAGAACAGAGACAAATGGCGAGATTTGATAAAAGATCTTTACAAGGATTTAAAACTGCTAGAATGATAATTTAGATCAGAGAAGGAGTAACTGGGCCTATGCCCTATAGGCCGGCTACGGCTCGAAAGATCAATAAATATATAGATGTTAAACTGCAGACAAACCCAGAAGTTCTCAGTCACTTTCAGCAGATATAATGGCATTACAAAAATATAAGATATTAGACTGTAGACAAATCCATAAGCTTCCAACCACTTTCAGCAGATGATGGTTCTACAAAAATGTAAGATATTAGACTGTAGACAAATCCATAAGCTTTCCAGTCACTTTCAGCAGATGATGGTTCTACAAAAATGTAAGATATTAGACTGTAGACAAATCCATAAGCTTTCCAGTCACTTTCAGCAGATGATGGTTCTACAAAAATGTAAGATATTAGACTGTAGATAAATCCATAAGCTTTCCAGTCACTTTCAGCAGATGATGGTTCTACAAAAATGTAAGATATTAGACTGTAGACAAATCCATAAGCTTTCCAGTCACTTTCAGCAGACGGTGGTTCTACAAAAATGTAAGATATTAGACTGTAGATAAATCCATAAGCTTTCCAGTCACTTTCAGCAGATGGTGGTTGTACAAAAATATAAAATATTAGACTGTAGATAAACCTATAAGTTCCCAGTCTTCTTGCAAGACAAGAGCCATGCAAGAAGACCTGTAAGAGTTTGACAAGAAGACCTGTAAGAGCTTGACAAGAGCCATGCAAGAAGACCTGTAGAGCTTGACAAGAAGACCTGTAGAGCTTGACAAGAGCCATGCAAGAAGACCTGTAGAGCTTGACAAGAGCCATGCAAGAAGACCTGTAGAACTTGACAAGAGCCATGCAAGAAGACCTGTAGAGCTTGACAAGAGCCATGCAAGAAGACCTGTAGAGCTTGACAAGAGCCATGCAAGAAGACCTGTAGAACTTGACAAGAAGACCCGTAGAGCTTGACAAGAAGACCTGTAAGAGCTTGACAAGAAGACCTGTAAGAGCTTGACAAGAGCCATGCAAGAAGACCTGTAGAGCTTGACAAGAAGACCTGTAGACCTTGACAAGAGCCATGCAAGAAGACCTGTAGAACTTGACAAGAAGACCCGTAGAGCTTGACAAGAAGACCTGTAAGAGCTTGAAAAGAAGACCTGTAGAGCTTGACAAGAAGACCTGTAGAGCTTGACAAGAAGACCTGTAGAGCTTGACAAGAAGACCTGTAAGAGCTTGACAAGAAGACCTGTAGAGCTTGGCAAGAAGACCTGTAAGAGCTTGACAAGAGCCATACAAGAAGACCTGTAAGAGCTTGACAAGAAGACCTGTAGAGCTTGGCAAGAAGACCTGTAAGAGCTTGACAAGAGCCATACAAGAAGACCTGTAAGAGCTTGACAAGAAGACCTGTAGAGCTTGGCAAGAAGAATGTGTGAGTATTTATAACCAGTGGGCTATAGGAGCTATCAATGTGTAAACTTTGCATCATCTGTTGACAAAGTCCAAGCACAAAAGAGCCTGTCCAAGTGCAGTGATCTCATTCCTTTTAATCAGTAATCACTAACTGTGGACATATGTTAAAACTATTCCTTAATACTGTATATAGTTAGCACAACTTTAATACATAATTCTGACCTTGCCCAGGGCCACGGCTGTGGTAGCCATATCCAGAACAAAGCTGTCTCCATTATTTGCAGCAGCTGCACATGCTATAGGATTAGTGCCCAAAACTGTCTGCAGATAAAATGGAAAAAACATAATGCCTCATTTCTTCTTCTTCTCTTCTACCTTTCAACTTCCTGTGGAGCATAGGTCTTCAACAAACACTTTCCAAGTCATTCTGTTTCTTGCCATTCGTTTAAGATCATTCCATGTCTTCTCCATCATCTTCATCTCTGCTTCTGTCTGTGTTCTCCAAAAATTTCTTGGTCTTCCTCTTTGTCTTTTCTCCTGGGGATTCCAAAAAAGGGCCTGTTGTGTAATACTCTCAGTTGATTTCCGCAGTGTGTGTCCTATTCAGCACCATCATCTTCACTGTATCTCTTTATCCACTGGTATTTGATTGGTACATTTCCATAATTCTATGTTAGTGATTTTTTTCCTGCCATTTCCATCCTTTTATTCTGCATAAGCATCCATTAATGAAAGTCTGTATCTTCATGATTGTTAATTTTGTTGTTCTCTATGTTTCACAGCCATATGAAAGGACTGCCTTAACATTGGAGTTGAAAATGTTTATTTTTGTATTTAACCTAATTTCTTTGGACTTCCATATGTTTCCCAGTGCAATGAAAGCTCCTGTTGCTTTTGATATCCTTATTTTGGTATCATTTTCTGTTCCTCCCTCTTTATCTATATTACTGCCCAGATATATGTAAGATTTACATCTAATAGAGATATTTCTCCTAATTTTGTTTGGTTATTGCCAACTGCATTAATTCTCATAATGTTGGTTTTTTCTCTATTAATTTTCAGTCCTAGCTGATGTGATCTCTCATCATGTATGCTCATTTTATCCTGCATCTGTTGATGGCTGTGTGATAGGAGAGCTATGTCATCAGTAAAGTCTAAATCATTAAGTTGCTTGGTCAATGACCACTGAATTCCATTTCTGTTGTTTTGAGTTATTCTCATAATCCAATCTATGGCCAGTAGAAAGAGAAATGGAGTCAGAAGGCATCCCTGCCTTACTCCTGTTCTTATTTCAAATGCTTCTGTAAGCTGCCCTTCATGCACCAGACTACATTTCATTCATTCATACATTGTTTTTATCAGGTTAATAAACTTTATGGGGATTCTGTAATGACTCAGTAACTTCCAAAGCATTCCTCTGTCTAAACTATCAAATGCCTTTTCGTAATCTATGAATCGAATAAAGTGGGGACTGTAGTTCTAAACTTTGTTCAACTATTATACGTAGGGTAAAAAACTTCACAAACAATGCCTCATATAACTGTATAATAAACAGAAAATAAAAAACAAAAGATATTGATTAGGGTAATGAAAAACAATGAAAAAAAAATAAAACAGATTAAAGGATTAGTGTTCAAAACTGTCTACAGATAAAACTGAGATAGCACAATACTTCATATCATTGTAAAATATATAGAAAACATAACAAAAATGAACTTGTCAGTGTGACAATTTTTTTAACACTTTAAAGAAATTAAAACTGAGACGATATGGTCATTTAATATACTCTTCATTCGAACAGAAACATTAGCCTATCTAGTGAACTGTGAGTGAGAGAAGAAAGGAGTAAAGACTGACAGAGAATGAGGAGGAATGATGGCATCAAGAAATGGATGAGTCTCAACATTACAGAAATAGCAATTTGAAACAGGGAAAACTGGAGGACAATAGTTGCATCTACTGTCTTAGCTCGAGCTAATCTCAAATGCTTACTCTCTTAGCTCTAATGGCATCAAATACTTACCGTCTTAGCTCTAGTTGGCACCATTAGAGGGGACGTGTTTGTAAAAGCCAAACCCTATATTGGATACATAATCAGTGAATAATCATCAACAATATTCGTACACTTTGTTTAGATATAAAACAAATAATAAATGTAAACAAGCGACAAAGAACTAACTCTCTTTAAGTATATCTTAGAAGAAATAGTACAGAGATTGCCAGTTAAGTCAGGTACAGATTTCACCATAAGTGCAGTCTGCATTTGTTTATGAACATTTTCTATACCTTGCTTTGCTGATACAAAGAAAGACACTGTTATACATCCAGATAATTTGTATTCCATTTAAAACATCTGGAGAATAGTTTTCTATGTCTTCTTGTTTGGTAGCTCTTGCAAATAATTTATTCAGCATTAAATTTAATTTAATTGTGATTTATATACAATGAAAATGTTGAAGTACGTTCTATAAAATATGAACCAGAATTTATAGAAAGTGAAGCAGATTCAATAGAATGTGAAGAAGATTATAGAAAGTTTAGCAGATTTTTATAGATAATAAAGGAGGTTCTATAGAAAATGAAGGAGATTTTATAGACAATGAAGGGGGTTCTATAGAAAGCGAAAGAGGTTTTATTGATAATGAAGGAGGTTATATAGAAAGTGAAAGAGGTTTTATAGAAAGTGAAGGATTTTCTATAGCTAAGAGAAATCATCTAGCAAAAACAGGAAAGATGAAGAGCAAGGGATTTGAGGAAAATAGAGAATTCTTTTTTTCATTGTTTTTCAGAAATTGGCAAGGATTAATCTATAAACTACAGTATGAAAATTAACACAGCAAAAACAGAGGCTATGAGAATAAGCAAATTAAGACACCCACTAAATATTAATATTAAAGATAAAGAAATAAAACAAGTAGAAGAATTAAAATATTTGGGCACAATGTTTACAAAAGATGGAAAAATAGACAGAGAAACTGATATGAGAATACAAAAAGCAAATGCTGTCACATACCAGCTTTCACCATTGTTAAGACACCCAAACATTTCTATAGCAGCTAAACAAATGATAAATAGCATTTTCATACCTATTTTGTGCTATGAAAGTCAAACATGGACCCTTTCTAAATCACAATTAAGAAAGATCAATACATGTGAGTATTGTGAGATGTGATGCTTGAGAAAAGTAACAAACAACACAAGAAGAGATTGAATACCAAATGAAACCATAAGAAAAATGGTAGGAACAAAACCCTGCCAAGAATGTATAGAGCAACAACTTAAATGGTTGGGCCACCTGGTCAGAATGAGTCCTCACCAATCACCATCAATAGCGTTCTTCTCGAGAATGCATGGAAAAAGACCAAGAGAAAGACCTAGAAGAAGATGGTTAGATGCTGTGATAGAGACATGTAACAACAAAGGAAAATCACTAATTCAGACAGTTCGTGCAGCTAAAGAACGACAACTGATATAAATCACGACACCCTTTCAGTATCAGTGAGGAAGAGAAAAGAAGAAGAAGGATGTTCAATAAAAAGTGAACAGAAATTTTATAGAAAGTTAAGGAGATTTTTATAGAAAGTGATATAGATTCTACAGCGAGCAGAGCAGATTCCTTATAAACCAATGATAACTTACAGACAATGAAGTTGATTTTATAGAAAGTACATGAGCTTTTATAGAAAGTGAAGTTAACAATTAAAAGTTAACAATGATTTGTGGCACAATTAATTCTTTCCACAACCATCTGTCCTCGAATCATTTGCATACTCCACATGGCCATTGTTTTACAAATCCTCTTTGTCATTTCTATTCTACATTTTCTTGTCTATTTTCCTCAAATCCCTTGCTCTTCATCTTTCCTGTTTTTTTCTAGATGATTTCTCTTAAGTATAGGATTGTGAGATGACTAATCTTATCAAATATAAGTTAAATTAACTTGATGACTGCACCAAGTAAACCTGAGAATATGGTTGTTATGTATCTGCTGACTGTGCATGAAGAACTACTGAGAAACTCCTGCATCCTCTAAATTTGTTTCTATTTTTACAAATAAAACTTATAAATCATAAAAAAACAAAGTTAGACTTAAGATACTTTTTCCATCGTGTATATAATTTTCACTCGTGTGTTGCCAGGGCCTCATTATGAGGGAAGTAAAGAATAGTGACACTGTGACCTTCCAGGCATGTCGTAAGAAGCAACTAAGGAGATTGATCGATGGCCTGACAGGCTGTCATTGTAAAAAGCATTGTTATGGAAACAGAGCCATAGATTTTAGAAGCAGTGATCTCTGCAATATGTGCCATTTTGGCACGCAAGGTTTCTATTTTTGAGTTTGTGGTTCTGCTCTATGTGCCGTTTTCAGCTCGAAAGGACAATATATAGAGAGAGATATATATAATTTTGGAGGGGAAAATACAAGGTAAAAGAGACAGAGTGGAATGGTGCTCCATGGCAGCCAACCTTCAATGCGGAGACGGCACTTAATGATAATGATATAATTTTCATCTGATTTGTTGCAAGATTAACATTTAAAAATTAAACCTTTCATAATTCCACTTCCTTTATAAAAGTAATGTAAATTGTTTTCTACCATTAACAGAAATTAGCAAGAAATTGGTTATTTATTTTTCATAATATTGCAGCAGAGCATCAATTTAATCTAAAAACAGAAATTACATTTATCAAAATATGGCCTAACTAAGCAAAATATGGTCTAACTAACCAAAGTATGGCCTAACTAACCAAAAGTATGGCCTAACTAACCAAAAGTATGGCCTAACTAACCAGAAGTATGGCCTAACTAACCAAAAGTATGGCCTAACTAACCAGAAGTATGGCCTAACTAATCAAAAGTATGGTCTAACTAACCAAAAGTATGGCCTAACTAACCAAAAGTATGGCCTAATTTGCATATACTCTGACAGGGATATTATTAATTACACACTGCATTGTACAGCACCAGCTCTCTGGACAGTCCTCTTCAAGGCCAGGTAACTTCTAGCACAAATTACAGTCTGGAGGTTCTCATTGGAGTGGACTTATACAAATGCAGTTTTCACAGTGACAAATCAAATGTGGCTAATATGACCACAACACAACCTAGACAACCTAGTCTGAGGTTGAATGAACCGTGTCTCACCAAAAAAAGGCAAAACCATTAGTCAATAATAATCAACTAAAAATATTTGACAGGGTAAAAGATATTTGTAAAAATTATACAAAAGTAAACACTGCCTTTCAGTCTGGAACTGAATGAGTTAATATTATAAAGTATGGGATAAAATTGGGAGCCTCGATAGCTCAGTGGTTAGTGAACTGGACTACAAAGGACAAGGGGTAGGGTTCGATCCCAACCGACGGCTTCCGGGTTCACCCAGCCTTAAATGGGTACCGGATTTTTTTCTGGGAAAGTAAAGCGTGATACCGACCACATTACCCCAAAAATCATGTGCTGAAGGTCTGTAAAATTTATGGTCACTAACACCATATTCCCTATACGCCACTTGGTGTGACGGAGGTACTTTACTTTTTTTATTTTATACTACTCATGTGTCATACTACTTTCAGTCATTTTGAGCATATGGAAAGTGTACTGCCAACACCTTCTCCATATTTAGCTTGACATAGTCTTGTATCCTTATGCAGTCTGGTTGCAGTTCCCACTTGTCAGGCCTTGCAAACCTCTCTCGTAGGGAATGGTGAACCAGCAGAACAAACATGGCATGTAGAAGAAAACATGGGGAGGTAGCATCAGAGAATGAACAGGAAGGAAGGAAGAGAGTGAAGAAGGATGGAAGGAAGGAGGAAACATGCATTAATGTCACGGATACTAACTAAATTGGTCATTGCATGCAGATTTTAACAATGCAGGTAAATATAGTGACAGACTGGTTTAACTGTGAACCATATTAGGTCTAGGGAAATAGAGAAAGTGAAAAAAACAGAAACAAACACACTGAGATATTGCTGTGACACCAGAACTTACAATAAGGTCTTGCTCCATTGCTCTAAGAGCATACCAGCCAGCAATGCCAAAATGGTTGGAACCTACATAGATCATATTAACAATATTTTATTTTTGAAGTATATATAAAAGAAGTATTAACATTTTAGTCTCCGGAACTCCAAACAATCATTCAACTAATTTTGATGAAATTATTGTCTTTAAAATGAGAACTAATTATTGTCCAGGCTTCCCCAAAAATCTGCCATATTTAATTATCAACCCTGAATAAAAGAAAATAAAAACAAAGGATTCCTTTTAAGCCTCATGGCTTACGGGGAATACGGTGTTGGTGTCCACATGTTTTAATGACCAATGGCAGATATTATGGGTCATGTGGTACATATAATACCAGGCTGCCCTAATTTTCCAGAAAAATCTGGTGCCCATATAAGGTTGGGTGAACCTAGGAGCCATTGATTAGGGTCAAACCTAATCAAATGCACTTCATAGTCACAAATCTTTGTCATTAGTACTTCATTTTTGCCTGATACTGCAGGGCACAAAAGGATGAAAAACATAACAAATGGTTGGCAAACTAGGTCAGAGGTAACAGCAGTATTAAACTTCACCCAGTCAGACAAATAGAAGCATTAATAGCAAACATTAACTTGCAAACAAGAACAAGATGATGTAATTTTAAGATTTTAGTTAGATACAGCCTGTTTCTCAACAATATTTTAGTTTTCTTGATCAATTTAGAAATTTAACCTATAGATAATTTTCTTGGTACAATCTGGCAGATTAAAGGAAGCTATTTACTACATTTTTAAAAAATTTGTGGTGGAAGAATTTTTACACACTAGAATTTGTTCTTTTTTGGCAATTTTCTTTAGAGTGTATTAAACCTCTATTTATACAAAATTGTAATTACAATATAAAATTAATATTACTGTATGGTGCCACAAATGTTAACCCACTCATAAAATAACGATTTTAAGAATAAATAAAATATAGTAAACAGGATATCTCTAACAATTGCTGACAAACCTTCGTGTCTAAGGTTTAAGTTACAGTGACACTTTTACTTTAAAAGAAGCAGCTGCGCAGAAAGTGGTGACAAACATCAAATACATACAGGCAATAAAATATAATCACTGCAACCAACCAGAAAATGAGCTGAAGAGAATATAAAATTAAATAATGAAAACCATAAAGCGTATAACAGTTATATATTTAAAAAAATGGATGTCCAGTAATAGATAATGATGCAAGGGAGTGATGTTAAAAAACTTCACTGTGGTTGGTCATAGTTTATGCAGTTAAAAAGAGGGCAGTGTCATTCCTTGTTGTTAATACCTTCCTCAGCTCAATGAGCAAGATATTCATTTCTTTATAGCTGGATTGACTGCAGTGCAACAGGCTGGGACCAAACCCATGTTCACTGTATCATCAAGCCAAAGAGTGCTAACTATGACATAACTGATGTTCTCTTGACAGTCAGTTGCAAATAAAATCTAATTTACAATCGTTAGACAATTTATCCAAAGAGAGATTAATGCAAAAAGGAGGCAAATACTCTAAACACACCAAAAAAAAAAAAAAACAAGTAATGAAAGGACAGAACTAAATGTTAAGAAAAACAAACTTAAAAATTAAAAGATTGAAAATAAAAACAACTAACCATAATCTACTATTATTATTCAACTTTAAAAACTACTATACGATTCACTACCCCAGTTCACATCACAATTCCACAGCTTGAAGAGTTATTGGGTCACAATCAATTATTATTCTGCAACAATCGTTAATATGAAGGTGGTGACTGAAGCAGTTACATGTGCCCTTAAATTAGGGTAATATATATAATCAGCATAATAACTGTAATAATGTTGACGATGAGCATTGTGTTCCTCATGATGAGGCTTGGTGTGATTGTTCTGTCTGTTGTGATGTAAGGCCAGATCTAACCAGGCAGAAAACCTCTCTTTGATTTCTACTTTAGACGTTACAGAACTGGACAACAGTTGTGGACATCAACAATCAAGAACAACTCCACTGTACACAGTTTCAATCAAGTACACTGTTTAACTCTCTAAAACCCTAGATCTGGTACTACCTCAAGTAGGTTTCAAAAACACAGTTGAAAGGACCAGTTAAATGCTTCTAAAAGTACAGAACCTACCTCTCTGGTATGAAAGTGGATGACATAGATAAATAAATGTAATAAAATAAATAAATTTAATAAATAAATTATATGTCAAATCAAAATGTTACAGAAGAATCTATAGGATACCTTAGATAATGAAAAAGAGCAATGAAGAAATATTAAAAGAGATTATTAAACATTGAAATAAACTGTCTCATAAACAACACTGTGTTGTGGAAATTAAAATACTAATGCCACATCAAAAGACACAGTTGGCTAGAAAGAAAAATGATGGAAGGCATAGTTCCAGGAACCAGAAATTGGGGCAGACCAAGAAAAGGTGATTTCAAGACTTCATTGAGACCTTGAGTATGATAGTAGAAGAATTAGATCTGGCTAGAAACAATTACACAGATGTTTCTGATGAGCAGTGATGAGTACAATGTTCAGCAAAGAACAGGCAGCCCAATGTTTTATATATAGATATATAGATATATGTATAATATATGTGTATATAAAATGTTATATATGTATTTATATAAGAATATACCCTGGGTGTAGATCACACTGGGTTTGTGTCAATGAATGAGTAGATAAATTAGTTTTGCATGCAACTATGGTTGAGATGATCGACATGCACTATAGTGATATCTTGAAGGCTCTCAATGAAGGAAACCGAAATAACATTGTTATCATTGAGGGTGTGGCCTTGGATTTGTAATTGGGATTCTTGTACAATTTTGATTAAATAGAAATAACGTGTAATGAAAATCTTGGCATATGCATGACCAGCAAGCTACTGAAACCATCTGTGTGCACATACTTCATTATTTGTTGAAGGAAGGCAAATAAACACCTTTTGCTTGCCCTGAGTGTTCAACTCTAACAAAGTAAGCAATGAGACACAATCAACAGCTACTATTGTTCTCTTTTAGATTTTCTGTCTCTTTGCTACTGTCTATAAGTTGACATAAATGAATTTCAATAATCTCCTCCTGCTGTCATTTCAGTTCTCTCTCTCAGTGTTTGCATCTTATCTCTTTCACAGTTTCCTTATTTGATGAACTTTGTCAGACATGATGAGTGTGTTATATATATGCTGTATCATCTAAGTTGACGAGTGTGTTATATATATGCTGTATCATCTCAGTTGACGAGTGTGTTATATATATATGGCTGTATCATTTCAGTTGACGAGTGTGTTATATACATGACTGTATCATTTCAGTTGACGAGTGTGTTATATACATGACTGTATCATCTCAGTTGACGAGTGTGTTATATATATATGGCTGTATCATCTCAGTTGACAAGTGTGTTATATATATATATATGGCTGTATCATCTCAGTTGACAAGTGTGTTATATATATATGGCTGTATCATCTCAGTTGACGAGTGTGTTATATATATATGCTGTATCATTTCAGTTGACGAGTGTGTTATATATATGACTGTATCATCTCAGTTGACGAGTGTGTTATATATGCAGCTGTATCATCTCAGTTGACGAGTGTGTTATATATGGAGCTGTATCATCTCAGTTGACAAGTGTGTTATATATATGCTGTATCATCTCAGTTGACAAGTGTGTTATATATATGCTGTATCATTTCAGTTGACGAGTGTGTTATATATATATATACGGCTGTATCATCTCAGTTGACGAGTGTGTTATATATATGCTGTATCATTTCAGTTGACGAGTGTGTTATATATATGACTGTATCATCTCAGTTGACGAGTGTGTTATATATGCAGCTGTATCATCTCAGTTGACGAGTGTGTTATATATATATGCTGTATCATCTCAGTTGACAAGTGTGTTATATATACGGCTGTATCATCTCAGTTGACGAGTGTGTTATATATATGCTGTATCATTTCAGTTGACGAGTGTGTTATATATATGACTGTATCATCTCAGTTGACGAGTGTGTTATATATGCAGCTGTATCATCTCAGTTGACGAGTGTTATATATGCAGCTGTATCATCTCAGTTGACGAGTGTGTTATATATATGCTGTATCATCTCAGTTGACGAGTGTGTTATATATATGCTGTATCATCTCAGTTGACAAGTGTGTTATATATATGCTGTATCATCTCAGTTGACGAATGTGTTATATATATATATATATATATATATATATATATACGGCTGTATCATCTCAGTTGACGAGTGTGTTATATATATGCTGTATCATCTCAGTTGACGAGTGTGTTATATATATGACTGTATCATCTCAGTTGACGAGTGTGTTATATATATGACTGTATCATCTCAGTTGACGAGTGTGTTTTATATATATGACTGTATCATCTCAGTTGATGAGTGTGTTATATATATGCTGTATCATCTCAGTTGACAAGTGTGTTATATATATATGACTGTATCATCTCAGTTGACAAGTGTGTTATATATATGCTGTATCATCTCAGTTGACGAGTGTGTTATATATATGACTGTATCATCTCAGTTGATGAGTGTGTTATATATATGACTGTATCATCTCAGTTGACGAGTGTGTTATATATATGCTGTATCATCTCAGTTGACAAGTGTGTTATATATATGACTGTATCATCTCAGTTGACGAGTGTGTTATATATACAGCTGTATCATCTCAGTTGACGAGTGTGTTATATATATGCTGTATCATCTCAGTTGACAAGTGTGTTATATATATGCTGTATCATCTCAGTTGATGAGTGTGTTATATATATGCTGTATCATCTCAGTTGACAAGTGTGTTATATATATATATATATATATATATATGCTGTATCATCTCAGTTGACGAGTGTGTTATATACATGACTGTATCATCTCAGCTGACGAGTGTGTTATATATATACGGCTGTATCATCTCAGTTGACGAGTGTGTTAAATATATATATGGCTGTATCATCTCAGTTGACAAGTGTGTTATATATATATGGCTGTATCATCTCAGTTGACAAGTGTGGTATATATATATATATGCTGTATCATCTCAGTTGACAAGTGTGTTATATATATGCTGTATCATCTCAGTTGATGAGTGTGTTATATATATGCTGTATCATCTCAGTTGACGAGTGTGTTATATATGCAGCTGTATCATCTCAGTTGACGAGTGTGTTATATATATGCTGTATCATCTCAATTGAGAAGTGTGTTATATATATGCTGTATCATCTCAGTTGACAAGTGTGTTATATATATGCTGTATCATCTCAGTTGACAAGTGTGTTATATATATGCTGTATCATCTCAGTTGACAAGTGTGTTATATATATGCTGTATCATCTCAGTTGACGAGTGTGTTATATATATATATATACGGCTGTATCATCTGTACGGTGTACAATTTTACACAAATACGGTGTATTCAATTTAGTGTGTTATATATATATATATATATATATATATATATATATATATATATATATATATATATATATACGGCTGTATCATCTGATACGGCTTTGTGTGCTTAGCACACTACTATATGGATCCGAAACCTGGACAACATACTCAAACCAGGAAAAAAGACTAAATGTCTTCCACATGCGATGTCTCCGCAAAATAATGCACATCAAATGGCAGGACAAAATAACCAACTTAACTGTCCTGCAACGTGCTAAGACCCTAACAATCATGTCGATGCTCAGAAGTCGAAGGCTAAGATGGCTGGGGCATGTCCAACGGATGGAAGAAAAACGCATTCCTAGGCAAATACTATATGGCGAGCTAAAACACGGAAAACGACAAATCGGCAGACCTAAACTACGATATAGAGATATCTGCAAATCATCTCTGAAAGACTTCTCCATCTGTGAAAACGACTGGCAACATCTGGCAAGTGATCGCACATCATGGAGAGCACGTATAAGGAACGGTATAACAACATTTGAGGCTGTTCTAAGACAGGACTTAGAAGAGAAGAGACTCATGAAAAAGGATGGTAAATCCTGTGGACCAGCGAGCCTGACCTGTTCATTATGTGACCGCGTGTGTTTGTCAAACATTGGTAGAATTAGCCACGAGAGAAGCTGTTCGGCAAAAACAATACCTCAAAAAAATACGCAATAGCCTCCACTAGACCGTCTGACAAGACGAAAAGGGCCATACATACGGCTACGTCATCGTATTGGTTCCCTAAACCGGCCGTGCGCAAATCTTACGGTCTGCTGTTTGATGTGCAACAAGAATAATTTGACGACTGACTGTGTGTCTATATGTTCGGAATTGGAGTCATCAACGATGGCCTAACATCATCAAGTGCTACGATGATCATCATTTTCAAGAGGACGTGACTTACCGGTATATGGGGATAGGCGGCGGGAACAAATGAAGGCTATGCATGAAATGTGTTCCTTGTTGCAGTTTCCTCATATTACAAGTCGCATGTCTGTGTTAGTCACCTCTAGTGACTCGGGCAGATGGTGCTCGTAAACCTGGGAAGGCCGACCATCTAAGGGCAGAATCCCCCGACAGAAAAGATCAACTGCTGCCTTGCAGGAAGATTGGAGACAATCAAAGGCTAAGGAAAGCAAACCTGAAAAAATGCTGGCTGAAATCGGATGCACTGGGCCACTGGCGCAGAACACAGTGCAACGTATTAACGGGTGTTCAGTCAGAGTGGATCTGACAGACTCTAATTGTGATGTTCTGTCTGTGGGGGCGATCAACACACTTAGCCTGACAGCTGACTTCATATGAGAGTCTGGAATCCTTACTCTGATTGAGTCCTGAACGCAGAGAGAGAGAGATATCATCTCAGTTTTTTATTCTACATGGTGGAAAGGCGATTATTAAATATACAAGATACAGTGTTGAGAGGAACAAATGCCAAGTCTCAGGTGTTTGATTTCATCTTTAAAGTAAGCTTTAACGGTGGCAGCAAACATCTGACATGAAAGAATAAAGCTGAGCTTACCACACGCAGAAACCCATCCTATTCCTGCCGTCTTTGCTTTCTGTATTGCTGTGTCAATGCAGAATCTGCCAACCACAGGTCCTGTCATAGAACACAAAGTGATCAAGATGTAAAAGCAAAACAAACAGGGTTGGTGACAAGAAAGTCAATAAAGAAAATACAGCAATAAGTAAAGAAAATAATTAGAGGTGATTGCCCTTTAGAAGTTTCAAACGCTCTTCAGTTGCAAATCAACAGGTTTCAATTTTCACTCTTCTTACTCTCAAAAACAGACCAAAAGGTTTCAATTTTCACTCTTCTTACTCTCAAAAACAGACCAAAAGGTTTCAATTTTCACTCTTCTTACTCTCAAAAACAGACCAAAAGGTTTCAATTTTCACTCTTCTTACTCTCAAAAACAGACCAAAAGGTTTCAATTTTCACTCTTCTTACTCTCAAAAACAGACCAAAAGGTTTCAATTTTCACTCTTCTTACTCTAAAAAACAGACCAAAAGGTTTCAATTTTCCCTCTCACCTGCAAATCAACAGATTTCAATTTTCCCTCTCACCTGCAAATCAACAGATTTCAATTTTTCCTCTTCTTACTCTCAAAAACAGACCAAAAGGTTTCAATTTGCCTCCTTCTTCTTACTCTCAAAAACAGACCAAAAGGTTTCAATTTGCCTCCTTCTTCTTACTCTCAAAAACAGACCAAAAGGTTTCAATTTGCCTCCTTCTTCTTACTCTCAAAAACAGACCAAAAGGTTTCAATTTGCCTCCTTCTTCTTACTCTCACCTGCAGACCAACAGAGCAGTTTCAGTTGAAAGATGGATTTTTCCTGAGAGGTGTCCTAGAGGACACCAAACTTGTTATTTTACTCAGTCTGTGATCACCTTCACAGGGTGAAATCCACAGTTTGGATCTCATCTTGTCCCAACTACTTTCCACCAGAGTGTCTTTGATCGCTCTCTCTCTCTCTCTCTCTCTCTCTCACATACATATACATGCACGCGCACACATACACTCTCCATCTGGAGTTCATTATACACTAGCTCTTGTGATGACCTTTGAATGTTCTATGAGAATACGGCCCGTCAGTCTGAGTACCTCCAAGTTATCACTGTGTACACCTGTTCTTGATCCCGGTTATCAACACCTTTTGGTTATTTATTTTGTTTGACCACAATATTTTGAAGAAGTTTTCTTAGACGCGTTCTATAAAATTCTTCTTCTTTCCTTCCTCATCTGCCTTTCAGCGTCGAGGGGAGATATAATTTGCGGTCTTTTGCTCTTCTGTTCGCCTCTGCTACTGTTATGTTTCCTAGTGCTTCTAATATTCCATCGACCCATCTTTTTCGTGGTCGACCCTTGGGTCTGGTGTTCTCACAACGTTTGTTGAAGGCTCGTTGTGTTGTGTTTTGTTCTTTCTGCCTTGTCACGTGGCCAAACCATTTTATCTGTTGTTTCCTTATATATTCTATGGCGGGGGCTATTCCTAGCTTTTTTTCTCAGTTCTTAATTTCTGATCTTATCTCTCAGGTTGTTTCCTGTCATTCGTCTAACACATTTCATCTCTGTAGAGGTTATTTTTCTTATTGTTCTTGCATCTAGGAGTAGTAGTAGACCAGGAAGGTTACACACCTATGACGTAACAAAGACAAAGAGTAGGGTATACCCTACGAAGTCCAGTACCCTTCAAGTACAAGAGTTATATAGAGACGGCGCCAAACTGCGCCAAGCTGCGGCAAGCTGCGGCAAGCTGCGGCAAGCCAGAGTGATGTCATGATATATGTATATATGAATAGGGCTTGTATAGTGCATGAAGGGGTGGGTTGTTGAGGGGGATAATTACCGAGTCATGTATTGGACATCAGTTTTTCCCGCCAAAGTGACTTCCAATAGGAGCTAGTGTGTGTGTGTGTTGTCTGGCTATAGACCACGCCCACTCCGGAAGTGAAAGTACCATATTAGGGAGTAGTGATACGTTAGTTATTTCATAGTTATGGTGAGCATTTATACATATAATAGTAATAGTAATAGTTATTATATCTAAGTGGACGTAAACGGGCCCCGTATTTAAGATAGGGACCATAAGTAGGTATATATATATACATATATATATATTGGCAAATCTTGCTGGCGGTATTAATGAACAGTCATTTTCTCCCACCGTGGCACATAATGACCCAATCGTTGCCGCTCTCGCGTGAGGTTATTGATTATTTTCTCCAGCGAGCGCGAAACGCAACAGGTTATTTAAAAAAAAGGCGCGTACACGGTTTAATATATTCATTCGACTAGCGTCGGTCGGGCAGTCAGTCACGAGGTACCCACAGTGATAACACTGCCAGATACGCTTCTATATCTGTAAATCTACAACCAGAGCCTCACCGATATTATCCTATCAGAGCTGTAAATCTAACAGCAGATAACCACAGGTGTTATACTGAAACAACGTCGGAGAAGCTAGGAGAACCAGCCTTTTAAAAACCAACATTATAAGAATACAGGTAAGTTGAAATTTTACTTAAAATACATAACAATGTGTGTTTATTATCATAGTTTTATTAATGTAAATTAATTACGTAACATATAGGAACGTGTTCGGTAAGTATTGTAACGGTCACAGAGCAAAGCTGTTACGAAATAGAGTCCACATCGTCGTATCCTTTTCGTTAGAGAAGGCTAGGAACTTTTTCCAACCTCCGTTTTTACAAGCCAGTCTCCGAATAATCCACCGATAAACGTCCCGGTAAAGAAAGCGAAGCTCTTTTCCAGAGAAGATATATCTGTATCAGAATCGTAAAAGTCTTTGACATGGTTCTTAATTAGTCGATAAGCCAGTGTATAAATAATCACGAGGCGCCCACAGTTTAAAATTCCATCTGAAACCATATAAACCACAATGGTTACAAACGAGGCGTAAATATCCTTATCAACGACTCCCAAAGTTATACCAGCGAATAACGAGTCATATCTCTCTGATACCGTATAGACTAGTTTAGCCATTGACTTATAAAACGGGGAAAGCTTCTTTTTAGTCTTATCGTAAGTGTGGATAATGTCAACAGCTAATACCACAATTTCGTTCGAAACTGTAGCCATACACATTTTACAATCAGAACTAGTCATTTTTGAAGCCATATAAGATAAATTCAGAAGCGCGCGTGGTACGTGAAATCAATAATGTGAAACATGTCTGGACATGTTCGGCTATACATTACGCGTGAGTCACACAAACTGAGCGATGTATTAAGTTCCATGAATCTTATAGTTCCAGTCGCGTTAGTACAAACACATATTGTAAAAGTGGTATGGTTACGATAGTGATATGAACATGATTGGGATAGAGACTCAAATATATCAATAAAAGCGTTAGTAAACACCTAGATACCCGCTCACCGACAAAATATAATATTTAAAACTAACTGTTAATGGATGCGTGTTTTAGTTAAGTAATAAGTACGTAGATGTTGATAATGTGTTTTGAGTAGAAAGATTAAAATACTGATAAGAGAGAGCGAGGTAGAGAGCGACGGAGAGAGAGAGAGAGAGAGAGAGAGATTGAGAAAGAAAGAAAGAAAGAAAGGTAGAAAGAAAGAAAAGAAGGAAAAGAAAAGAAAAGAAAGAAAGAAAGATTTGAAACGGTCTGATATAGCGGTGGTAGACGCTGAGAGACAGTTATAATAAACTAGCGAAAGCGGAGGAATGAGTCATATCTGGCTATAGCGTTTATGATAGTAGGAGTGGTCGATGAGTTTTGAGTTGTACGGGGATGGTGTAAGACATGAGAGCTGGTGAGGTTAGGTGTGCTAATGAAGTGGTCGATAACTAATAACTGTCTAGTAACATATAGTATGTGTGCGTGCGTACATGTGTGTGTGTGTGTGCGCGCGTGCGTGTGCGAGCGCATGTTATATATGTATACTATTTCAATGTATTTTTGGTACGCGCACTAAATGCGTGGTTTTATCTCGTTGACAGATGGCCTCACGTAACGAACTTGTAAGCAGACCACGCCACGTGTGTGAAACGTGTGGGAAAAGCTTCACACGGCGACACGATCTAGCCAGACACGTAGATAGTGCGCACGGCCAACAGAGATATCCGTGTCCTATATGCGGCTGCATCTTTACAAGATCCACAAATCTTACCAACCATGTGGCGAAGAAACACACAGCATATGCAACTATAACACCGGCACCAGCACCGGCTACATCAAGGGCCCCGACAGTATTCTCTGCAACAGACAACAATGTTGCAGAGACCGGGGATGAAGAACAACAACACTCTAGAAAGAAACCCCGAGTAGATAACACTCGTGGGGGTGAGCAGCCTACACCTAGTAACAGTACAGAGCACATATCATCTGTACACATTAATACTAAATACTCGTGTAAAGACTGCGGGAAAATATTTACTACCCAAAATCATCTAGCTCGGCATGTAGACACTGTTCACAATAAACAGACATACCAGTGTCCTATATGTGTATGCGAATTTAACAGACAGGACAATCTAAGTACACATATTAAAAATAAACACCAACTAGTGATATCAACAAGTACAAGCTCAACATCCTCGACAAGACCATCAACCTCATCAGTATCAACCACCTCCACAACAGCATTGTCAACCACCTCCACATCAGCAGCATCAACCACCTCCACCTCATCAGCATCAACCACCTCCGCCACCTCATCAGCTTCGATACCGACGACCTGTTCAAAGCCCAGAGCTGAACCAACAAATAAGAGGAAGCGGAATAATGAACAATCGATAGAGCGTCAACACAGCAAGAAGGCGCGAACGGATCTAGAATTAGACAGTTTAGCTAGTTTACCAGCAGATGTTAGACAGGTCTATGTCGACAACTGGCCGGCAATAAGGTCACATAGTAATAATAACAGGCATCTGTCAGTCCACACGGTCTTCCATAATCCAAATTCACACCTACTGCCAAACTGGGCAAATATCCTAAATCCCATCTTTAATAACCAAACACATAGATTTAAAATAAATTATTCTCACAATTTCATCCTGAGGAATAAAGAAAACAATGACCTTCGGTTTTTCCATAGTAGTTTCAATAATAGTTTAATTCTTTCAACTCCGATGGTTATCAATAACAGAGCAGATTTTGATAGGTTCCTCACACAACTACAAGATAGCGACCCTTTAAACCACGCAAATCATAACAGACCGAGCACTAAATATAGTGTTGAAACCCTTCCCAGCACTTCGTTCTATCTCTATCATTTCGTAGAATATCCTATCGGGTGTCTAACCACCGAACTGCCACAACACATTACAAACAATAAATTCATTTATACATTACAAAATAGCATAAACGGGCCAGCATATACTGATAATCTATGTTTCTTTAGATGCGTAGCGTTATTTAGGGGCGCTAAACTTAATCACTTACACAGACCCACTCGAGATCTCCTGAAACAGTGGCAAGACCATCAGGGGTTAGATATAGACGACGAGTTCCCCGGTGTAACGCTAGCGCAGATTCCCTCTCTAGAAAAGTGTTTCGGTATTAACGTGGACGTCTTCGCTTTTGACAAAGACCAAGCCCTGTCCCCAATGCTAAGAGGTAGTACGACTTTTAGCGACACCTTACGAGTTCTATTTTACGAGGAACATTTTATGTATATAGCGGACATAGATAAGGCGGCCCATGCTTTTTCTTGCCCTAAATGTGGGAAATTGTGGAAAGAATGTTGGCGTATGGATAAACACGAGAAGACATGTACCGGGGATAAGCGAAAAGACAAGTATATCGGAGGAGTTTATAGGAACAAAGAGGGTATACTCGAAACGATAGCTAATAGGGGTATAGAAGTTCCTAATAACTACGTGTATCCCTACAGAGCGACGTACGATTATGAATGTTACTTTAGTAATGTACCGACGACAGATGGAAACATTAGTAGTGTGACCGAATATGTAGCCAGGCATATTCCAATGTCTTGTGCCGTAGCCAGTAATATTCCTGGTTATGAGAAACCAGTATGTTTTGTGAGCGAAGGTGATTCTCAAAAATTAGTGAGTAAAATGATAGATTATCTAGAGACATTAGCGAAACGGGCGTATATAATCTTACGCGGTAGTTTCAAACAGGTTTTTGACAGTTTAAGAGACAGGGGTGACTGTAGTGACCTCATAGGGAAACTCGAATCATACTTGAAAGAGCTCCCCGTTATAGGGTTCAACTCTGGAAAGTATGACTTAAACGTTATCAAACCATATTTAATAAGACATTTCGTAGCTGGGGCGAACAAAGTAGAAAAAGCGAATGAAGAAGAAGATGAAGAAAAAGAAGTAGAAGATGACGATGAAGAAGAATTGAAAAATGATGAAGATGACGATGAATTGAAAAATGATGAAGAAGAAGATGACGATGAAGAAGAAGATGATGAAGATGAAAAAGAGGAAGAAGAAGAAGAGCCGAAACAAAACAAAACTAAGAAAGGGGTGACCTCGCCCTTCAAGTTTATCGTTAAGCGCAATAATAATTTTATGTGCATCTCCACCAGTCGACTAAAGTTCTTAGATATTATAAATTATCTCGCCCCGAGGTTCTCTTATAGTAAATACTTGGCGGCGTACAAGATTAAAGAGACTAAAGGCGTATTTTGTTACGAGTATATTACGAATCTAAAAAAGTTAGACGAAACCTCTCTCCCCCCTCATGAGGCCTTCTTTTCGACGCTTAAAAACTGTAATATTTCAAACGAAGAGTACGAGTATTGTAACAAGATATGGGCGGACAATAACATGTCCACTCTCAGAGATTTTCTTGTTTGGTATAACAATAAGGATGTCGGGCCCTTCCTACTCGCATTAGAGAAACAGATCGAATTTTACGCGGGTTTAGGTGTAGATATGTTTAAGGACGCCATTTCAGTCCCGGGTGTAACGTTAAGATACCTCTTCAACACCATACCTAAAAACGTAGTCTTTTCTTTATGCGGTAAACGCGAGGCAGAGCTTCATAAAACACTTAGAGATAATATAGTGGGTGGCCCGAGCATAATCTTTCATCGCCATCACGAGAAGGACGAGACTCGAATCAGAGGTAATCCTCAAAACGTAGTAGAGAGTCTTAAAGGCTACGACGCAAACGCTCTGTATCTCTGGGCGTTGATGCAGAAAATGCCCACTGACTTTCCAATTATACGAAAAGTTGAGGACGGGTTTAGACAACGTAAAGTTAATTATTACGATCAGCAGAGTAGAGAGTGGTTGACGTGGGTAGCTCACAAACACAACATTGAGTTGCGAACTCAATACAACGGGGGTGAGGTACCACTGGGACCTCGTAGGATTAGAGTGGATGGCTTCTGTCAAAAGAGTAACCTATCCGCTAATAATAAAGTCTGGCAGTTTATGGGGTGCCTGACGCACGGCCATATCTGTCACCTCACTGAAAAACACAAAGGTGTTAACCCTATAAACAAAAAACCCTTGTCCGAGCTATACGACAAGACCCGGGAAATTCGCGAATATTTAACCAACGACGTTGGAGTTGACGTGGTTGAGATGTGGGAATGTGAGTGGCAAGAGCTAAAGAAAATCGACAGCACAATTATTCCGTTTCTTAAACAAGCCCTCCCCAGATCAAAACCATCGTATGCCCGGGAAAAATTACCACTAACCGTCGCGCAGATCTTGAAAGCTGTTAAAGACGAAACGCTGTTTGGTCTGGTAGAATGCGATATTCATGTCCCCGACTCTCTCAAGGAATATTTTAGCGAAATGACACCCATATTTAAAAACGTAGACGTGTGTAGAGACGATATAGGAGAGCTTATGAAGGAATACGCCGTGAAAAATAAATTATTGACGACCCCTAGACGTACCCTGATAGGTAGTTATATCGGGAAGAAAATTCTTTTGGCCACCCCCTTATTAAAATGGTATTTGGATCACAGTCTAGAGGTAACCAACATCTACCAAGTGATCGAATACCACCCTGTTAGTTGTTTCAAACAATTTGGGGACACCGTATCCGACGCCAGACGAAAAGGGGATGTAGATGAGACGCAGTCCATTACGGGGGAGACCATGAAGTTGTTAGGAAATTCGGCGTACGGAAAAACGCTCACCGATAAAGCGAAACACTCGAACGTCGCGTACTGCGAGGGTGAGTCCGCTTCCAAGCTCGTTAACGACCCCCTATTTAAACATATGACAGATTTAGGAGTAGGGAATATATTCGAGGTGGAAATGTTAAAAAAGACGACGAGGTGGGACCTTCCGCTACAAATCGGCTACTTTGTATATCAATACGCCAAGCTACGGATGTTGCAATTTTATTACGATTTTTTAGACCGGTTCGTAGAGAGATCATACTTTCAGTTGTGTGAAATGGACACTGACAGTCTGTATTTGGCGTTAAGTAAACCTAGTTTAGCTGCCGCCGTTAGACCGCCTTTACTCGAAACTTTTTATAACGAGTACGATCAGTGGTTCCCCTCAGAGACCTGTAGCGTTCATCGGGAGGAGTTTGTTAGGAGTAAAGGTAAATTTAAGGTAGATTGTCGAGACTGCGAAAAAACAAAATTGTACCATAAACGTACCCCCGGTTTATTTAAGTTAGAGTACGAAGGGGATGGAATGGTGTCGTTATGTAGTAAAACATACCACTGTTTTGGAGATTACTCAAAAACTAGTACTAAAGGGCTTAGCAAACATCACAATAAACTAGACAAAGATATATTTATGAAGGTTCTCAAGACACAACAGGCGCAGGGAGGGAAAAATGTGAGTTTTAAACGATATAAATCGAGTGTCTATACATATACACAACATAGAAATTCTCTCTCTTATTTCTACATCAAACGCCGTGTGCACAACGACAATGTGACGACTTTTCCGTTAGGTATCTAGAGTATTTATGTATATTATGTATATACAATGATACTTTTGTGATAGTTTTATGTCCAGTGATAATGAACATATGTTTGTGTCGTTGTCACGTTTATATTGTATTAAAAATATATCATTAAAAAAAGTATGCAGTTTTTTTTTCTATTGTATATACATGTCACGTGGTACTGTCTCGTAAGAATAATATGGATACTCTCAGTGTCCTTGGTGTACTACCAGTATACCTGTGTGTAAAACAGAAAAAAAAACGAGTTACAACATCTATGACTTTCACACCTATACAATCCATTATATACGTACACATAAATGACAAATAACACGAGGCATGTTTTGTAATTTATATATATATTTTATTGATACAACACAACACCGATACTGCGTATGCAGTACATCTAGACACGACATAAAAACACAACATCTAAATGTTCAGCCTCAGCCTCTTTCTTCTTCTAAGATGACCAGGGACAAGCGTTGTTATTGGTTGAATCTTTTCAACGTTGTCAGTATCGTACACGGGAGTCCTGTAAGAACCATTATTTATCGAATAAGGTTCGTTGCATGCTGATGTAGATACTGGAAGTCTATGATCTGTCGTGGTCGATGGTTCGTTCGAGGGAAGAGGCTGTAGTTTTGTTGCATTAGCCTCGAGACGAGCACACTCGGCCAATAACTCGTCCTGCATAGCCACGAGCTGTTCGTTTCTACTAAGATGACCCGGAGATAGTGCTGGTATTGGCTGACTACTTTCGAAGTTGTCAGTATCGTAGAAAGGCGCCATGTAAAAGCCAGTATTTATGGAATATGGCTCGATACTCGGCGACGTGGATACTGGAAGTGTGTGATCTAGTCTGATGTCGGGTTCGTTCAATGTATGAGTTTCTGGTTTTATTGCAATGGCTTCGAGACGCTCATACTCGGCCAATAACTCGTCCTGCATAGACACGAGCTGTTCAAATTCTGAACGATTCAACGTGATCCCATACTTGGTGGGATATTTTAAATTCGATGTCCCGAAAAATTTTCGAATATGGATCATAGTCGACCCTCTGTATGAAGACACAGACGCTACTTTCAGCCCTGCAGCCAATGGTTTGACCATTTCACGATCTGCTGTAACGTAGACCCAGCTAGTGGGTACATCGACAACTGGTGCAGCCTCGACGTTTGTCAGCATCTTCTGTATCTCAGCACTGAGCGATGTGTGACTGGCGCTTTCTCACCCGCGACTTTTATAGCATAGGTCAGATTATAGATCCGGTTTAGTCCGGATTATTAAACACTAAAATTCGTGTCCAGACTTGTCTGCGATATTTTTAGCCACTGACGTCATTGCACTAGAAATTTTAAATTTTGTGCCACAAGCTTTGGTGCTAGTAGTCGATACACAATTCGATCGTTTATGTGTTGTCTGGTGGATGAGGTAAACGGCATTAAGACCCTTTGCATTGATCCTCCTCGTGTTTTAATCAGTAGAAAATACACAGAGTACAGTCCACACGCGTTACTAACAAGATCTTGTAACTGACGCGAGTTGTAGATGAGAGGACTGTTCGAATTCCTCTCGATAAAATCGATGATCTTGGTATGTCTGGGAGAAAACCCGAAACTGTCGAAATACTCAAACTGCCCCATAGCGTTGAAGTAGAGGGCGACCCAGTGAGAGCCCGGTCTCCAACTAGGGTCGGTATTGATAACGAAGGATGCTGTTTTAGTTGGATCGATATAGCGTGGTAACCGATCGCGAGCCACTACGCTAACAATGGAACACCGTCTCACAAAAATGTCAGACATAAGTACGTTGAGAATATCTCTCGTATTCATTGTCGAAGTGTTTACGCTGTGTAATCTGTAAGAATCTGTCTCGTTTTAGAGATCTCCAGCACGGAGTCCAGTTCTGCGTAAACTAGGACCTGTATAGGATTAGGCGTGATCGTCGCAAATTTGAGCTCGATGGCGACGGGTCCTGATTTTGCCAGCTCAAATTGTTCGGCGTTCAAAAGACTAGGGCTGAGATCGAATGCAAAAAGAGTGTAGGCGTTCTTGAAGTCGTTATAATCTATTCCGTTACCAGCGTCTGTTCCCACAAGACCCAACGCCAGCATGGACTTGAAGTAGGCGCGAGCGTACTGACCGCGGTCAAATTCGGTAGATAGAGGTTTACCCCAAATATTATGACCGGCGACCGTGACGTTTAAGTAAGTGAGGCCAAAGTTTTTAAAATTGAAGGGGTTGGTGTCGTAACTTCCATTAAATGCAGCCGAGTCCAGTAAGCCGAGGACTAGTCGCGTTGGTGTTTGAGTCAGGAAAAGGTTGTCTTGGGAATGAGATAACATACCTTTAGGAATGGCAAATGTTTTAATCAAAACTCTCTTCATGGGGTATCGCGCATTGCCTCGTAAGAGAGCCTTTTCGTGAGCCAGCGAAATGGCCGGATTAACTGAGGCTTTCCTCACCAACAGGGCGGCGTAGGTGATGACACTTTTATAACCGACAGTTTTGTCGTGAGATATGATGTTAAATACGTCCTTTGAGGGGGTCAACTTAATTTTCACGTCAACCCTGTTTAGCATGTAACGCTCCTGAGCAAAAATATCAGAGTGAAGTCGCCCTATCATATCCAGCTCATGGCTACCTCGGGCCAGATTTCGACGAGTTTTAAGACCTGTATTGGAGTCACCTTGGGTGTCATCCGCATGTTTGGGAGTATCGGTGTAGTAGAGCGCGCTCGTGAGATAACTTTTCTTAGATTCCTTGCTATGGTTGAGAGTGGCTTCTAGGTATGCTCGAAAAGGGTAGGTGTTTTCAGAAGCTGAAATCAAAGTATCGTTGAGAGATACGTCGACTTGCGAGATTAGACTGTGCAGAAAATAGTTCACAGGCGCAACTTCAACATCATTTGGTATATTTTCACCGTTGGACAGCGTGATTTTTGCTCTCATATGCAGATACGTGTTGGAAAAATCGATGTATTCGTCCGAATTTCCGCTGATGGAAAATTCTATAGGGGCCCCCGATGCCAGAGACGCCAAGGGGGAAACTTCTACAAACTGGGCAGAATCAAGAGATGTCTGAGTCGGTGGAACGCTAAACAAATCTAGTCCAGAATGGAAACACTCGCAAGACTTGGGATGCACTAACGCCATATCGCTTAACCGAATATGTCCGAATAGTTTGTCCTCTTAGACTTCTTGGACGCGGAATGAGAGTGATCGCGTCGTTTCGTCGTTTTTATTTTTCTTGCCGGCATCCCAGGTGGAGCTGCTCGTCTTTTCCTTCTTCTACCGCTTCCGGTTTGTTGGCCTGTATCGCCACCGGCCAGATGACTGATGGCTCCCTGAATTAAACGCTGACCGGATTCCTTAGCTCTTTCTTTAAACGACTCTCCAATGTTTCTTCCCGCCAATGCGTCTTGCGCGACTTGTAGTCCCGTGCCGACACCTTCTCTGAGTAATGCCTTACCTCCTGTTTTTAGCCACGGTAAAATTGCTCTTCCGATGCCTCCGAAAAAACTACCGATACCGCGCCCTCGCTGACTTCTACCTCCGACAAATACCGGGAGGCCGTGGCCGGCTTGATTAAAGCAACACTCTTCGTATAACTTAGCATTTCGATGAAGCGGCGTGTGTCTCACCATTATACCAGATCGAAGTGCTTCCGCGCTCTGAAATGTAACGTCAGTACCGACGTTCCGGATGTAAATGGGATCGCAACTCCCCTGTCGTTAGTTAAAAGAATTTCTAACCTGTCGAAGGAGAACCTGCGCAGGGGGACATAGTGCGGTTTGTCGTAGATGCAAAATATGGATGTGGTGGTTTTCTCCAAAACAGGAACTGCCCTCAGTAAGGGTACCAGAACATCCCCCACCACTCTAGGTGACACTAGATCGCAATAGACGTACACGTTTCTGGTTTGCGTTTCCAAATTTCTTTCTTTCTCGCCGTGCAGGGCCACGTTAGCGTCTGTCACGCGATTCGATGGGAGGCTTAAGATACTTTTCAATTCCTCGCTTATGGTAACCGAGTGTCCTTGGTCAAAGAGTTTAAGTATGGCCTTATTTTCGTTTTTTTATTAAAAAATCTCATTTTGATGGGTGGTGATTTTTCCAAAATCACTTTATTTAAAGCATCGATAAAGTTATCCGCTGTCTTGTATAACCCCGGCGCCAGTTCCATTGTTACTGCTGTGTTACTAGAGGTTTCGTAACGGATCCAGATATCGCCGGGTAGGACGTTGAAATGAGTGTTTGGAAATTGTATCTCGGCCAAACCGACTTCGTAGTTTGCATTCAGTTCGATAGTTTGAGGGAGTTTGACGAAAAAGTTTCCAGGACTATTTTCAGGATAAATTTGCATCGACGCGTTGCTAGGGGCTGTGATGTAAAAACTCATCTTCCTTGATTCACCGTCTCGTCTCTAGCTTGGAATTTGGAAGCATGTAACCCAGACAACTGCTCAGGAGCGCGATCCAAATCTTTCCGTCCTGACCCTCACCGTTTCCACCCGTCAGATTAAATAAAGCCACGCCGATTACGGCATATATAACGATCATTTGGCAGAGAAAAACGATTTCCATTCGCGGGAGCAGTTTACCGAAAACAGGCCAGAGAGAGGTTCTGCTATCGTGACTGGTCCCTTCGTCGTTCTTCGTTTCTTCTCGTTCAACTACCGTACTCAGAAAAGTTTGCACGTGTTCATCCCCCTCCATTTCGTCAGTCTCTGTATCTTGATACCTGCTCGCTCAAAATCCAAGTGTTAAATGCCGAGGTGTAACCGAACCATTTGACTAAGTACTGTTTTTTTTCCACCAACTTTCCTCTCTTCTAAGATGGCTTCTATTCGATACACCCGTTTATCGCCGACTTTCTGAAGCTCTTCTGTATAAAACGACCCTTTCAACTCTTCACCAGAATCATCTTTCACAACGTAGGTTACCGGGTTAGTGTTTTTGTTTACACGACTGATTGTAAACAGTTCTTCCGTCCACGATGGTGTATACCCCTTTTTGAAATTAGCTCTGGCTTGAGCTATCCTAACTCGATCACCTTCTTTATAACGGTTATTGATCGCCACTGACTGCCTATTGTCTCTCCCCGATAGTTTATTATACAACGTGTTCCAGACTTGTTCTTGATTGGCCAAATTTACGTGGACCGGCGCCATTTTAATGCTCCTGTGATACGAATTATTGTAGTTTCTGAGTAAGGCGGATAACGCATCCACATATCTCAATTTGTTCGTTTTCGTAAAAAATTTCCACATTTTCTCTTTTAACGTTCGGTTAAATCGTTCTACGATCGCTGCCTTTATATCCTCGTTCTCCGTTGTGAAGAAATGGACTCCATTTTCCTTGAGAAACTTTAGGAAAGTTTTGTTGACGAATTCGGATCCTTTGTCCGTTTGAAGATGTATCGGTTTGCGCTCGGCAAATATTTCGCTCACTGCCTCCACTAGATTTTTTGCGGTTTTCGACCGTATCGGAACTGCCCAAGCATACTTCGCAAAAACGTCGATACATGTAACGAGATACGAGTACCCGTCGTTGTATCTTATTAATTGTCTCAGATCGATCAGATCAGCCTGGAACTGCTGATTCATACCACCCACGATGATGGGTCGTCTCTTAAATTTTCTAACAACGGGTTTGTGTAGAGTATAAGCATCCTGCAGACTCAGCCATTCTTTAATTTTTGCAGAGCTTAGTTTTGTACTACGCTGTAAACCACCCACACCCCCGTAGGCACCCGGTCGATTCGGATCGTAGTAACGGCTTCTTAAAATCTTATCTACTCGTTTGGCCATGACTCCCAGTTTGGTTTTGGAATTTTACTTTTTCTTCTTTTTCTGAGCCTGTACGTGCCCACAACTTCTTTATGAGTGACCGCTTTCGTTTTCGGCCTAGGCGCGCTTGGCACTGACTGAGGAATTTTTTCGTCGACTTCGTCTTTAAGTACCGCGGTTGGTGGTGTTGTAATCGCGTCGGGGATGGGGGTGCCTGTTTAATGTCCACTACGCCTAGAGGTTTGTGTCTGTACTGATCGAGACGTTGCAGATACCGTTGCAATGTCTGCTGATACAGTCTGGCTTTGTCGCGTGGTGACATGTCCTCTCTTTCCAGGACTCGTTGCATTTGCATATCCAGATCTCCTAGGGTGTCTTTTAGTGACTCGGGTGGCGTATACGCGGGTTGGTGGTGATTTACAGACTCTAGCAGTCGAGGATCGATCAAAATCATTTTCTTGGCCATCGTTCACATGCCCAGAATACCGCTCAGGATACCCAGAACTGGTTTAATCAGAGCGCTGATAAAACCACCCTTTTGTAGAATCTGTTTTCTCTTTCTCACGGTCGTCTTTTTTTCGTGCGAGAATCCTCAGGTCGTGTTTATGGCGCTGCAACCGTCTCTTCTGAGCCGGCGTGAGCCGAACGTTACCTTTTAACACGTTGTGGCAACATTCGCACAGAGTTCTTATGAGATCAGGCGACGCTGTTTTCATCGCGGCCTTTACAGCTGGTGGTTTAGCCGAGCACAGAAAACGCAACATCTCTCCGTGTCTTTTGACCGACTCGCCCATGTTCCTTATTTTGGGATGTAGACTACCTGCTGTTCTTTAGGAAAAATATTGGTTCGGAGCCTTAGATGATCCGGCGTCTCTTGCCGAAGGTCAATTAATAAATACCCGTGTGGAGCCGATGTCGCGTCTTTAAAACTTTCTTGCACGTACGACACGCACCCCGGGTACATTTGTTTGGCCAGATTCGTAATCTGAGACCCGTCTCTCGGGTTTTTAAACATAACTATGTAATGACTGTTGAGACTTATCGTCCGCTGTTCCTTGTTTTTGCTAAAGAGATTCTGTACTATATACATGACGCTTATATTTCTATGATGACTTCCCTTGGTAAATAGTTTCGTGACCCTATCGTCGGTTTCGTTCATCAGATCGTTTATGACCAACAGACGTGTCCTATCTCCTCGCCATTGGTCCATGTCGGGTAGCCCTTCGTTAAACTGAACACCCTTCATCGTATCGTACATCGATTGCCACTCGCCGTAACAGTAGATTATTTCCTCCGGAGCGGGTCTGACCATTTCTGACACGTGGTCGATAAATCTCCTAACAAACACACTTTTTCCGCATCCCGTCGGTCCTGCGACTAGCGCCGTAAACGGATGATTCCAGGTTGGATCCATACCTACGACTGTCGCGAGGTAGATTTATGTCGTTATTTTATAACTTACGAACCTTATTTGATAACACGATACGCGTATCGAGACCATAAGTATTGTTGTTAACCTATGTCTTATTGTCTGCTAACCGCGTACCGAGACAGATCGCTCATTAGTTTACACAACTTGCTGCGTTTCGCGCTGGAGACAATAATCAATAACCTCACGCGCGAACAGAATTGATTGGGTCATTATGTGCCACGGTAGGAGAAAATGACTGTTCGTTAATACCGCCAGCATGATTTGCCAATATATATGTATGTATATATATATACCTACTTATGGTCCCTATCTTAAATACGGGGCCCGTTTACGTCCACTTAGATATAATAACTATTACTATTACTATTATATGTATAAATGCTCACCATAACTATGAAATAACTAACGTATCACTACTCCCTAATATGGTACTTTCACTTCCGGAGTGGGCGTGGTCTATAGCCGGACAACACACACACACACTAGCTCCTATTGGAAGTCACTTTGGCGGGAAAAACTGATGTCCAATACATGACTCGGTAATTATCCCCCTCAACAACCCACCCCTTCATGCACTATACAAGCCCTATTCATATATACATATATCATGACATCACTCTGGCTTGCCGCAGCTTGCCGCAGCTTGGCGCAGTTTGGCGCCGTCTCTATATAACTCTTGTACTTGAAGGGTACTGGACTTCGTAGGGTATACCCTACTCTTTGTCTTTGTTACGTCATAGGTGTGTAACCTTCCTGGTCTACTACTTCTAGGGTCCAGGTCTGGCATTGGTAGCACAACGTTGGGATGAAGATTGTATTGTATAGTGCTCGTTTTGCCTCCAGAGTTATTTCCTTATTGGACAATAGTGGTGATAACTGTCCGATGATTTGACAAGCTTTGTTGCATCTTGATTCTATCTCTGCTGTTTGAGAATTATCGTTTGTCATTAGACTTCCTAGGTATTTGAATTCCTCTACTTGTTTTAGTTGTCTGCCTTCTATAGTTATGTTGATGTTCTGTTTATTTTTGGCGACATTCATGACTTCTGTTTTGTTGATGTTGATTTTCATGTTGTATTTTGTGCCTGAGATATTGAGTTTGTTTAAGTGTTCTTGTAGGTCTTCTATAAGAACACTTAAACAATAACATTATTACAGTACAATATTGTCTATCCCTCAATATTCAGATTCATACAAAAAAGTACTTGGCAAATTATGGGCACTAGGCAAAGATGGGCACATACACAGTCTTCCCACTGTACCATGCTCGATGTTTGATGGGTTTATTTCTTCTTTTGTTTTCTGATGAAGGTATGTCTTTCTATATGTGTTTACACTTTCAGACAGCCTTGACCATGACATTTCATGACGTTGTCTACGTTTCCTAAATGCTGTCCCTTACTATGAATTCTCTTTCCTTCTCTCTTTTTTAAAACATTATATATATATTATTAACATATAATTAACATTATTAAGTTAATATATATATATATATATAAATAAATAATATTCAGGTAATTTTACCTGCTACTGTATGCAGTAAACAGTACAACCCGTGCTGCCCTGCTGCCTTGCAGGTAAGCTCGGGAGAGTAAAAAGGCTAAGGGAGGTTACCTTAAAGTAAAACAACCCCACTGTCTTGTGGGTGAGACTTTTTAGTCAAAGGCTAGTGGAGCCAACCGTAAACAAACCGACGGAAGGCAACAGAAAACCACCGTCGTAACTTCTATGTACAATCATGAATCGCCACAACAATAGAAAAAGAGTTCTTAAATGTTACGTAGAGCCAGTCTTAACATATGGATGCGAATCATGGACAATAGGACAACAGACAAGAAAATCACTGGAGTCTGTAGAAATGTGGTTTTACAGAAGAATGTTGAGAGTACCATGGACAGCTAAGAAGAGTAATGAAGATGTTCTGAGAGAGGTCAAAGCAAAAATAGAGCTAATTTCCAATTTAGGAAGAAACAATCATCATTTTTTGGCCATGTAATGAGAAGAGAACAACTTGAATATATTGTAACAACTGGAAAAATTGAGGGAAGAAGAGATAGAGGGAAGCAAAGAGAAAAAATAACAGACAGCTTAAGAGAATGGCTTGGCAGAAGGTCAACAACAGAAATGATAAATAGCTGCCGAGATCGAAAGTTGTGGAGAGACATGATCACATACGCCATCAGGCCCGGTACTTGATGATATATATATATATATATATATATATATATATATATATATATATATATATATATATATATATATAAGCTTTGTATGATATGGAAGCACAAGACATTCTCTCCAGGTGGCTCACCATTATATTCGTCGTCTCACTACAACTTAGGATTGGTTTTATCCGATTTTAACTCTTATAGCTTCATTCCCCAGCTGTTTCTCTGTTCATTAGCCTGTTTTTCACGAGACCTCAATTCTGCAATATCTAAATGTAACAAACGTGATATCTAAATGTAACAAACGTGATATCTAAATGTAACAAACGTGATATCTAAATGTAACAAACATAATATCAAACCTAATAAATTGTGTCCCTTTACTAGCGCAGTTGCTGCCGTCTCCTTCTCTATTTCCGGTTCTCTGTTGCTCACACAAATACCACTCTCTACGTCACGAACATACATATCTGAGGAGCGGAAGCAATAGAGCCTTGTAAAAACTCTACTTACCATTGTTATCTTAATCTCAATGTGGAATTACCAACTAGTATATACATGATATTGATTCAAATATTAATGTTATATAAGCAAACATTTCTTATGCGCTAATTTCAATAGCTTTCAGAACATAAAAGAAAATCTGTCACCAAATATAATGGGGGGAAAAGCTGACTACTTGACAAAGAAATTATAGATCCGTAAAAGATAAACAAAATGATATCAATAGTTAAAATCATGTGTGTATCATTAAAAAAAAAACCCAGAATTTACGAAAAAGCTTGGGAATTATGGCAAGATCCTATATTTAACCTTTATGAAGCGACACAAATTCTATGAAGTGAGGTCCCGATCAGCTATGAGTCATTGATTCTGCTGGTTGACGACAATATTCTGGCCAGCCCTTCCCTTCTAATTTGTTAAATAAAATAAGTTTGGCTAGTTTCTTGAAATGACAGGACAACGACAGATAGAACAACGACTTACCAAGTCTGTTGAGACCATGACTGAAGTGACCCTTGTAATCTGCAGCAACCAACAATAAGTTTGGCTAGTTTCTTGAAATGACAGGACAACGGCAGATAGAACAACGACTTACCAAGTCTGTTGAGACCATGACTGAAGTGACCCCTGTAATCTGCAGCAACCAACAAGTCAGCCAGCACAGAAGCGTGTTCATGTTTGGTTCCCACTCTCTGCATGCAACGAACGACAAAGGCGTGCATTTCCTCACGAGTTATCACGCCTTCGTGAGATGCCGTCTCTGCTAGGGCAGTTATACAAATAAAACATTGAGTTGCAACAAAATCAGCAGCCTGTGATGCTTTTAGTTCCGCATAAAGCGCACATCTTCAATAGTATTTTATTCTTTTGTGTATTTTTCTTGTTTAATTAATAAACTCTTTCTGTTCTGTTATATGTTTATTTGCTCTCTGTGCGTATTTATTTGGTCTTTCTGTTTCTTTACTTAAGAGTTAGTACACGAGAGAGAGAGAGAGAGAGACAGAGAGAGAGACAGAGAGAGAGAGAGACAGAGAGAGACAGAGAGACAGAGAGAGAGACAGAGAGAGAGACAGAGAGAGAGACAGAGAGAGACAGAGAGAGAGAGACAGAGAGAGAGACAGAGAGACAGAGAGAGAGACAGAGAGAGAGACAGAGAGAGACAGAGAGAGACAGAGAGAGAGAGAGAGAGACAGAGAGAGAGAGAGTGGAAATCCATCATCAAGTTAACATCAATCAGAAAACAAGAATCGCTTTTGGTATTGAGTTATTTGTGAGTCATCATCATTGCACTTCGAACATGTCCATGGGTGCTCTGATTCTCTCCTCAGCAAGTCCCGCAGTGTCCAGCGACTGACGACTCCAGTTCTGTCTTTTGGTAATATAATGAGAAGGGAACAGTCAGTACAAAATGTGAAGACGGGAAAAATAGAAGTAAGAAAAAATGAAGGGAACAAAATACAGCAGACTCCAGAAAACTTAAGAGAATGGTATGGTGTGAAGTCAACATAAGAACTGATAGACAAGTGTAAATGATACCCCGTGACATATTTCGTATCGTAGATAAGTGAGGTATAGCGTCTCACTGTATTAAGCCAATGCATTTATTAGGGGTGGGGTGCGAAGTGGTCTACCTTGCTGTTATTATTTGTCCTCATCTCAGCGCTGGGTCAACTGGGGAACACCAAGTTGTGTATGAACCAGAGGAATTGTGGAGCGACATGATCGCCGACGCCTTGTGATGATGATGTTAACCCGAGGTTTCCTTGAGTCACGGCAAGTCTGGGACGTATTACCAGCTGAGTCAGTGGTTCTGTAGTTTTTTAATAAAACTAGTTGTGGACAAATACAGACGAATGTACATAAGGAACACTTATAAGGAACGCAAGTGAAATACGTTTATCAGCGAATAAGTTCATTAAAATGTCCTTGTAAAAAGGGGGAGGGGGGATTTATTGTAGCTGATACCGTTATACTCTCTCCGCTAAACTCTCTGCGCTAAACTCTCTCCGTTAAACTCTCTTTGAAATTGACGCCTCCTGCAACCAATTTGACAAATAAGTGAAAGACAGTATTCACGTCAGGAAGATGACAATAAGTACATGACCTCTAACCTCAGCATGTAATCAAATAGTTGATTCCTCAACATTAGGTGGGCCAGAACAACATTTATTTTAGAGGTTTGACTATCGACAAGGCACTGGTTCGTCTCAGAGAGAAAACAAAAGCTGAAATCACTCAAGGTGGTCTGAAGGACGAGTAAGATGACAGTACCTTATAACCCGACAGCTGTAACTAGAGATTAGTGTCTGAAAGTTGTAACCAGCCCGCTGTTTTAGTCCTGCAATCAAACGTTGAAACGCTGCTGCAACTGACCGAGCGGATCCATACATACAACTAACATCGCGGATCCATACATACAACACACCTCGCAGATCCATACATACAACTGACCTCGCAGTTCCATACATACAACTAACTTCGAGGATCCATACATACAACAAACCTCGCAGATCCATACATACAACTGACCTCGCGGATCCAAATATACAACTAACCTCGCAGATCCATACATACAACTAACTTCGAGGACCCATACATACAACAAATCTCGCAGATCCATACATACAACTGACCTCGCGGATCCAAATATACAACTAACCTCGCAGATCCATACATACAACTGACCTCGCGGATCCAAATATACAACTAACCTCGCAGATCCACACATACAACTGACCTCGCGGATCCAAATATACAACTAACCTCGCAGATCCATACATACAACTGACCTCGCGGATCCAAATATACAACTAACCTCGCAGATCCACACATACAACTGACCTCGCGGATCCAAATATACAACTAACCTCGCAGATCCACACATACAACTGACCTCGCGGATCCAAATATACAACTAACCTCGCAGATCCATACATACAACTAACTTCGAGGATCCATACATACAACAAACCTCGCAGATCCATACATACAACTGACCTCGCGGATCCAAATATACAACTAACCTCGCAGATCCATACATACAACTGACCTCGCGGATCCAAATATACAACTAACCTCGCAGATCCATACATACAACTGACCTCGCGGATCCAAATATACAACTAACCTCGCAGATCCACACATACAACTGACCTCGCGGATCCAAATATACAACTAACCTCGCAGATCCACACATACAACTGACCTCGCGGATCCATACATACAACTAACCTCGAGGATCCACACATACAACTAACCTCGAGGATCCATACATACAACTAACCTCGAGGATCCATACATACAACTGACCTCGAGGATCCATACATACAACTGACCTCGAGGATCCATACATACAACTAACCTCGCGGATCCATATATACAACTAACCTCGAGGATCCATACATACAACTAACCTCGCGGATCCATACATACAACTAACCTCGAGGATCCATACATACAACTGACCTCGCGGATCCATACATACAACTAACCTCGAGGATCCATACATACAACTGACCTCGCGGATCCATACATACAACTGACCTCGCGGAACCATACATACAACTAACCTCGAGGATCCATACATACAACTGACCTCGCGGATCCATACATACAACTAACCTCGAGGATCCATACAAACAACTGACCTCGCGGATCCATACATACAACTGACCTCGAGGATCCATACATACAACTAACCTCGCGGATCCATACATACAACTAACCTCGCGGATCCATACATACAACTGACCTCGAGGATCCATACATACAACTAACCTCGCGGATCCATACATACAACTAACCTCGCGGATCCATACATACAACTAACCTCGCGGATCCATACATACAACTAACCTCGCGGATCCATACATACAACTAACCTCGAGTATCCATACATACAACTGAGTACCTGTGGATGTTCTGATGTTTCGGCTTTTTGAATTAAAAATCAGTCCTGATATATATAAACATACATATACATATACATATACACATACATATACATATACATAGGAAGGCAACAGAAGACCACAGTCGTAACTTCTTTGTACAATCATGAAAATCACTGGAGTCTGTAGAAATGTGGTTTTACAGAAGAATGTTGAGAGTACCGTGGACAGCTAAGAAGAGTAATGAAGATGTTCTGGGAGAAGTCACAGCAAAAAGAGAGCTAATTCCCAATATTAGGAAGAAACAATCAGCATTTTTTGGCCATGTAATGAGAAGAGAACAACTGGAATATATAGTAACAACTAGGAAAATTGAGGGACGAAGAGATAGAGGCAAGCAAAGAGAAAAGATACCAGACAGCTTAAGAGAATGCCTTGACAGAAGGTCAACAACATAAATGATTAAAACTGTTGAGATCGAAAGTTGTGGAGAGACATGATCACCTATGCCAGCAGACCCGGTACTTAATGATGATGATACGCATACATAAATACATACATATACATATACACAGACATATATATATATATATATATATATATATATATATATATATACACGTGTGTGTTTCCTCAGTGACTCAGTGAGTATGCGCAGAAAGATCGCAACGGGCTAGGCTGGAAGTTAATCTCTGAGGAGGTCTGTTCTAACAATAGTCTATTTCTTTTTCTTGCCATTGCACGCAGGTTTCTGTGTGTGCTGACGTGCTTGCCTGTTTAAATTATGCTGGGTAGAGAAGGGTAATGGACGAAGATGACATTCTATTGCCCTCAAGGACGTTGAGCGATTAATAATGACGCTAGATCGGCATTTATGAACAGACTGTACGAATATCATGTCAAGCTGGGAGATGTCAGACGGCTGCGCTACGCAGGAAACCAAAGAAGACGCATTAACCAACAAAACACCGATGTCGTTAGTCTCAACACGTTGAGGGATATACACCGGAGGAGATATGAGCACTGTGGACTTATCAGATATGCAATGAGGATGACTGCAAACTAAACTAAACTAAACTAAACTAAACTAAACTAAACTAAACTAAACTAAACTAAACTAAACTAAACTAAACTAAACTAAATTATATGTTGCCGAAGCTCTAGTTGTTTTCCTATTGTCGCCATTCGTAACCCTGCCTTTATTCGGTGTAAACATGTCTATTATTGTCTGTAGCTTTGACTGCCGTTCGTAACCCTGCCTTTGTTTGGTGTAAACATGTCTATGGTTGTCTGTAACGTTGACTGCCGTTCGTAACCCTGTTTCTGTTAATAAACTGTAGCAATAGTAACATGCCTAATGTTACTGTCTGCAAATTTGCAGCCTTTCGTCTATAATCCACTTATTTATAGCCACTGAAACGTCTACACTAATGAATACGTTATTTTGTACTAATTTGGTTTATCTAATCCTTACTGGTCTTGATTGCTCGATTGTTTATTTCACTGATTGACTGGTTGATTGATTGGTGCAATGTCATAGCGTATGTCATATAATTAGGATATGCTAGTTCTTATAAAACCCCACAGATATGACCAGTACAATTAAATTCTCTTATTAAACCCCACAGATATGACCAGTACAATTAAATTCTCTTATAAAACCCCACAGATATGACCAGTACAATGGAATTCTCTTATAAAACCCCACAGATATGACCAGTGCCGTGTCACGGCAACTGTTCACATGGGATCTATGGACACGACTGCTCCAGGACTTGTCTCAGTATCTGTCCTTTATGTGAGTAAAAATCTGGAAAATGCCTACAATGTAAACATCCTAGCTACACCTGTAATTACACTTGTCCCGATGGTAATTTTGGGCTACAGTGCAAACAGACGTGTGCTGATGGCTGTGACATCATATGTGACCCGGAAAGTACACATTGTACGTGCAAGGAAACGAACTACGGATCAGACTGCACTCTCAAATGTCCGGACAACTGTTTCAACGACACATGTGAACAGTCAACCGGGAACTGTACATGCAAGGGAACGTTCTACGGGTCAGACTGCACTCTCAAATCTCCGGACAACTGTTTGAACGAAACTTGTGAACAGTTAATCGGGGCTTGCGTCTCGTATGTCGATGTTTCACACGTTAAGAAGAGTCTGCCGACTACAACAAACCCAAAATATGGATACATTAATGTGTTTCTGTGCTGGACATGGTTCATTTCTTGGTGTTTTTCCGTGAAGCCATGGCTCATATCTTGATGTGTTTCTGTGCTAGCCATGGCTCATATCTTGAAGTGTTTCTATGCTAGCCATGGCTCATATCTTAGCTGTGTGTGTGTGTGTGTGTGTGTGTGTGTGTGTGTGTGTGTGTGTGTGTGTGTGTGTGTGTGTGCTGGCCATGGCTCATATCTTGGTGTGTGTCATGTTAGTCATGTCTCATATCTTGGTGTATCCGTGTTAATCATGTCTCATATTTTTATGTGTGTATGTGTTTAGTCATATCTCATATCTTAGTGTGTATCTGTGTTAGTCATGTGTCATATCTTTGTGTGTGCATGTTTGGGTTAGTGATATCTCATATCTTTGTGTGCATGTTCATGTTAGTCATATCTCATATCTTTGTGTGTGCATGTTTGTGTATGTCACATCTCATATCCCTGTGTGTGCATGGCTATGTTAGTCACATCTCATATCTTTGTGTGCGCATGTCTATGTTGGTCATATCTCATATCTTTGTGTGCATGTCTATGTTAGGCATGTGTCATATCTTTGTGTGTGCATGTCTATGTCAGTCATATCTCATATCTTTATGTGCATGTTTGTGTTAGTCATGTGTCATATATATTGATGTGTGTCAGCGTATCGCTGTGTGCATGTCTGTGTTGGTCACATCTCATATCTTTGTGTGTGCATGTCTGTGTTAGTCACCTCTAGTGACTCGGGCATATGGTGCTTGTAAACCTGGGAAGGCCGACCATCTAAGGACAGAATCCCCCTACAGAAAAGATCATCTGCTGCCTTGCAGGAAGATTGGAGACAATCAAAGGCTAAGGAAAGCAAACCTGAATAAAATGCTGGCTGAAATCAGATGCACTGGGCCACTGGCGCAGAACACAGCGCAACGTTTTAACGAGTGTTCAATCAGAGTGGATCTGGCAGACTCTAATTGTGATGTTCTGTCTGTGAGGGCGATCAACACACTAAACCTGACAGCTGACTTCACGTGAGAGTCTGGAATCCTACTCTGATTGAGTCCTGGTCGCAGAGAGAGAGAGAGAGAGAGAGAGAGAGAGAGAGAGAGAGAGAGAGTGACCAGTACAATGGAATTCTCTTATTAAACCCCACAGATATGACCAGTACAATGGAATTCTCTTATTAAACCCCACAGATACGACCAGTACAATGGAATTCTCTTATTAAACCCCACAGATATGACCAGTACAATGGAATTCTCTTACAAAACCCCATAGATATGACCAGTACAATGGGATTCTTCATGTTCTTATTTTTTTTCTCTTTTTTTTTAGAAAATGAAAAGGAGAAAATCATGAGAAAAGGAAAATTGAAATACTTACAACTGGCAAAATACAGGGAGAGAGAGGACGAGGACGACGAAGAGATAATATATTAGATAGCTTGAAGTCGTGACACGGAAAACAGTCAACAACAGAAATGATACGATGCAAAGTGGATAGAAAGCTGTGGAAAAAACATGATCGCCTACGCCAGCGGGTATGGCACATGATGATTATTATAATATTATTATGACTGAGAAGCAAACTAAGACGCATTTTTTTTTGCCAAGTAACTTTCGAACATTTGGCCGCTTTAATTAACAGAATTAAAATTGAAGATAATTTAGTTGATGTCGGCGATCCCAACTTTACAATTAATTCAATAAGATGTCAGTGCAAGTCGTTTCCTATCATCCTGGCTTATGTAACAAGTTTTAAATGGAGACCGTACTCACTGGGTGCTATCTCCACTTCGAAGGTTGGAGCGCTATTTTACTGTCGTTTGTATTACTAGTGCACGTTGTCATAGGTTCACATGTCCACCTTTTGATGTTATCAGTCCACTTTAATCTTGGCCTGCCTCATCTACCTTGTACTTTCCCTTATAAGCTGACTTTTACAAGGGTGTTATGTCTCTTTACATGTCCACAAGATGTCAGCTGTGTTTTTCGAATTGTGTTTACGTAGGTCTTTTTTCATTATTAGCTGAATCAGAACTTCCTTGTTTGTCTTTTCTTTCCTCTCAATTCTTCACACTTTCCTTTAGGTCCATATTTCAAAGGCTTCAATTTTATGCTCTATGTTCTCATTTAATACCCGTGTTTCTGACCATTCAAGAATGTTAGGTAAATATAGCATTTTGCTATTCGTATTTTTAGTTCTGATGTTATTTACTTTGATGTCAGTATATCTTAATAAACTTTCATGATAAAATTGTTATTTGACATTTATATTCTTTTGTTTGATCCATGATTATACAAAGAATTTACAACGGTGTTTTTCTGTTACCTTTCGTCGATTTTTGTAAGGTTGGCTCCTCAAGCCTTTAACTAAAAAGTCTCACCAAAAGGTGGTGGGGTTGCTTTACTTCAGTGCACCCTCCCTTAACCTTTTACTCTCCCGAGTATATACGCAAGGCAGCAATGCAGTCGCATGTTGTACTGTCTACTGCACACAGTAGCAGGTAAAAATCACCCGACCTGATATAATTTTAATCATCATTTTTTGGCCATGCAATGAGAAGGGAACAGTTGGGATATATTGTGACAACTAGGAAAATTGAGGGACGAATAGATAGAGTGAAGCAAAGAGAAAAGATACAAGACAGCGGGAATGGCTTGGCAGAAGGTCAACAACAGAAATGGAAAATAATTGACGAGGTTTAAAGTTGTGAAGAGACATGATCACCTATGCCAGCAGGCATGGTACTTGATTCTTTTGTTTGGAGATCTCACTATCACATTAATATTAAATGTATGCCAAAGAAGAAATGTAGTTACGAAATCTCAATCAAATACGAAACAGAACGACTTTAAGCATGAAGTATACAATGGTAAACAGTATAGGTGTCATGTGAAATAATTTAATAACAAAAAATAGAACACTCTTCAGGGCTGGGAACAGGCAAATAATTGCAATGCTGCGGTAAAGCTGGTAGCGAGGAGCCAGTGGTGGGGTGTACTAACCACTCCAAAGTATGATGACAGCCTTACAAGGAAGGAACACAACACAATAATGACGTTTCGGCCTGTGGCCTTCTTCAGAATACAAGGACAATGTTGTGTTCCAGCACGGAAGGCAGACTTGCTGTTTTAATCTAAGTGCATTTTATTATATATTTTTCTCTTTTTCTATTTTATATATTTATATATCTTGACGCCCATCCTACCTCTCCTCATGTAGTATTAATTTCTCTCTTCTCTCTCCTTTCTTATTTCAACATCCTACTTTCCTCGCCCTCCACTTGATCATCTAACATGTAGTTATAGATAATTGTGCTTCACCGTTTGTTGTCGTTGTCCTTGTATTCTGAAGAAGGCCACAGGCCGAAACGTCATTATTGTGTTGTGTTCCTACTTTGTAATGCTGTCACCATACTTAGGAGTGTTTAGTACACCCCACCACTGGCTCCTCAGGACTACCACTGACGTGTTGGTGTTACCATTGGTGTAAGTGGGCCACGAAGTATGTAGGCCATTACACAACTTACACGCATTGATATATTTGACAATACTGCATGAAAGACAAATCAACATATACAATGTATATGTTTTCGTTTTTCAATTTTACAACAACGTTATAATTTATATTTTAAATTCTGTTTATTCACAAAATTAAAACAAGAAGAATCTAATAAGAAGTTTGTTATGAAGGTTCTACAACACGGCACCACCGGGCCTGTACAAGTGTGCAGTGCCTGGATATTTTAACCTTTGATATTGTGTAACGAATTGTAACGTTAGTTTAAAGTTATTTCTTTGATAATAAATCAATAGAACTGACCTGACTTTGTCGACATTTGACTTTTGTTTGATATGCACTTGAAGTTATGAAGCCTTCGCAACATGATATGATTATATTGTGGTGTACACAAAACTGAACTGAGTGAACTGAGAAGGAATGGAGCTGAGACGAATCTAGCACAGCCAGTGCTGTTGTGTAGCACAGCTTATCTGTTGTTGATGCTAGTAATTCGCTTTAAAAAAAAAATGTAGACAAAAACGACAGCTTGCACCGCTTATGACATATACAGCAGCACGTTTACAATAATAATATAGTACTTGTTTGTGTGTGCTTGGATTGAATGTAACCGTGTATGTGTGCATCGTGTTATTGTAAATAGAAACGTTCAGTGACCTCAGTTATTATCGTGTTACAGTACGCTTTACGACGGTAATCGCGCAAATTGCCAATCAGCATATTTTTTGTTGTTGTTTGGTTTGGGTTTTCTACCTTCACTTGACGTGTGGTATGAACCACATCTTGTCTTCTATGTTAGATGACAGAGATGCCATTACACAGACTGTAGAGACAAGTACACGATGGAAGACCGCTGATGTGGAAACCCCTGGAATAAGACTGGCATTACAACAAAAAATGCATAGCCCTGAGAATGAAAATGAAAAAAAAAACACCATATTGAGATACAAATGGTATGGGTAACTATAAGCTGTAAAGCTAACGTAGGTGATGAAAACACAATATCAAAACGACGTTGCAGGTCAGAAGGCCTTCTGCATGAATAACAGACCAAAAAAAATACAGAACCACGTAAAGTAGAAGTAAAAATTAAACAATTCAAAACAACAATATTAATATTTTCTTGTTCATGTATTCTACACCAAAGCCCCTATAATGTAGCCTGCGTGTAGTTTACTGGGGGGTATATACTAGGGCAATAAGGAATATCAAGATTCGTCATCGAGTACCAAGCCTGCTGGCGTAGGTGATCATGTCTCTTCACAACTTTCGATCTCGACAGTTATTTATTATATCTGTAGTTGACCTTCTGCCAAGCCATTCTATTAAGCTGTCTGGTATCTTTTCTCTTTGCTTCCCTCTATCTCTTCGTCCCTCAATTTTTCCAGTTGTTACAATATATTGCAGCTGTTCTCTTCTCATTACATGGCAACAAATGATGATTGTTTCTTCCTAATATTGGAAATTAGCTCTCTTTTTGCTTTGACCTCTCTCAGAACCTCTTCATTACTCCTCTTAGTGTCCATGGTATTCTCAATATTCTTCTGTAAAACCACATTTCTACAGACTCCAGTGATTTTCTTGTCTGTTGTCCTATTGTCCATGATTCACATCCATATGTTAAAACTGGCTCTACATAACATTTAAGAACTATTTTTCTTGTTTCTATTGTCAAAAATGGATTGCATAGTATCTTACGTAGTATACATCAAGAATACTGATGAAAAAAGACTGCAAAAATACAGTACTCACTCTATCTATCTATCTGTCTGTCTGTCTGTGTCTGTCTGCCTGCCTGCCTGCCTGCCTGCCTGCCTGCCTGCCTGCCTGCCTGCCTGCCTGCCTGCCTGCCTGCCTGCCTGCCTGCCTGCCTGCCTGCCTGCCTGCCTGCCTGCCTGCCTGCCTGCCTGCCTGCCTATCTATCTATCTATCTATCTATCTATCTATCTATCTATCTATCTATCTATCTATCTATCTATCTATCTATCTATCTATCTATCTATCTATCTATCTATCTATCTATCTATCTATCTATCTATCTATCTATCTATCTATCTATCTATCTATCTATCTATCTGTACTATGTCTGTCTGTCTGTCTGTCTGTCTGTCTGCCTGCCTGCCTGCCTGCCTGCCTGCCTGCCTGCCTGCCTGCCTGCCTGTCTGTCTGTCTGTCTGTCTGTCTGTCTGTCTGTCTATCTATCTATTGTCCTTTCGAGCCGAAGACGGCACATAGGGCAGGACCACAATCTCAAAAACAGAAACCTTGCATGCCAAAATGGCACATATTGCAGAGATCACTGCTTCCAAAACCTATGGCTCTGTTTCCATAATAATACCTTTTACAATGACAGCTTGTCAAGCCATCGATCAATCTCCTTAGTCGCCTTTTGCAACATGCCTGGAAGGTCACAGTGTCACTATTCTTTATTTCCCTCATAATGAGGCCCCGGTAACACACAGGAAATTAATTTACTGGGAGACAAGTTCTGCCTGAATAGGGAAACGACTATATAAAGTCGCTGTGCAGTGAAAATATTTTTGAAATTACGGAATACATGTCACCATTGTCTACGTCCCTGAACATCTGGGAGTATGGTGAAATGAAAAAAGTGGTCGGGTTGGCTAGAAGCTCTGTCATTGAAGACGATGAACCATTTGACATAGCAATAATACAAATGTGTGCACCCACCGAGGAGTACATATATAAACAAATAGAGGTATATTCTGAAGATTTAAAGAAAGTTATGAAACAAAGGTCAGGTCGGGTAATTTTACCTGCTACTGTATGCAGTAAACAGTACAACCTGTGGCTGCCCTGTTGCCTTGCAGGTAAGCTCGGGAGAGTAAAAGGCTAAGGGAAGGTACCCCGAAGTAGAACAACCCCACTGCCTTGTGGGTGAGACTTTTTAGTCAAAGACTAGCGGAGCCAACCGTAAACAAACCGACGGAAGGCAACAGAAAACCACCGTCGTAATTTCTTTGTATAATCATGAATCGCCACAACATTAGACATAACGACAACAACGTTAAGGGGGATTCCCATGGAAAACCCTCGTTCGGTAGGGGATATCATGTGCTACAGGTGATACCCGATCGTCATCAAGCTACTGTAAGCAAAATAAAGATTAAACAAACTATAAAGATAGGTACTTGGAATGTGAGAACACTCATGCAGAAGGGTAAACTAGAAAATATCATACAAGAAATGAAAAGAATGGGTTTACAATTACTGGGACTTTGCGAAATGAGATACTCCGGATCAAGGGAGATATATTCTGATAAACCTAAAATAATCTTTTCTGGAGGTACTGAACACCAAAGAGGAGTAGGTATCATCTTGGATGCAGAAAGAGCAAGAACAGTGAAAGGCTTTTACCCAATATCTGACAGAGTCCTTTTAGTGAAATTGAATGGAAAGCCAATAGACATAAATCTTATCCAAGTTTATGCACCAACAGCACACAGTCTAGAGGAAACAATAGATCAATTTTACGAGTTAAATGAGGCACTTCATAAATGCAAAACACATGAAAACACCATAGTTCTAGGGGATTTTAACGCAAAAGTAGGAAAGGAAAGAGTTGAGGAAGTAGTTGGTCATTATGGCTTAGGCAAGAGGAATGAAAGAGGTGAGAAACTTATTGACTGGGCAAGAACACACAACATGATGATAGGAAACACCTGGTTTACGCAACGTCCAAGACGTCTGTGGACATGGAAAAGTCCAGGGGACAACGCACGTAATCAAATTGATTATATAATGATAAGCAATAGATTTAGAAAGAGTCTGGATGTGTGAAAACTAGACCAGGGGCAGATTACAATAGTGATCATGTACCAGTTGTGGGAAAGCTTAGAGTAAAATTAAAAACAACGAAACGAGCCTCAGTTAACATCAAGTTAAATTTAGATTTACTAAAATCAGACAAGAAGCTGCAAGACAAATATAAAATCACAATTCAGAACCGGTACAACGCAATAGAGAAGATACAAAGCATTGATGAACAGTGGGAAATGCTAAAAGAGTCAATGCAACAAACATCAAAAGAGTTCATACCACCAGTGAGGACAAATTCAAGAAAGAAATGGATGACAGATGATATTTTGCAGCTAATGGATACAAGAAGAAGAAATAAAGATGAGTATAGGAGATTCAATAAAGAAATTGTAGTAAAATGCAATGAAGCAAAAGAAGCATGGCTAAAAGGGAGATGCAAAGAGATCGAATTGCAACAAAAAGGAGATGCTAAAGCTATATACAAACAAATTGAGGAATTAACAGGAAGAAAAACGCAATCAAAAACTGAATGTTTAAGATCAAAGAAAGGAGAACTGTTGATTGATCAAGAAAACATAAGGGAGCGATGGACAGAATACATTAAGGATCTTTATAATGATGACCGAACGGAAGTAAATACTAAGGATAATTGAGAAGGACCAGAAATACTCAGAGAAGAAGTGGAAGACGCCTTGCGCAAAATGAAAGCAGGCAAAGCTCCTGGACCAGATAATATAACTAAAGAAGAGATTGAAGCCATGGGTGATTATGGAATAGAAATAAAAACAAAAATATTGAATGATATCTACAACAGCGGATATATACCAGACGACACGCTCAAATCAATATTCATAGCCCTACTAAAGAAATTGGGAGTAGTAGGGAAAAGTGTTTTGAACATATTTTAGTTAGATACACGCACCAAAACTTCACGAACCTGCATATTTCTGGCACCGTGCCTCGGTTATCGCGGCTTATCTCGAGTGGCCAGCACGCCGGGTCAGGGATTATCTCAAGTGGTTAGGGCAGCACGCCGGCTATCTCAGCGGGTCAGACAGCGGTTCTAAAACCTGTGGTTAGGTCAGCGGTTCTAAAACTTGGGTCTTCGATGCTCACACCGGTTATCTCGCGGGTCGGATGGCGGGTCAGTCGTCGCTCTCTCTCGCTCACGCCAACTATCTCGGATCACGCGCTCCCGCTCACGCCGGCTATCTCAGCGGGTCGGGGATTATCTCATTAGGACAGCGGTTCTAAAACTTGTGGTTAGGTCAGCGGTTCTAAAACTTGATTTTGATTGGCCGTGTTTGTTAGTATCGCTGCTCACTTAACATCATAGTGTTGATATTCATCGTCGTCATGTACCTCGTCGCGGGATGAAAATATGTTGTCGATGTTATTAATGTCTACGCTTTTTAGTATCGCTGACACGGTAACGTCATCAGCATGATCATCATGTGCCACCTTACCCTACCCTCCCCTCAACAGCATCATCACCTGTAATACAGAGACATTATACCCCCACCCTCGTCGTCGGCATGTACCATCAATATGTGTGTCCTACCATCAATATGTGTGTCCCCTCAACAGCATCTTCAAGCCTCCCATTGGTGTCGCACAACTCTCGGCTCAGTGAGGAGTGTATTATAACTGTGGGTAGTGTGACCATAAGGCCAGGTGTACAAATATGTCACGGGGTGTGTCGAAGTAGTATCGCTAACATGGTGAACATTGGGTGGCCCTCTTTTACAACAGTCTCAGAGAATGTGAGTATTTCGATTCCTACGGTTTACCTTCCAGACACACGGATATTTTAAACTTCATCGAGCGGAACTCACACGTTCCATTCGTCTACAACCCACGGATGTTGCAAGATTTGTTTAGCAACACGTGCGGTCTATATTGTGTTTATTATATACTTCTTAAGTGTTGTGGCGCGAAACTAACAGAATTCTCATGCCTTTTTCATCGAGACAACACATTAACGACCGTATCATTTATCGTTTGCTCGCACCGTGGCTATTTCGACTTCATGGGTCCAAGGAAGCCAGGACGAATAAAATCATCATCAACCGGACAGTAATATATTTTTTTTTCAAAAATTTGTTGTATTAATAATAAAGCTGTGAAATATAGAAGGAATTTTGTTTTTATTTGCTTGAATGTGAAAGAGAGAGAGAGAGAGAGAGAGAGAGAGAGAGAGAGAGAGCGTCACTATTTAATGTTAGATTATTAGCACAATCTTATTACACGCCAACAGACACATGATGCTAACGATGTTAAGTGTTAGCGATACTACTTCGACACACCCCGTGACATATTTGTACACCGGGCTTTATGGTCACACTACCCACAGTTATAATACACTCCTCACTGAGCCGAAAGTTGTGCGACACCAATGGGAGGCTTGAAGATGCTGTTGAGGGGACACACATATTGATGGTACATGCCGACGACGAGGGTGAGGGTATAATGTCTCTGTATTACAGGTGATGATGCTGTTGAGGGGAGGGTAGGGTAAGGTGGCACATGATGATCCTGCTGATGGCGTTACCGTGTCAGCGATACTAAAAAGCGTAGACATTAATAACATCGACAACATATTTTCATCCCGTGTCGAGGTACATGACGACGATGACTATCAACACTATGATGTTAAGTGAGCAGCGATACTACTAACACACACGACCAATCAAAATCAAGTTTTAGAACCGCTGACCTAACCACAAGTTTTAGAACCGCTGTCCTAATGAGATAATCCCCGACCCGCTGAGATAGCCGGCGTGAGCGGGAGCGCGTGATCCGAGATAGCCGGCGTGAGCGAGAGAGAGCGACGACTGACCCGCTATCCGACCCGCGAGATAACCGGTGTGAGCATCGACGACCCAAGTTTTAGAACCGCTGACCTAACCACAAGTTTCAGAGCCGCTGAGATAGCCGGCGTGCTGCCCTAACCACTTGAGATAATCCGCGAGGCCACCACTCGAGATAAGCCCCGACCCGGCGTGCTGGCCACTTGAGATAAGCCGCGATAACCGAGGGCCGGTACCATAAATTGCACGGTGCCAGAAATATGCAGGTTTGTTCAGTTTTGGTGCATGTATTTTTACTAAAATATGTTCAAAACCCTTTTCCCTACTACTATCGGGTGCGATTGAATGTGATGATCATCGCACAAAAATCCTTATGAGTTGTATGACTAAGATATTACTAAGAATCATCATGCGAAGAGTGCGAAACAAAATCAGTCCAGAAATTAGTGATGAACAGTATGGTTTTGTTAGAGATAAAGGAACAAGCAATGTCATTTATATCATAAGATCTTTAGTAGAAAGAGCCATAGAGGTGAAAACAGATCTATACCTATGTTTCATAGATTACACCAAGGCATTTGACAAAGTAAATCACCAAGAAATAATCAACATTTTAGAAAGCATAAACATAGACAGCAAAGATCTAAGAATAATAAAGAACATGTACTGGCAGCAAACAGCGGCCATAAGAACTGGAAACCAATTTGGAATGTTTCAACAAATAAAACAGGGTGTTAGACAAGGTTGTGTGCTGTCACCAGATTTGTTTAATATTTATAGTGAGATTATTTTAAGATCCATAAGGGACATGCATGAAATAACAATTGGAGGTCATAATATAAATAATCTATGGTATGCTGATGATACAGTATTAATCGCTAAGAGTGAAAATGAGTTACAAGAAATGTTGGACATTATAGTGAAAGAAAGCAAAAATAAAGGACTCAGCCTTAATAGCAAAAAGACAGAGGTAATGTTAACAACAAAGAAAAAAACATCACCTCAGTGCAAAATAAAGACAAGTGGAACAATATTAAAACAGGTAAATGAATTTAAATATTTGGGAACTTTGTTAACCTCAGATGGAAGATGTACAAAAGAGGTGAGATGCAGAATGGCTCAGGCAAAAGCAGCTTTCCAAAAAATGAGGAAGATACTATGCAATCAATTTTTGACAATAGAAACAAGAAAAAGAGTTCTTAAATGTTATGTAGAGCCAGTCTTGACATATGGATGCGAGTCATGGACAATAGGACAACAGACAAGAAAATCACTGGAGTCTGTAGAAATGTGGTTTTACAGAAGAATGTTGAGAGTACCATGGACAGCTAAGAAGAGTAATGAAAATGTTCTGAGAGAGGTCAAAGCAAAAAGAGAGCTAATTTCCAATATTAGGAAGAAACAATCATGATTTTTTGGGCATGTAATGAGAAGAGAACAACTGGAATATATTGTAACAACTGGAAAAATTGAGGGACGAAGAGAAAGAGGGAAGCAAAGAGAAAAAATAACACAGCTTAAGAGAATGGCTTGGCAGAAGTTCAATAACAGAAATGATAAATAGCTGCAGAGATCGAAGGTTGTGGGGAGACATGATCACCTACGCCAGTAGGCCCAGTACTTGATGATTATGATATTGCTAACAGAGCAAAAGGCGGAAGACATAGAGATATTACAATAACAACTGGTATCACAAAACAGTTACCATGACAATAACTGATGTCACAGATCAGATGCCGTAACAATAAATGGTATCCCTTCTAGGATAATTGGTAGCACTTCTCACATAACACAATGATAACTGGTTTTACATTCTATATACATAACAGTAACTGGTATTACACACAATATAACACAACAATACTCTGTATCCCATAACAATAAGTACTATCACATCTCAAATAACATAACAATTATCATCATCTTGTACCATACCAGTTGGTGTAGGCCTTCATGTCCTTCTACAATTCTCTATCTGCAGTACATCATATCAATTCTGTATTATATTCATATAAGATAACAATAACAAAGTACAACCACTGAGTGCCATTAGAGCAATTCAATAGCACATAAGAACAAAAATTAAAAACCAAATGAAGATATTTTGCAACAAATTTATTGTGGAGATATGACACAGCAAAATTTAAATTCAAGAAAATAGTTACATACGGTAAAGTTTGACAACTTTAAAACAATTGTATAAAAACATAGTGTATAAAGTATAAAATAAAAGCAAATAAGGAATTGAATGTGGAGTTATGCGAACTGGTGAAGAGAGAAGTAAATAAAATAAAAGAGAACTGGCTGCAGTTGTGTGAAAAAAATTATACACAACAAAAGTTGTATATAAAAATAACAACATAATGCTTTAATGGATAGACTATTTCTGAATTTTATATTTCACCAGTAGTGAGTGTTGTTGAATAAATTTCACAAAAGAAAAAAAATACAATTTTAAATATATTATCCAAAGAGCAGATAACCTACATAAAGTGGGAGTTGCATTCCTTAAAACACATCAGTTTCACATCTGCTGCAAATGCTGTTCCTGGTTTTTTTCTCTTTAACACAATAAGTGGAGTGTTACAAAGGAAAAAAAATCAAATATTGAGAACTACAAATGTATCAATTTAATTCAAAGGGAAAAAAAGAAAGTCAAAAAAAAACGTTAATGAAGCTATGAGTTTTTCACTTTCTTTCAACTTTGCCAATACAAATTTGGAATCACATTTCATTTTTGACAATTTAAATCATTAGATACTTTCCTACAGCTTGATTTAAACTTTCTTTTCACTGAGTACCAGCAGATAAGCACTGGTTAATCCAGCCAGAACCCTTTCTAAAATAAGGTAGTTTTTATTGTTAAGATAGTTATTATTATACTGGTCAATTTTTATTTAAATGAGAGTTTTGCATTCATGATAGATTCGGTCAAAATGAACAAATAAACAGCTAAAGAATTGACAGAGTAAGGCTATTAATGGGAGCAAACAGCAATAATAAAATATATCAAAGAGAACTCTACACCCATTGATATAAAAAGAGGAGTAAGACAGGGATGCATCCATCACCAAGCTTGTTCAATCTATACACTGAGCAAATTTTTAAAAACATCATAGAGATGCCAGGCCTACAGATTAATGGAAAGATAATCAATAACCTAAGGTATGCTGACGATACTGTACTGCTAGCAGAAAATCCTAAAGATCTACAACAATTACTTAATGAAATAAACATGACAAGCAAAAAATATGGACTAGATATGAATATCAAAAAGACTAAAACTATGATCATAAACAAAGAAGATTCTCAAAACCCACAAGTGGATATCAAAATAGAAGGAATAGACCTGGAGACAGTTCAGAACTACAACTACCTTGGACATACTATAACCAGTGATGGAAAATGTACAACTGAAATAAACAAAAGAATAGGAATGGCAAAAAGAAATTTTAATGCCATGAAGAACATACTAACATCAAAACAAATAAAACCAGGGCTAAAACTATGAATAGCAAAATGTTACATCTTCTCAATATTCCTATATGGTGCAGAAACATGGACATTAGACAAGAAAACAGAACAGAGAATTGAAGCCTTTGAAATGTGGATATATAGAAGAATAGGTAGAATTGGATGGAAGGAAAAGAAAACAAAAGATGAAGTCTCAAAACAATTAAAAATGAAAAGAGAACTACTAAACACAATTCAAACAAGATAAATGTGATTTTTGGGCCATGTTAAAAGACACAACAGCCTACTAAAAGTAATCCTGGAGGGGAAAATACAAGGTAAAAGAGGCAGAGGCAGACCAAGACTAACATGGACGAGTAACATCAAAAGATGGACAAATCAGCCTATGACAACCTGCACCATCAAAGCAAAAGAGAGCAGAATGGCGCTCCATAGTAGCCAACCTTCGTTGCGGAGAAGGCACTTGATGATGATGATGAAGGCTATTAATAAAGTATGACATTGCAGCTTTGACAGTTGAAATAAGTTTCAAGATTACACCAACCTTGTATAAAGTATATAATTGTGAGACAAACAACAGCAGTTGAACATTTATCTCTAAGTACTTAATGCTATGTCATCATAACATGTCATTATAACATGGAAAATATAAATGGGTTATAGGTCAGTCAATAATACCTCAGAGGAATGTTCTAGGAAAGTTTTTAACTGTTTAAACTGCATTAAAAGGTCAGAGCGCATGTAAGACTTAGGTGGATTGTCAAACTATAAAATGACAAGATAATTGATGTAACAAAGTGAGAGTGAATTTCCAATGTTAGGAAGAGACAATCATCATTTTTTTGGCCATCTAATAAGAAGGGGACAGCTGGAATATATTTTGACAACTGGGATCAAGAGATAGAGGAAAGCAAAGAGAAAAGATACCAGACAGCTTAAGAGAATGGCTTGGCAGAAGGTCAACAACAGAAATAATAAATAACTGTCGAGATCAAAAGTTGTGGAGAGACATGATCACCCATGCCAGCAGGCGTGGTACTTGATGATGATGAGTTGATGTAAATTTCAAAATTATGGTATATTTGTAATTAAAAAAAAGATAGAAAAGAGGTAAAATAACAACAGTTTAATCTTTTGTAACATATTGATAGGATTATAGCTTTAGTACACATATATACAATTGTAATGTTATATTTATAAAGAAATAAATATGTAATTAGCATCAGATGCAGCGAGTTTGGGTGATCATATCTAGTTTAGCTTAGTTTAGTTGTCATATGAGCTTCACTGCACAACACACAACTCCACAGTGCTCAGATCCCTTCCTCAGCACCTTCCCTGGTATGAAGCATACCCGCTGCTCACTAACAAAAGCACTGAAGATAGCTTCAACTCAGAAACACAAACTCCATAGCATTGACGAAGACCTTGATCCCAATTTCCTTGGTCACCTCTTATGACATGCATGGTGGGTGACAGTTGATCTTTTCTTTTCTGATCATATCTGACCATGTTTTCCTATTTTTTTTAGTGCATCTATCAATTCTTCTATCATCTTTTCTCATGTTAGGCAGCAAAGATAATTTTCCCCTCTCTTTCAATTTTATTTTCCCCATTATTACAATATCTAAAGTTTTCATGAGATGGTTAGAAAAGTTAAACTGCTTTTTCCTAATGTACTTCAAAAGTCATTTTTGCTCACTGGCTTTATTCAAGAAAATTGCACAATTTTTTTGTTTAACTTGTCTCTTCCTGTTATTTTCAATATTCTTCTGTAGTACATCATACAATCATCATTTTTTGGCCATGTAATGAGAAGAGAACAACTTGAATATATTGTAACAACTGGAAAAATTAAGGGTCGAATAGATAGAGGGAAGCAAAGAGAAAAAAATACCAGACAGCTTAAGAGAATGGCTTGGCAGAAGGTCAACAACATAAATTATAAATAACTGTAGCGATCAAAAGTTGTGGAGAGACATTATCACCTACACCAGCAGAACCGGTACTTGATGATGATGATGAGTACATCATCTTGAAAATTATAAGCTTAAGAAATTGAAGGTGTATTGTGACAACTTAGAAATCATGCTCTTTAAGATGGTGGCCTTTGACTTATCTATCTTCACATGAAAAAGAAATCATAAAGCCAAATCAAGTTCCAGTCCTTTGTATCTAAACCTATTTTCACGATGCTTTTTTTGTATCTTTGTTCCAATCTTGGCACAGAATATTCACAAATAAAAGATTGAAGAATTAATATACATTTGTTATCAAGAACAGATAAGAACTAAAGTAATGATAGATTAATATTTTGTAATAAACTGAATAGAACTGTAACAGCAGAAAGGATCAAATACAATCTTAATGCTTGTGTTTGTGATGAAAACAATATTTAAAAATAATCTAAGTGCAACAAAATAATTTGGCACTACACTTGATGAAATGAAAAGCACAAAACTGATTAGTATTTAGCAAATAAATTATTTATTAAAATGGCACAGATAAGATTTGTTAAAATATAATTATTTTACAAACTTTGTAAGATAAATTGCATGAAAAAAATAATTCTCATAGTTTTTAATAGTCGACATATAATATTTGTTTCTTACAATGCATGCATTTTTCATATTTACTTTTTCCATATAAACACATTACCAGAAAATAAAGACAAATCTCAGAAACATTTAACCATAATTTATGATTTTTTACACTATTTTTTCTTATTAATTTCTCCTTCCTCTATTGATCTGAAATTCATTTTTATCAATCAATCAATCAATCAATCTAATCTATCAATCTAAATCTAATCTATCAATCTAAATCTAATCTATCAATCTAAATCTAATCTATCTAATCTATCTAATCTATCTATCTAATCTATCTATCTATCTATCTATCTATCTATCTATCTATCTATCTATCTATCTATCTATCTATCTATCTATCTATCTATCTATCTATCTATCTATCTATCTATCTATCTATCTATCTATCTATCTATCTATCTATCTATCTATCTATCTATCTATCTATCTATCTATCTATCTATCTATCTATCTATCTATCTATCTATCTATCTATCTATCTATCTAATCTATCTAATCTATCTATCTATCTATCTATCTATCTATCTATCTATCTATCTATCTATCTATCTATCTATCTATCTATCTATCTATCTATCTATCTATCTATCTATCTATCTATCTATCTATCTATCTATCTATCTATCTATCTATCTATCTATCTATCTATCTATCTATCTATCTATCTATCTATCTATCTATCTATCTATCTATCTATCTATCTATCTATCTATCTATCTATCTATCTATCTATCTATCTATCTATCTATCTATCTATCTATCTATCTATCTATCTATCTATCTATCTATCTATCTATCTATCTATCTATCTATCTATCTATCTATCTATCTATCTATCTATCTATCTATCTATCTATCTATCTATCTATCTATCTATCTATCTATCTATCTATCTATCTATCTATCTATCTATCTATCTATCTATCTATCTATCTATCTATCTATCTATCTATCTATCTATCTATCTATCTATCTATCTATCTATCTATCTATCTATCTATCTATCTATCTATCTATCTATCTATCTATCTATCTATCTATCTATCTATCTATCTATCTATCTATCTATCTATCTATCTATCTATCTATCTATCTATCTATCTATCTATCTATCTATCTATCTATCTATCTATCTATCTATCTATCTATCTATCTATCTATCTATCTATCTATCTATCTATCTATCTATCTATCTATCTATCTATCTATCTATCTATCTATCTATCTATCTATCTATCTATCTATCTATCTATCTATCTATCTATCTATCTATCTATCTATCTATCTATCTATCTATCTATCTATCTATCTATCTATCTATCTATCTATCTATCTATCTATCTATCTATCTATCTATCTATCTATCTATCTATCTATCTATCTATCTATCTATCTATCTATCTATCTATCTATCTATCTATCTATCTATCTATCTATCTATCTATCTATCTATCTATCTATCTATCTATCTATCTATCTATCTATCTATCTATCTATCTATCTATCTATCTATCTATCTATCTATCTATCTATCTATCTATCTATCTATCTATCTATCTATCTATCTATCTATCTATCTATCTATCTATCTATCTATCTATCTATCTATCTATCTATCTATCTATCTATCTATCTATCTATCTATCTATCTATCTATCTATCTATCTATCTATCTATCTATCTATCTATCTATCTATCTATCTATCTATCTATCTATCTATCTATCTATCTATCTATCTATCTATCTATCTATCTATCTATCTATCTATCTATCTATCTATCTATCTATCTATCTATCTATCTATCTATCTATCTATCTATCTATCTATCTATCTATCTATCTATCTATCTATCTATCTATCTATCTATCTATCTATCTATCTATCTATCTATCTATCTATCTATCTATCTATCTATCTATCTATCTATCTATCTATCTATCTATCTATCTATCTATCTATCTATCTATCTATCTATCTATCTATCTATCTATCTATCTATCTATCTATCTATCTATCTATCTATCTATCTATCTATCTATCTATCTATCTATCTATCTATCTATCTATCTATCTATCTATCTATCTATCTATCTATCTATCTATCTATCTATCTATCTATCTATCTATCTATCTATCTATCTATCTATCTATCTATCTATCTATCTATCTATCTATCTATCTATCTATCTATCTATCTATCTATCTATCTATCTATCTATCTATCTATCTATCTATCTATCTATCTATCTATCTATCTATCTATCTATCTATCTATCTATCTATCTATCTATCTATCTATCTATCTATCTATCTATCTATCTATCTATCTATCTATCTATCTATCTATCTATCTATCTATCTATCTATCTATCTATCTATCTATCTATCTATCTATCTATCTATCTATCTATCTATCTATCTATCTATCTATCTATCTATCTATCTATCTATCTATATCTATCTATCTATCTATCTATCTATCTATCTATCTATCTATCTATCTATCTATCTATCTATCTATCTATCTATCTATCTATCTATCTATCTATCTATCTATCTATCTATCTATCTATCTATCTATCTATCTATCTATCTATCTATCTATCTATCTATCTATCTATCTATCTATCTATCTATCTCTATCTATCTATCTATCTATCTATCTATCTATCTATCTATCTATCTATCTATCTATCTATCTATCTATCTATCTATCTATCTATCTATCTATCTATCTATCTATCTATCTATCTATCTATCTATCTATCTATCTATCTATCTATCTATCTATCTATCTATCTATCTATCTATCTATCTATCTATCTATCTATCTATCTATCTATCTATCTATCTATCTATCTATCTATCTATCTATCTATCTATCTATCTATCTATCTATCTATCTATCTATATCTATCTATCTATCTATCTATCTATCTATCTATCTATCTATCTATCTATCTATCTATCTATCTATCTATCTATCTATCTATCTATCTATCTATCTATCTATCTATCTATCTATCTATCTATCTATCTATCTATCTATCTATCTATCTATCTATCTATCTATCTATCTATCTATCTATCTATCTATCTATCTATCTATCTATCTATCTATCTATCTATCTATCTATCTATCTATCTATCTATCTATCTATCTATCTATCTATCTATCTATCTAAATCTAATCTAAATCTAATCTAAATCTAATCTAAATCTAATCTAAATCTAATCTAAATCTAATCTAAATCTAATCTAAATCTAATCTAATCTAAATCTAATCTAATCTAATCTAATCTAATCTAATCTAATCTAATCTAATCTAATCTAATCTAATCTAATCTAATCTAATCTATCTATCTATCTATCTATCTATCTATCTATCTATCTATCTATCTATCTATCTATCTATCTATCTATCTATCTATCTATCTATCTATCTATCTATCTATCTATCTATCTATCTATCTATCTATCTATCTATCTATCTATCTATCTATCTATCTATCTATCTATCTATCTATCTATCTATCTATCTATCTATCTATCTATCTATCTATCTATCTATCTATCTATCTATCTATCTATCTATCTATCTATCTATCTATCTATCTATCTATCTATCTATCTATCTATCTATCTATCTATCTATCTATCTATCTATCTATCTATCTATCTATCTATCTATCTATCTATCTATCTATCTATCTATCTATCTATCTATCTATCTATCTATCTATCTATCTATCTATCTATCTATCTATTGTCCCTTCGAGCCGAAGATGGCACATAGGACAGAACCACAATCTCAAAAACAGAAACCTTGCGTGCCAATATGACACATATTGCAGAGATCACTGCTAATTTCCATTGTGCTTCAACTTAATTCAATATTGCTGGTTATGGGGTTCTATTTCTCTTTATTTTCCTGGAAAACCACAATTTTTTTGGAGGGGAACTTATTGTTGATATCCTAAAGACTAAACATTTTAGGACACCATAAAATTAAATGGGAGCCTCGATAGCTCAGTGGTTAGTGAACTGGACTACAAAGAACAAGAGGTCGGGTTCGATTCCAACTGATGGCTTCCGGGTTCACCCAACCTTAAATGGGTTCCAGATTTTTTTCTGGGAAAGTAAAGTGCCATGCGCGTAATACCGACCACATTACCCCAAAAATCATGTGCTGAAGGTCTGTAAAATTTATGGTCACTAACACCATATTCCCTATATGCCGCTTGGCGTGACGGGGGTACTTTACTTACTTACTGCTATAAAATTAAAAATTAAATTGCTGAGAATCGTTGCCTTATCTTCAGATAAAACGTATCCTCACAGCAAAATTACCCGAAAATTGTATATTTTAGGCAGACAAGCAATTTTAAAACAAACAGAGATGTAAACTTCATATACAGCTTTACAACAGGAAATCTGATTGGCAGAGGAACTCTGATATTTTGGCCTTTCAGCTTTATATGTAATAATAATATAAGTAGATAAGTAGCTAATAAGTCAATAAATAATATTTATTTCAACTAATTTAATAAAAGCTCAAGCTATTTCTAATGTTGTGCTAGATTTAAAAGTTCTGTTTCTTTTCTGTACACCATTGAAGCCTGATGCTTCATTGATATCATCTTTACACCCCCTTTTATTTCAGATTTTAAGATATTCTGCTTAAGTTTCAAGTGTTGCTTTTATTTTTGGTCTTTTTATTGTTGAGCTAGCATGTTAATTTATAATTAAAAAATTTTGTTTCCACGTAAAAACTATCAGAAAAATATATTGAAACAAATCAAATCATGTAGGTTTTAATTCTGCATGGCTTAATTTAAGACTGCTAATTTATGTAATTTTATTACTTTTTTTTGGTTAAAAAAAAAAACCCAAAAAAGTAATAAAATTATTACTTTTATTTTACAATGTATTTGACATATTTGTTTTGTTTTTACTCTTTAAATACAGCTACTGGGAAATAACTGGTTTTAACCCCTTTGGTGCAACCTGTAAAGCTGAGCAAATACCTAAAAATATATATATTTTTCACTTGTATTTTCAACAATGATCTTTAGTAGTACACAGTTAACAAATATGTAAACAATTTATACAATAACAAAGCACATATCTAGTAAAGGCAAATAACATTAAGAACAAACATTCATTTTGAGTTAACAGGCAGCACCTGGACCGAGAAACCCATAGTCGGCAGTTTGTGCCAGGATCTGCTATCAATAACTGATCAAGATCCTTCTCCACTTTCCTGCATTCTTGCTAAGTTGGTAGGGAGCAAAATAGAAGGAGGCCCAATTCTCAAAATGCCATGTTGAAGCCAGATACTGGGTTTACAGGCACAACTTGTGGTAAACCACAACACAGCTCATCTATGCTTATTCACCACTTTTTATGGGCAGTAAAGTAAAGGACTAATTGTCAGGCAAGCACAAACAAACAAATATTATTATAAGCTGTAGGGGCATAAACATCTCAATGTAGAAGAAGGAATAGAAAATTCAGTATTTAAACTTAATCCTTCCAAGTTGTAACTTAGTTAATAACATATACCCACCTAAACTCTGCAATGTTAAAACTAAATAAAAGGTTTTCAACAATGTATTCTCAGTCAGTCTATCCTCATTCTCTGAATAGAGATAAGATTAAACTAAAACAATGTAAAGACACAATCATTGTACTAATTATGCTGTTATCAAATATAGCTTTATATTTAAATATTTAACAATCTGGCATATATATAGGGTAGACTACCATATCTTTTCATACAATTGTGTGTATGACCTAAATTATTAGGTTATTAAATCATAATTTTAAGACTAATACATAACAAACAAAAAGATATGTATTCAATAAATTTTTGTGATAAACAGACTCAACCATGTATCTCAAGTGAAAATATTTTTGTCTTTAGTTTATAAGTAAACATTTCTGATGTAAAAAAAAACAATAAAATAAAAAAATGTCTAAGATTCAGATTTGTAAACTCTGAGTTATGCCTCACAAAGATTGTTTAATGTGTTTTCAAGGAGTTGCTGTGGTGTTTTTTCTGAAAAATTACTAACTCCACTCTGGTGTGCTAATGTGTCAGTTATTTCAAAATCTGGGAGACTGGTTGGTCTCAAGGCAAGACACCAGTATTGAGACAGAGAGATTGTGAGTTCAAATCCCAGTTGCACCAGTTGGGATTTTTATTTATGATTTCTCTCTGCAGCAATCACTCCTTGTCTCAGCAGTGAGGCCTGGCTTGAAACATCAATTACCCATTAATGGAAAAAAATGAGTACCTCCGAAGATGGAGTTATCTGCCTATGTGGTGAGGGTTCCCTGTGCACACAGCTGCCAGGGTAAAAAGGACTGAAATCCCAAATTCAGTTTTTAGTCTCAGGGGACTTTGCCAGAGGTGGAAGCTGGCAAATGCAAAAATAAATGAAAAAAAAAATAATAATAAAAAAATAGAATTTCAAAATGCTACTAGACTGCCTTTTGAATTTTACTTCCATTTAAACTCTACATATTTATAACAGCATGAATTGTAAATGCTTTTTCCTATCAAAACAGACAATAAATTGGCTGAATATTGAGGATGATATGAGAGTTACTTTAGCACACAAATTTTGAAGCTGTTAGACCCAGTGAAATCATCCAATTAAATATTGATTTTATTAACACAGTCGCTACTATGGGGTTTAATATGCTGTGTCTCATCTGTTTTTTTAACACTTTTTTCAAATGTGAAATAACAGCAAGAAAATAAAATTAAAATTGATCTAAAACACTCGGTTTGTTCGAACAATTTGTCCAGGAAATTGGAAAATAGGAAATTATCTTAAAAATCTTATTTAAATAAGAGAATACAAGATTTTAGTGGAAATAACTGCGGAAACATCAATAGATTACAAGCTGCAAAATGCTTTCTTTTTTGCTTTCCAGTTTACCTTTCACAATTTTTATTTCATTGTATAGTGCAATTGTTCTTTCATTGAATAGTGCAATTGTTCTTTCATTGAACTGTGCACTTGCTCTTTTTTGAATTTCACATTTCTTTTGGTTTGCATTGATCTATTAATATTTTTTGGGTAAATCAAACTTTGTCTAAATATTAACATTTTTTTCTTACCTCCTTGATCTTGCATGTAATCTGTGTTCTCTTTTAGAAAAAAGTTTAGATTATGTCTTTTCCAATAACTGAGCAGTATATAGAAAATATGAAGCTAAAAGAAATGATTAAGGTGTATTTTATTGCATTGAATATGAGGTGAACTGCAAAAAGAACCAATTTGCAACAGTAATATTAAAACCCAGGGTGTTATGATGTCTTGCATTAACATTTAAAAAATAGGCTGATGTTTTGACCATGTGAAATTTATCAGAAAAAAGTTAATTTAAAACAAAATGAAAAAAATGCAAATAATTTTAAGTTATTTTTGTTGGTTAGTTCAATTAATTAATTTTGTTATGTTCTTATTTGATCTAGTAGCTTAATTTTGCTGCATCTTGATCCTTCCAGCACCACAAGACATTGCATGGTGCTTGTAGTGTTTTTTTCCATTCATCTTTATTCTTGATGTGATGTTGGATTTTATCTAATAAGTCTATGCCTGCCAACTTTGCTTCTCTTATAAGTGTTCTTTTTAGTGTTTCTCTGGGCCTTCCTCTTTTTTCTATATCCTTTTCCATAGAAGAGCCTGTTTTGTAATTCTCTTGTTGACTCTTCTTAACACATGCCCGAGATATGTCCATTTTCTCTTCCAAATTATAGATGAGATCATTGGTTGCATGTAAACGCAACCTCCATCTTGAAATGCACCAGAAGTGAATTAAAAAAACTGTGCACACTAGCTTCTTTCATTAGTTGCCTGTTCAGCTGCACTTTAATCTCTTACCATTGTTAGTTAATGTGTTTTGTATTAATTGTGCCCCTTCCTATGAAAAAGCTGGCTTCATCCTTTAATGAAAAAAAAAAAAACTATAATTACAGTATTGATTCTATTTCTGGGGGTCTGCTGCAAGTAGGAGGGGTCTGCTGCAAGTAGGAGGGGTTCTGTTTGGGTGAAAATAAAGGCTACGTGGTCAGTAAACACCATGAAGTGCTCAGATTTATAGCTTGCATTTTACCCTTTGATAGTAAAAGCTTTTTCGATCCTACCTTGAATCATACTTGCTTCCACCATGGACAAAAGCAGGTTTTTATCCATTCAACCAACCACTCTCGACTTTCTTTTAATAAGCTTATTCATTACAAATGAACACTAGAAAAAAACAAATCTTAAATCAACTACTTGACTATATAGGTGTTTAAAATAATAAAATTAAGAACTAGTAAATATTAATGTCATACTGTGTGAAAGATATCTTAATTGTGCTTTTATCTCAAAACATGTGTGGATGTTTTGAAGTTTCAATACCAAAACAAAAAAAAACTGATTAAAAACATAAATAAAACTTTCTATACATGGCTTTTTGTTTTGAATAAGCTTGTCATCATGTGTTTTTTTGTTTTATACTGCCATCAAATTCTATCCCAACTTCTCGTTCCCAGTGGCTAGAAGGCCAATCAGAACAGCAGCAAATGCAGCCACAATGATGCAGTGGACAAAAAGGATGATGCGCTTTATTACGATTGTCTGAAAAAGAACAGACAAAAAAATAATTTAGCATGAAAAATAGTAATTTTTCCCCACCTTAGAATTGTTCTTATTCAGTGATCAATAAAACATTAATCATACATCGAGACCAACATGAATCATTAACAGAACAGCTTTAGAATTATTAGCCTCTAGCACATTTCTTTGTATTAACAATCAGCATACGATTTATCCGAACTTATTTGTGGTAACATAAACAAAACTATATCCTCAATTGATGAATTTTAAATATTGCATTTGTGATGATCCATGGTGCAGAGGAATTTAAGGATGAGACAAACATAACAGTAGTGAGAGAGAAGGATATGCAATAGAATAACATTGAAATAATTAGAATACAATAAGAAAACCATAAGATGATAAGAATAAAGTAAAGAAATCAGAAGATTAAAATAAGAAAAAAATGATAATAAAATAAGAAAACCAACTCTAGCCATTACAAGACCAAGCTTATTCAAGAGCTCACAAGAAGAAAGATCCATCTTATAGGGCAACAACAAATACCTACACTTGGCTTGGTACATAGTCATCCTTCACATGATGTCCCAAGTCATGCCTACACTATTTATTGTTGCCTCTCCTTCACAGGATGCCTTAAGTCATGCCTACACTATTTATTGTTGCCTCTCCTTCACAGGATGCCTTAAGTCATGCCAACACTATTTATTGTTGCCTCTCCTTCACAGAATGCCTTAAGTCATGCCTACACTATTTATTGTTGCCTCTCCTTCACAGGATGCCTTAAGTCATGCCTACACTATTTATTGTTGCCTCTCCTTCACAGGATGCCTTAAGTCATGCCTACACTATTTATTGTTGCCTCTCCTTCACAGGATGCCTTAAGTCATGCCTACACTATTTATTGTTGCCTCTCCTTCACAGGATGCCTTAAGTCATGCCTACACTGTTTATTGTTGCCTCTCCTTCACAGGATGCCTTAAGTCATGCCTACACTATTTATTGTTGCCTCTCCTTCACAGGGTGTCCGGTTAGCGCAATCGATAGGCGGTTGGCTTACCACGGCAACAGCCGGGGTTCGTTCCCTGGCGAGGACACCTGGGTTTGACTAATTACCTAAAAATTAGTGGGAGCCGCGATAGCTCAGTGGTTAGTGAACTGGACTACTACGGACAAGGGGTAGGGTTCGATCCCAACCGACGGCTCCGGGTTCACCCAGCCTTAAATGGGTACCGGATTTTTTCTGGGAAAGTAAAGCAGCACGGGCGTAATACCGACCACATTACCCCAAAAATCATGTGCTGAAGGTCTGTAAAATATAGGGTCACTAACACCATATTTCCCTATACGCCACTTGGCGTGACGGGGGGTACTTTACTTTTTTACTTTTTTCTCCTTCACAGGATGCCTTAAGTCATGTCTACACTATTTATTGTTGCCTCTCCTTCACAGGATGCCTTAAGTCATGCCTACACTATTTATTGTTGCCTCTCCTTCACAGGATGCCTTAAGTCATGCCTACACTGTTTATTGTTGCCTCTCCTTCACAGGATGCCTTAAGTCATGCCTACACTATTTATTGTTGCGTCACCTTCACAGGATGCCTTAAGTCATGCCTACATTATTTATTGTTTCCTCCCATTCAAAAGATGCCCTAAGTCTTGCCTACATTATTTATTGTTGCCTCTCTTTCACAGGATGCCTAAAGTCATGCCTACATTATTTATTGTTGCGTCCCCTTCACAGGATGCCTTAAGTCATGCCTACACTATTTATTGTTGCCTCCCCTTCACAGGATGCCTTAAGTCATGCCTACACTATTTATTGTTGCCTCCCCTTCACAAGATGCCCTAAGTCTTGCCTACACTATTTATTGTTTCCTCCCCTTCACAAGATGCCCTAAGTCTTGCCTATACTATTTATTGTTGCCTCCCCTTCACAGGATGCCTTAAGTCATGCCTACACTATTTATTGTTGCCTCTCCTTCACAGGATGCCTTAAGTCATGCCTACACTATTTATTGTTGCCTCTCCTTCACAGGATGCCTTAAGTCATGCCTACACTATTTATTGTTGCCTCCCCTTCACAGGATGCCTTAAGTCATGTCTACACTATTTATTGTTGCCTCTCCTTCACAGAATGCCTTAAGTCATGCCTACACTATTTATTGTTTCCTCCCCTTCACATGATGCCTTAAGTCATGCCTACACTATTTATTGTTGCCTCCCCTTCACAAGATGCCCTAAGTCTTGCCTATACTATTTATTGTTGCTTCTCCTTCACAGGATGCCTTAAGTCATGCCTACACTATTTATTGTTGCCTCCCCTTCACAAGATGCCCTAAGTCTTGCCTATACTATTTATTGTTGCCTCTCCTTCACAGGATGCCTTAAGTCATGCCTACACTATTTATTGTTGCCTCCCCTTCACAAGATGCCCTAAGTCTTGCCTATACTATTTATTGTTGCCTCTCCTTCACAGGATGCCTTAAGTCATGCCTACACTATTTATTGTTGCCTCCCCTTCACAAGATGCCCTAAGTCTTGCCTATACTATTTATTGTTGCCTCTCCTTCACAGGATGCCTTAAGTCATGCCTACACTATTTATTGTTTCCTCCCCTTCACAAGATGCCCTAAGTCTTGCCTATACTATTTATTGTTACCTTTACAATCCTCCATCAGGTTGATCTTAGACTGCCTCTCTTTCATCTTCCCTTGGGAGTCCCCTTCATATCAGTTCTGTAATTATTTTTAAAATCTCTTTTAAGTGCACCATCAATTCAGTCTCAGCACCTGCTCATTACTGATGTGTCAATATCCTTTTGTGCAGCTCTTGGTTACTTATTTTGTTTGATCAAAATACTCCAACTTTTACTTTTAGTGGCTATATACTGTGGCTGATGATGCATGAGATTTTAGTGTACAGACTTTTGTTAGAATTCCATGTTTTCAGTATTTTCCAGCAGTTGTCCACATGTATAATTTCAAAATGAAAATAAAATTATATAAATTTCTGCCTGTCACTTTGAGTAGATCAACAGATGAAGATTGAGAAACACAATGTTAGTGTTTGGCTGTAATGTTAGGAACAGGTTCAAAGGTGTTAGAAAGATTAAGAAGTGAGTTAGAATAGTTAGGAAATTTTTTAAATTCTCTTATAATGTACTATATTTCCCTTTCACTTTGTCATTACATTTCGTTTCACTTTTTATCACATTTTTATTTCTCCTTGATCTATTAGTTCCGCTCATTCTAGAAAATGTAGTAGAGTTTATTTTTATTAATTTGTTTGTTGTTCAAGCTGAAGGCCATTTGGCTGAAATGTCATTCTACTTGTTTTGCTTCTCACCTACGTAAAGCTTTTACCATACCATTTTTTCCTTTTTTTTTTAAAAAAAAAAATGTTCATTATTATCTTCATTCCATTGTCCATTTCTATTGTTCTTATTTTCGGAATAAGGCCGCATGTAAACTGAAATGTCATGATTTTCATTTGTTCCTTTTTTTAAAGCAGTCCGCATACTTTGTATGAGTGTACGTTACACATCAGCACTTGCTTCTTAGAATGGTTAGTTTAGAGACAGAGAAAATTGGATACATTTATTGATGACCTGAGGAATTAAAAAGCTGATGATGATGATTAAAGATAAAAGTGGTAGATTGAAAATACTTACTCCTTTACTTTCCTCAAATACAATCTTTTGCTTCTGGTTATCACCAGAAGTCAGTTCGTATGCTTCACTTCTCTCTGTTAAAAGAGAACTTGAATTTTAAAATTCTTAATTCATTCATGCCACAAATGCAGTAACACAAAATTAACCACAGCAAGAATTATTTATTTTAAAGCAATGTCAGTAACAGTTTGACAGGTTCCATCAATGCATATTACAACAAACTCCATTATATCAGTGCTGAGTTATACTTCAAAGCACGGTTGAGGAGCTATAGCCTGGGGAACTTTGGTCACTGAGTCTGTGGCCCATCAACTGATAAAGACCTCCCTAATTATCTACCTGGAGAACAGCCTGAGTCAAAAGAGGCTGGCTAACAGAGGCAAGGATCAAAATATTCTATGCAGTGGTGGGATTTACAGATCTAGAAGACCTAGTATTTCAGTATGAAACAAAAAAATTAATAATAAAAATGGTATCTTTTTTAATGCATTTTGTTTTTTACAGCTTTTTCATCAGCTTCTGTAAAAGAAGCTCTACATTGTATGTCTTTACTCCATTACTAGTATTGCAGCACCTGTATTGTTTTGCTGCCGATTCTGACACAAGCAGTCAGCTATGAGTTGCTAACCACTTTTAGTGCATGTGCTGTCTGGCATCATGGCCCCCAACTTTGATAGTCTCAGTGTCTCAATTAAGTTCCCCGAAGGTGACAAATATTCTCTAGCATTTTTTTTTCGTACGCCAGCTTTTACCTCTGAGAAAGTCCCTAGAGACTAGGAACTGAATTTTGTGTGTTAATCCATTTTTCCATGGCAGCCATGTGCACAGGGGTCCCTCACCACACAGGCAGATAACTCAGTCTTCGGAGGTACTCATACTTTTTTCCGTCGATGAATAATTGACGTTTCAAGCCGGGCCTTGTAGCATTTTAATACAACATTGGAAGTGCTCTCAACAAATAGGCTTCACTTTGATTGAAAGTTTATCTTTGAGAGCTTATTTAATCATGTCTCTTAATATTGTGCATCTTTCTTGTTATATTTGAAAGTATTATTATAATTTATATAAATTTATATTAAATACAAAAAGTTCAATTTAATCCAACATTTAATAGAGTAGAAATGATGAGTTATGAAATTCAAAGCAGTGTTTCACACATTAGTAGACAAGGTAGTTATTTAATTGCAGTTTTTCTTTTCTTTTTAAACCAAGTACCCATTTCTTATGGTTGACTAGAATGTGTTGATTTCTTTAAGTGAATTCTGTATTTTCATAAAAATCAGTATCACAGAGTGCTATATCCCTGCTCCAATTTGTGAAGCCAGTACATAAACCACTCATGAACCACGCAGTATAAAATCAGCCTTACCTGCTCTTCGTCCCAAACATGTAATAGCTTCCAGTAGTAACTCTACAAAGAGCTGCCAGGCCACATAGGCACCCAAAATGTAGACTAAGTAGTATGGAACATCTGACTTAGTCAGCAAGACTCCAAAGAAAATATTTACCACTGATATGAAACAAACAAAATTCAAAAATATTAATATCAGAATCGTAATCAGAATCATAAAAATTAGAATAATTTTTAAAATGTATAGATATAAATTCACTGGAATATAATATTCTAAAAACTATACGAATTTTGGTAAAATAAAAATAATTGTGAGTGGGAAACACACATCTTTTTCAAACATACATATTTTTGTATGCATATCCATCATGATAAACGTTGCCTTTGTAGAATCTGCTATTTTGCAAACATAACCATAAAACTTGTAAAGCTTTTACCCAAGGACTATCACCTATCATTACTTTCTGACCTACTTACACTATCTTTAATCCAAGGACTATCACCTATCATTACTTTCTGACCTACTTACACTATCTTTAATCCAAGGACTATCACCTATCATTACTTTCTTACCTACTTACACTAGCTACAAGTGATTTGAAGCATCGTGGTGAGCTGTATTTTTTTATTCTGGGCTATTGGCAGTTGTTACTAGACCTTGTATATGCAGGATTTTTTTAGACATTTAATGTCTGTCTGATACTTCTTCTACTCTGAAAGCAAAATTGTCAGTTGTTGTTCTGACCTAATAGTAGCTGACTAGGGTCCATTTTCATGAGATGGTCAAATTACATTTTTGTTACTGTCTTTCTGTTTGTTTGATGTTGGCAGCAGTTGCAACAATTTTCCAGTTGAAGTCCAAAATGGAGGATCATTTTCTTCATGCTCGAGATTGAGAGGCTTGCTCAGAACAGGAAGTTATACCGAGACACACTGCAGACTCCATTCAAAGTTTGACAACGCTAGAAGGATAATAGCAAAGACCCAACAGATATGGAAAATTTGTTTCTGTCCTATCTGTAAAGATGGAGAATTGCTTTTCTTTATCTTGGTATGAACACTGATTAGTGGCCTAACAAGCAGCCATTGTAACATGGAACCATACATTGTTATTGGAACAGAAATCTCAACTCTTAGATAGCAATGACACATTTTTGTCAAGTCCTAATAGTAAATTCAACTTTTTGTTCCAAAATTGTAACGAAAATCGATTTCTGGAATGTCAGAACAATGGCTGCACCTGATAAAGTTTAATGTTATTAAGACCGTTCTCACATCAAAATGATAGAAGCTGTGCTCTCAAGGAAACAAAATAATAGAGGTGATCTAAACTAAGGTGACCATATTTTTGAAATCCCATTCCGGGACGGAATAATTTTACTTCAATTTTCCACCAATAAAATTACATTTCTTCTTGCTGTCATTTTCAAGTGAATAATACATACATTTTAAAACATCTAATAATATAGACCTACAAAACGCTATCAGGATAATCAGGAGATAAAAAAAACAGTGATACTCACTTAAATTGAAGGTGAAACAGAGATGCTGTACTTTTCAGATGAGTGAATTTTCTGTAAAATGTCCTTCTTTGTATGCAGCATCTTATAAAATTCGACACATGTTCCCTCATAGTTCACTTTGGTGATCAACATGGCTTTTAAAGTTTCAACACCTAGTTGTGTTTTATCATTTGTCCACAAACTGTTCATCAGAGAAAACACTCATTCTGTTGCAGCATTTGTTCAGGTAGACACAAAAAGAACTCTGCAAACTTCAGAATATGTGAAACGGGCACATGATTGTTTCTGAAGTGGGAAGCTAGTTCAACCCAACGCTGCCCTGGTAATGTTTTATTAAGACTCCACTCACTAATTTTTTGTGAAGTAACGAACTGTTTCATGTAGACATATTCGTCATACATTTCATTTTCTGGAAAGTCGACTGAAGGCACTGTTTGACTCACTAATGATGAAGACTTCTCAATATCTTCCCAATTTGGTGTTCTGTTCAGCATTACCCAGCTGTAAGACTCTAGGTTTTGAAAATTATTTGCAGCCCATTTCTTCAAATAACTTAAAGCTGTTTCATAAAATGAAGAAACACTGGCATTAAACTTTTTCATATCATCACGTGGAAATCCTTCCATTTCCAGCTTTTAAGGATTATTTGAACTCTTGATGGCAAGAAGCCATCTTCCAGCTTGGACTCCAAGATAGCTTTCAACCTATTGATGTTGTCAATGACTTCAAATACAGTGACCATCCGTCCCTCTACTTTCTGCACTGCTTCGTGGAAAGAGGATGCCTGACTGTGAACCAAAATAAGCCATGCCTCAGACAGTGGGTTTTCAAAGAATTCCTGTATAAAAACTGGGCATCTGTCTTGAGATTGAAAATATGATTTTAGAGGAAGAAACATGTAAAGAACCCTTTCAAGAACCCAAGCCACCTAGTTTGTGCATAACCTAAAATCATCTGGAAGTCTGTGTCGACAAACTGACAAAACTCCTTGAGACTTTCAACTCTAACTGTGTATGATTTGAAGTACAGATAAATTTTTGCAATAGTCATTTCAACATCAACAGGCAATACGTCTGCAGCTGCTCGAACAGTGTTGTGGAAAATATGGCAAGCACACCCAACACCTATCAAACTATGTCCAAGGTTTTCTTTCAGTTTTGTGAAAACATTGTTCTGTCCTTTTCTTTCAGCGCCCCCAAAATTAGAATTTGTGTTGTCTGCACATAATCCAACTACTTTCAGTTCTAAACCATTTTCAGTTAGACAGTCAATAAGAAAACTATTTACTATATCAGATGTTTCACCCGGCAATGACTTCAACTCTAATATTTTAACTTTCAGTCCCTTATTGCGATCAAAGTATCTGACAAGCAAAGGAAAAATCTTGATTTCTTTGTGGTTGGAGGCATCTGTCAGTATGGAGATAAATGTTACGTTTTCTAGGTCACATCTCAACTCGTTTAGAGCATGGGGTGTGAACACATTCCGAATAATAGCTTCTGTTTTCATATGTGCACAAGCAAATTTTGGTTCCAAAGTTACCTGAAGCAATTTTGATGTGCAGTCCATAGATCTAAACGTGTGATTGTGCATCACTGTATGATATGCAAAAGCACCTTCTGTAGCAGCTAACTGTTCTTCTTTGCCACCAACCTGTTCAGCTCGAAAAAAATTTGTCAACGACGAGCTTGATGCAGCAGTAGCGACGGCTCTCTTATGTTTATCACTATTTATGTGGCTCTTAATATCACCACGTCCACTATGGTTAATAGTAAACCCGGATGAACATATATTACATCTTACAGTGAAGTCTGATGAAGATGTAGACTTTTTTATAAAAGGGTATTCCTTTTGTAAATCTTGATTAAAACTACAATTACGCTTCGGTGCCATTTTTTGCGAAAGTGAAAGTGAAAGTTAGTAACACAATGAATATATACGAGATTTAAAACTAGGAGTGCATTCTACTGTTTTGATATTAAACAAAATTGTCTACACGGCAAACGGAATAATATTTTTTTTAATTGAAGAAATGTACGCCGTATACCAAAATGGCAAAATTGGTAAACGTTTGTGTCCCAAATTATTTTTTATCAAATCCGGGACAAAAGCTAAAAAATATGCCAAAATCGGGACAAAACGGGTACGGCAGCTAATCCGGGACAAAGGTTCAAAAAATGTCAAATTCCGGGACTGTCCCGGACAATCCGGGACGAATGGTCACCTTATCTAAACATCACTGAGATGATTGAGGCAAAAGTGTTTAATGCGCACTCACGACACTAAAATGATAGAATCACAGCACCTAAAATGATAGGTTACTTTACTGCTGTGTGCTCACAACACTAAATTTACTGGGGTTTACTCCATCTGACATTTGGTCGTGGCACTAATATAATAGCTTGATGTGTCTTTGATGGTGCTTACCACACCCTCCTCAAGAATACACTGGTATTTTAGGGACAATCTTAGTCAATTTATCTATCTATATATTGACCTTTCAAGCTGTAGCCGGCCCATAGGGCATAGACCCAGATACTCTTTCTCTTATCTAAATTTTTATTGTAGCAATTTTCAATCCTTGTAAAGAACTTTTATCAAATTTCGCCATTTGTCTCTGTTCTGTGCAAGCAACTCTATCTCATTGAGTGAGCCGATTCCTGCTGCTCTTGCCTCTCTGATCTTCTCAGTGTCCCTCTGAGTCCTCTTTTTTTCTCTTACCTGTTTCTACTGCGAATTTACACATTTTGTATCAGGTCTACATTTCATTAACAAAAGCATTTTTTATGATAACAGCTTGTTAAACCTCTGATCATTGGTTCTATACCAAGCAGGAAAAAAACAAATCCACCATTGACCAAAACCCAACATATCAAAACATGATCAAAATGGATGAAACACACAGCTCACGGTGTGCACAGAGCACTTAACTCAGTAGCTCCTGCAACAAGCCGGACTTGGAATATGAGGAAATTGCAACAAGGAACACTTTACAGACATAGCCTTCAATGGTTCCTGCCACCTATCCACCGTATTGCCCGGAAAGTTAATTGTTTACGATGAATACTGATATCGTATGATAGGGAACAGTTGGCCGTGTTCACTTTCTATGCGGTTTCGCCTTATGTCTTTTGGCATATGCTGAGACTGCTATGATGGAGACTACAGCTACCATTCTTTGTTTGGGAGATGAGTTAGTAATTCGGATGATTCCACTGGCACGGGTGGTTGAGCAATTATGGATTTTAATTCGTTTGCAGTGATACCGGGGCCTTCTATAACCATAACCAAATAACCCAACATATCTTGGAATCACCATCATCAAAGTATTCTATAAGATCATTTTGCAGAATGAAAAGTGAAGTAGTAATACTGTAATGCATGTAAAATAATTAGGATTTAGAAAAGAGAGAAACTGCCCTGATCATATTTTATTTACTAAAGGGAGAAGCTACAATGAATATATTTTATTTAGAAAAGGGAGAAGCTACCCTGATCATACAGGTGATCTAACAGTAACATGAGGTTTAGATGTGAGTAAAGTGTTATAGAGCAAGTACATACCTCCTAAAATGTGTGCAGAAGTTCCCACAAAAAAATGTGCCCAGTTAAAGATAGGTCGTTTTGGTGTACCAGGGTGGCAGCGGAACAGTGCCATTGCTGGCTATAGATATTTTTAAAAAATAAAGAGGAAAATAAAACATGTACTTAAAGGCTTCATTATATTGTTCAAAGAATAGATGAAGTATTTCCTTATCATATGATGTCAGAGAACATAAAATGATCTAATATATAATAATGCTATTTAACATTTTTAAAATGTAGGTTATGAACAATTATCATATTATTGTCCTAAAGATCGTTATTGACTGTATCTGTTAAGAATGTTTAATATCAGCTGCAGATAAGATGACAGAGTAACTGTTAGAATACACAATTTCCTGATTGTTTGACAAGATAAGCAAATATCCCATGCTTTATAGATCACAGACTTGGTGGAAGTGACAATAGAGGAAGTGATTACATTATGGGCTGGAAAAAAATGGGCTCAAGGACACATTAAAGATGTCACTACAGCACTGTTGTATCAATCCTGATGACTGAATGTTGCTGTCAATCACTCAGTCTTGTGCAGCAAAACTCTAAGGTCCTGCAAGTTGTGAAAAATAATTCTTCTTTTCTTCCTCATTTGCTTTTCAGTGTAGAGGGGAGATATACGTAGGGAGGTCAAAAAGTAATGCACACCAATTTTTTTCTCGGAAACTATTCGGGCAAAATGTGTGAAATTTTCACAGATTGTAGCTGAACATCCCCTTGACACTACCTATTTGTCAACATAATCTCCGTCCAAGCATATTGCCTTATGCCAACGCGAAACTAGGTCATGAATGCCTCGTTTGTACCAAGTTTTGTCCTGCTCGCGTAGCCATTTTTTAACTGCACGGATCACACCCTCATTATTGTCAAAGTGTGTCCCACGCAGGAATTTTTTGAGTGGTCCAAACAGATGGAAATCTGAGGGAGCCAGATCAGGGCTGTAAGGAGGATGGGGCAGTACAGTCCAACCAAATTTGTTGATTGCTTCCCGTGTTACCAGACTTGTGTGAGGGCGTGCATTGTCATGCTGAAGCAACAAATCTGCAGATGGCTTATTAGGCCGAACTCTGTGGAACCGATTTTTGAGTTTTGTCAGTGTATTGATGTAAGCTGTCGAGTTGATTGTCTCACCTCTTGTCATTACATCAACAAGAATCACACCATCAATGTCCCAGAAGACAGTGATCATCACCTTTCCGGCTGATGGAGATGTTTTGAATTTTTTTCTTTTTGGTGACTGCGGATGATGCCATTCCATTGACTGCATTTTTGTTTCAGGCTCATAAAAATGTGCCCACGTTTCGTCACCGGTAACAATTTTTGACAAAAACATTTCTCCTTCAACACTGAAACGCTCCAACAATTCAGAACAGAATGTTTTCCTTTGAACTCTGTGATCATTTGTTAGGCACCGAGGAACCCATCGAGCGCAAATCTTTGAATATCCGAGAGTTTTAAAAATTGCGATTGCACTTGCCTTGCTGACTGTAAGCTGCAATGCCAATTGCTGACTAGTGATACGCCTATCCTTACGAATAATGGCATCAGCCTGGTTTAACATGTCTGTGCTGGTAGCCGAGGCAACACGTCCAGAACGCGGTAAATCATGCAGCTCCACTCGTACACTTTCTGCAGCTTTAATTCTCTGAACCCAGCGACTAACTGTGCTCCTATCGACTGCAGAACATTTTTACACTGCACACAGTCGTTTATGAATGTTTGCCACAGTTTCTTTTTCCGCAACCAGAAATTCTATGACAATTCGCTGTTTGTAATGGACATTGTTGACAAGCTCCATTTTAACGGTTCATAGATTGCGTAATATTTATCAAAATGCTGTGCAATTTGGTGCACATAATTGGAACATGTCATATTCCAAGTGTGCAAAATTTCATATTCCTATCTTTATTATTAGCTGAGAAAAAAATTGGTGTGCATTACTTTTTGACCTCCCTTTAGTAGCTTGCACTGATTGTAATCTTTTATCATTTCATGCTTCCAAAATATCCATGGTTAACTTAAACAAGAGTGTACAATCAACTTGTCATCCTCACAGCGATTGATGAGTACAAGAGGTCATACATTTCTTTCAATCTTCTCTCACTGAATAGCCAAAAGACAGTACATTTTTTTATTTTCTAAAGAGCCTCCATTTAAGAAAAGCACAACTTAACTCTTTCCATATGGAAGCTTTTTATCGACGCAACGGAAGAGATTTCAGAGACAAAATTGTTCATGGTTTTAAGAATCAATCGATATATTTATATTTATCTAACATATAACATATTATATATGAATATTTAGATAATTGAACAAGCTATTAGATTTCACCAATATCAAGATGATACAAGACATGTAAAGAGAATATGGTTTGATGGCGTTCACACTAATAAAATTGAGCATGGCGCACTATGTGGCAAAATGTACGCTGCTGAAATCGGCATGGCGCACAGTGTTGCAAAACGTACGGAAAGAGTTAATTTGGTCGTAAGTGCTTTCCTGGCCTTTTAAGAAATGTGTTGTAGGCAACGATGAATAACCAGCCCAGGAAGAAAAATGTGGACAACAGAAGAAAACAAGGGACAACAACATCAGAAAATGAACAGACTTTGACTTTATTGTGTGGGAGCAGTGATGGAGTATCGGTTAGTGAACTGGTTTACTGAGGACATTGGGTTCAATTCTATTCATTTTTTTGTAGGTTTAACAAGCCATATGGTGATAACAATTTTTAGTGGGAAAGGAAGATGTTTTTAAGTAGTTCTGAGCACATCAATAAAAAATGTGCCAATAATTTTCAAAAATGTGTATGAACTAACATTGTGTCTCCAATAAGTCATGTTAACATGACATCATTTTTGTCTTTCCTTTCTAGACTTTGTAAACCCATTACAAGCAGCCACAAGTAGAATGGAATGCAGGAAGCATTTCCACAAAAACCAGTGTTGCTTCAACAGTATTGAAAGTTGTGGCATAAAAAAAGGCATGAATCTCTATTTATATTTATATTAAACACTACCTTCTTATTTGAGATCCAAAAGTATCATCATCATGTACCATACCGGTTGGCGTAGGCGATCATGTCCTTCCACAATCTTCTATCTACAGTGCATCATATCAGTACTGTTGTTGACTGCTTTCCATGCCATGACACCAAGCTATCCAATATTTTCTCTCTTTGTCATTCACGATCTCTCTTTCCTTTTATTTTGCCAGTTGTAACCAAGTATTCCAACTCCTCTTCTCACGTTGTGCCGAAAAATGTTGATTGTTTCTTTCTGATGTTTTTAGGAGCTGCCTTTTTGTTATGGCCTCTTTGAGAACTTCCTCATTGGTCTTTTTAGCTATCCAGGGAACTTTCAACATTCTTCTGAGAAATCCCATCTCCAGGCTCCCTCTAATCGTCTTTTCATTTGTTTGTCTACTGTCCATGATTCACTTCTATAGGTCAGAATTGGTTCTATATAGCATCAATGAACCCAAAAGTATAATTAAGCAAAAAAGTAAGCAAATACTCACATTCAGGACAGTCAAAATCATGACAATAATACCAATAATGGGATGACCAACTAAAAATGATCTGTCCCCCTGAATCTGAAAAAAGAAATAAGATTGATAAATACCATAACTTGATCAAATATGTTCTTTCTTGTAAACATAGTACATAGGTCAAGGTTGCTGTTATATAATACATCAAGGATCTAGAGGTGTAGTGACACTATAGTTTTATTTTAATCAGTTTTCCTTTATTTGTTTTTTTTCAATCAGCTGGAAGATGTGGTTTAAACCTGTGTTTGACATGAAAAGAAAGTCACTCATGACCTTGCTAACTTGTTCGTGTATAGTCTCTGATGGTAATAAGTGCTAATGGTGCAAGGGGTGGTACTCAAAGCTCTCATTCATCAAAAATAAATAAAAAGAATATAGTTAGTCATCTTGATCATACATCATTTGCTTTAAAATGTGCTGATTTAAACAAATATGTTAAAACTTGTTCAGGAAAATGTTTAACATCTGGACACATAACAGAAGGTCATTAATGCATAGCTAGCTTTGACCTCAAGAGGATTGTAACCTTCAAAATGGAACATGGGAATTCTAGTCTCATCATCCATCCCACAGATCCTGGATATGGTGAATTATTATTGTGTAGAAAAACAAAGAAAGATGAGTCTGATACTCACATTACTGTATCCTTTCACTTCAATAAAGATGATGATGAAGCCAGCAGCGGTTGTGAGAAACACAAGAACCATGAACGTTCTGTGCATCTATGAAACAAAGTTAGAAAACAGAATGATTATTTTTGTAAATAATTTATATGAAAGAAAAAAATGACAGTAAAAAAACCTAGATACTGTCATTGGAACTTTATTAAATTTTTATTATTTTTTTGTTTTCGTTCACCAGCTTTAACTTCCAGTGAAATCTCTAGAGACTAAGAATTGAATTTAGCATGTCAATCCAGTGTGTAACAGTGTGTACAGGGGCCTCTCGCTCTGTCTTCTGAGGTACTCATATTTTTTCCATCGATAAGTAACTGACGTTTCAAACTGGGCCTCACTGCTGAGACCAGGGGTGGTTGCCGCAGAGAGAAATCACATATAAAAATCTCAATTGGTGCAGCCGGGATTTGAATTTACAACCTTTCTGCCCCGAGACCAACTAGTCTCCAGGTACTTTATTTGATTTGCTCATTCGTATCTTTCAAGGAATAAAAATACATATGCTTCTTCTATTATACATTCAAGGTGATTTGAAGAAACTGTATTTTAAATGTTAAAAACTGGTAATTTACTAGTTTAGCATCAAAACCCTATTTCTGCTATAGGAGTGATGATCACTGATGGTGATGATCAATGAGGTTATCACGAATAAAGCATGTGCTCAGAAAGAACTACTAAAATTGATTAAAACAAAGCAATCTTCCTTTTTTGATCAAGTCTTTACAAGAGATAAATATTCGTTACATCAGGCAAGATGGAAGTAAAGGGAGACAAAGCAGATAATAACAGAAAATTCTAGACAGTTCGACAATCTGGTGTGCAGAAAGGTCAACAGCAGGCTTGGTAGGGGACAATGGGAGCTGAAATGCAACAAAAAACATATAATCTATGGACATGATAATGATGATGATATTTAGTCAATTGAACGGATCATGTCTCACCAAAGAAGTAGGCAAAACTGCCAAGACAAAAATAATAGATATACAGTACCTCACTTTGTTCCCATGGGGTGAAAGCATTTTGTTGATTTATGGTGTTATTGGAATCACTGTCGAGCGGTAGTTTTAAAATTTCAAGATATTGGATTCTCAATTGAATGCTGTAGATGTGCTTTTTTCAATATTTTTTTCTAATGATTGATTTACTAGTGTAGAAAGAATGAATTTTTAAATTCAGCATTTATTTAAAAAGAGCTGCCCAATACAATTTGACACTTACTTTTACCAAATTTGAATGTGATCTAGGGATCCCTAGTAACTCAAGTCAAAATAATAGTTTAATTTAATTTAAGGAAAGGGAGCATCTCTGCTAAGAAACCAAAGCACCTGCAATATTAACTGTTAGTCAAATTGCTTGCTTCTGTCAATAGCTCTGCATTAAACAATTTTTTTATGGGAGGTATACTACCCAACAGAGACTGGGAAGCTCACTCAGAAAGGGAACTTCCAGCGATGTACACTGCAAGACCAGTGTGACTGTTGATGGCACCAGAAAGATGATAATGATTATGATATCCTCACTGTAACAGTTACTTCAGGGCTGGTATTGACATCTATTGATCACTATCAACAATCTCTGAACCCACTCTAACAAAGTGAAAGTAGTTTATTATAATCCACAATGATGAATGAACGACACGACAACCAAATATTGAGACAAGACACTTCTTATTTCAAATAAGAAAAAAATTCAAATGTTGCCAATATTCAGTTCTTCTTCTACTTCTTGTTCTTGTACATCTAGTGCATCTAAACATCCACAATGGTCATTATAAAGAAGGCAATAGTCAATTCATGGGCCTCAACAAAATTTTTGTAGTAAAAAATTAGATGCTGCCTGAGCTACTAGTTTTGCTAATGAACATTGGACAGATTTGCAAAATAATCTTCAGCAGTAATAATAATATACATTTGAAATCCAGTACAAACAGACATGATATATAAGTACTATGTTTGGTTATACTAAATCAATATCGCTGGACTCCTTTGAGCATTTATAGGTGCTCTGATTTTCTCCATGAAATACTGAGAGCCTCTGAGAAGAACCACCCACCCACATACACAAACTCTGCTGCACAGTCTCAGATACATTTTGGTTAGGTTTTTTAAAAAATCTGACCTTGTAGCGGCCATTTGACCAACTCTTTTTGACTTTTTAACTATCAAGAATTCCTTAACATGCTCTGAGTGCACATGGGACCTTCTTCTGCTTTTTGACCTATCTGAGAAGGCTAGATATTGGTTCTCACTTCCCATAGACCAGGAAAGAGTTAAGCCTTAAGGAAATTACAAATCCAAAGTGAACAATATTTGCTGCCTGTGACAAGATTTAAACCTGGGTCCTTCTAGTCATGAGACTGATGTCTTACCTCTAGACCACCTAGTCCAACCTCACCGTGCCAGTTTTTTTAAATTTCTGCTATGTAAAGGTATTTATACTTACTTGAAACCAAACTTTTTCTGAGCACATCAGACCTTTCCACACAGGCTTGTAGTATCTGGCTAGAACAATGCCAATGCTGGCCAAAAATATCCATGCTGCAATCATAAGGCTACCTAGATGATAAAATGAAATAAAAATTAGTTCCCAAGTTGGGAACATGGCGACGAACCATACATGATGAGATGAAAGAGGCTGGCAGGTCCTGACAAGAGCTGTCCATGCTTGTTTCAGACTAGATTGGATGGAGATCACTGACTGGAGTACAGAGGATTAAGAAGAAGTTACCAAAACTATCCATTACATTGATTACTTCTCAATGACACTATATCTTATTGTTTTTAATAAATCCCAATAAATTTCTTTCAATTGTTAGGATATTTTGTTTGGTTTGAGGATATCTATCAAAAACAATTTTAAAAATTAATAAACTTAATTTTTTGCTAATTCTTTCTCTCCATCTCTCTATCGTTCGTCCATTCCATTTTAGACACAATAGTGCATGCTCATACATACTTGCATGCATACACACATAGGCATGTAAGAACACAAAGACACATGCATGTACATACACATGCCTACACATACACAAACATGCACATAAATAGCTCAAACAGTTTGAAATATCACTTATGGCAACTGGAATGTACTTAACTAGAATGTTTACAGACTACAGATGAATGGACAGATAATAAAATCCTATTCTTCTTTTTCATTTCCTCTTATTTCAGGTATTAAAGGAGATACATCATCATCATCATCATCGAGTGCCGTCTCCGCATCGAAGGTTGGCTACCATGGAGTGTCATCCCGCTCTGTCTCTTGCTTTGATGGTGCAGGTTGTCATAGGCTGTCTTGTTCATCTTTTGAAGTTACTCATCCATGTTAGTCTTGGTCTGCTTCTGCCTCTATTACCCTGTATTTTCCCTTCCAATCTTACTTTTTGTAGGCTGTTGTGTCTTTTAACATGCCCCAAAAATTTCAGTTGTCTTGATCTAATTGTGTTTTGTAGTTTTATTTTAATTTTTAGTTATTTTAAAACATCGTTTGTTTTCTTTTCTTTCCATCCAATTCTACCTATTCTTCTATAAATCCACATTACAAAGGAGATACATAGTTCCCGTTTTTTCTGGCAGCCACAACTATTGTCACTTGCTTCTGTTGTATGTAATGATTAAGTTAGCAACAAGAAGTGCATGCAGTCCTAAATATGCTTGGTCATTTTGAGCAGATGCGATGGAGTATTAATGCTGGTAGTTCCAGAAGCTTGCTGGTTAAACACAACTTTTTTTGGTTCATTCATTAAGCTTTCCCTAATTGCATCACAGCTTGATTCAAGTTCTTGTAGTTTCTTGACTGCAGTTTTTTTTATTCAAGGTCATTAAACATCACAGTCTGACATAAATGACAATCACTGAATGAGCCTTACATGTTTCCCTTATCCACAATTAATGGTCCAATTATATGTGCATTATTTGTTTCCCATGTTTTGTTTCCTTTGCTCAAAAGGCTACACAGTGAGAGCTACTTCCAAGCATCTCATTGTTAGCAGAAGGTTGTTGATCTCATTGTTAGTAGAAAGTTGTTGATCTCATTGTAAGCAGAAGGTGGTTGATCTCATTGTTAGCAGAAAGTTGTTGATCTCATTGTTAGCAGAAGGTTGTTGATCTCATTGTTAGCAGAAGGTTGTCGATCTCATTGTTAGCAGAAAATTGTTGATCTCATTGTTAGCAGAAAGTTGTTGATCTCATTGTTAGCAGAAAGTTGTTGATCTCATTGTTAGCAGAAAGTGGTTGATCTCATTGTTAGCAGAAGGTTGTTGATCTCATTGTTGGCAGAAGGTTGTTGATCTCATTGTTAGCAGAAAGTTGTTGATCTCATTATTAGAAGGTTGTTGATCTCATTGTTAGCAGAAGGTTGTTGATGCTGCTGTACAGTTTATTTTCTCTTGTCCTCACTTTAGGAGCATGTCTGGGATCTTATGTTTTTTAATAGATCACATTTATAGCTCACGTTCCGCAGTCTAAGGACTGGCATGTGCACTGTGGTGTTCAAGAATTAAACAAACATATTTTTTAGAGGCATGCATTCAATTTGTAATGTCCTGTTCTGGGTCTGAGTACTGTAGCTTTCTGTTTTCTGTTTAATTTTAGTTGTAGGTCTTGTGGATATTTGATGTTTGTTATTTGATTCTCTATATATTGATATTTCCTATATTAACATCTTGGTTTAATTAATAAATTGTTTGTGTCTAAATTGTTTCTTTTGGTGTCTTCCTTTGCTAGTGTGTCAGCTTCCTACTTCCTGCAGTGCTAAAATGGGCCTCAGTGGCTGAGTGGTTAGTGGGCTCATTAATTAAGAGAATAGCATGGGTTCAATTTCCAGATGTGGCACATTTTTTTGGACTAACAAGGCTTTGGGACTCACCCAGATTATAAAAATGGGTACCTGAGTTTTTTTTTTTTGTGGGAAGTAAAGGCAGTCTGGCACAATAAAGACCACATAAGCTAAAAAATTTTCATTAGTGATGGAAAAATAATAACCTAACACCATATTTCCCATTTGCTTATCAAGACATGGATAGAACATTACTTTTATTTTTAAATAATGGGAAGAATTCCCTGGAATTCTCTTCACATAATTGATTAAGCTGCTCCATTGTTCTCCCTGTTTGGTGATCTACTGTTTCACCGTGAATGCTCTGGAAGACTGACTACTTATTGTTAATATGTAGATTTGAAATTAATCTGTCCTCATTGTCCTGGATTTCTGCATACTCAAGAAAGTTGATGATGGTGTTCACACTTTACATACGAATGCAGTGAACAGTTAATATCAAACCAAAAAAATCTGAAAGCTGAGAAGGTTATGTTTTATTGATGAACATTTGCAATCATAAAACTAAAGAAGATATTTTAAAAGATGCCAATAGACAGTTTTGATCACAAACTATACAAGTAAGTAACAGTATTTATTTACTGTGGGATTAGTATACAAATTATGATGACAACAAATAACATCCAAGAAAGCAAGCAAAGAAGCTAAGTAGAACATGCAATGGTAATATAACAACAGCAAAAGCATAAAATTATAATATTAACAAAAATAATAATGTTCAGATTCATACAAATACTCCAGGAGAAATGTGAAAAAGATTAAGTGAACCTAGTACAATCTAGAGAAGAACAAATGAGACATAAATGTACAGTGTTAACCACAGACTCAGTTTATAGTGTAAGGGGTCATCACAGACCCAGTATATTGTGTTAGGGGTCACCATAGACTCAGTATATTGTCTGAGATATCACCATACACTCAGTATATTGTGTGATAGGTCATCACAGACTCAGTATATTGTGTAATGAATCACCACAGACTCAGTATATTATGTAATGAATCACCACAGACTCAGTATATTGTGTAATGAATCATCACAGACTCAGTATATTGTGTAATGAATCATCACAGACTCAGTATATTGTGTAATGAATCATCACAGACCCAGTATATTGTGTAATGAATCACCACAGACTCAGTATATTGTGTAATGAATCACCACAGACTCAGTATATTGTGTTAGGAATCGCCACAGATTCAGTATATTGTGTAATGAATCACCACAGACTCAGTATATTGTGTTAGAAATCACCACAAAGCAGTAAAAAGGAGGCTTCACCCACTAAGATAAAAAACATCTTCACTCCTTTCAGTTCAGATTGGCATACAAATGTATGGTGTTGCAGTAAAGCAGGCCAGAGAAAGAACGGAGAGAAGAAAATATAAAATAAATAAACGTTTTAGCCGCAACTTTACTGTAGTGGAGGATAACACAAGATAAAACTGATGTTTTGGTTAGAATGGATTTCTGTGGGAATAGTGATGAGACAACTTACAAAACACACAACATACAAAAGTTAATTTTTATATGATTATGATAACAGAAAAGATGATTATTAAAAAAAATAGCAACAGTGGTGAAAATGATCAGTGAGGATAGGCACAGAATATGCTGGTCAAAGTAATTTCATAGGAAACTCACCATGTGCTTTAACAAGGGGGCTCTCCATGCTTGTAGCCCCTAAATCCTTATACACACTGATATTCACTAGTTCATCTGTTATGTATCTAGTGTTGCCATGGTAACTTAAGCTTGGCAAATTTGTGGCACCTATATAATTAAAGTACAGATGTTTTATTTGTTCACCAATGTAACAAAATACATGTGTTTGATTGTCAAATCTGTAAAATAATGTATACATGTTGGATTTGTTATACCTGTAAAATGCAGTACAAATGTTTAGTATTTTAACAGAATAAATATGACGAAGACAGATATGTCAGGTCATAAGGTTCAGATATGGCATCTTGCCAGAAGCTACCGATACAACATATCCAGTCCACTTAATACCTTTTAAAGAGCTGAAACTGAAGAGAAGTAGCCATTGAGTGAACACAGAAAAAGAAGTAGAAAGAAGAAGTTGAATTTATTTAAAACTGATCCCATCAGTTCAGATTTTTGGTCTTCTTTTCTTTTCTCTTTTTCACTGATACCTAAAAGGTGTCGTGGTTTATATCATTTGTCATTCTTGTGCTGCTCGAATTGTCTGAATTAGTGATTTTCCTTTGTTGTTACATGTCTCTGTCACTGCATCTATCCATCTTCGTCTGGGTCTTCCTCTTGGTCTTTTTCCATGCATTCTTGAGAAGAACGCCCTTGATGGTGATTGGTAAGGATTCATTCTGACCAGGTGGCCAAACCATTTAAGTTGTTGTTGTTCTATATATTCTTGTCAGGGTTTTGTTCCTACTATTTTTCTTATGGTTTCGTTTGGTATTCTATCTCTTCTTGTGTTGTTTGTTACTTTTCTCAAGCAACGCATCTCACATGTATTGATCTTTCTTAAATGTGATTTAGAAAGGGTCCATGTTTGACTTTCATAGCACAAAGTTGGTATGAAAATGCTATTTATCATTTGTTGTTTAGCTGGCATAGAAATGTTTGGATGTCTTAGCAATGGTGAAAGCTGGTATGTGACAGCATTTGCTTTTTGTATTCTCATGTCAATTTCTCTGTCTAGTTTTCCATCTTTTGTGAACATTGTGCCTAAATACTTGAATTCCTCTACTTAGAGTTTTGGTAACATAATTAAAAATAATTAGATATCACTTTAGTTATGTTATACAGCTAGAAGTGCTGAAAGGTAAAAGTGCACTTGATAAAAATATAATCATTTAAGTAAGAGGTCTCTTGAAAAGAAGATAAATATTGTAAGAGGTGCAAATGATATATAAAATATTTCAGAGATGCAAGGAGACCTGCCATCTTATTGAAGTACCATTGTAGAGCAAAAGGCACAATGATAGCTCAGTGGCTAGTGAACTGGATTACAAAGTACAGGAGGTCAGGTTCCATCCTGTTCGACAGTTTCTGAGTTCACCCAGCCTTAAATGGGTACCAAATTTTTTCCTGGAAAGTAAAAGCAAGGGTGTAATACTGACCACATTACCCCAAAAAATCATGTGCCAAAGGTTTATAAAAAGTATTGTCAATAACACTATATTCCCTTTATGCCACTTGGCGTGACGGGGCTCTTTACTTTACTGTAGAGCAAAAGTTAATGACAGCTGAACAAGAGGGTGGGTGCAGGCCTACATTAAAAAATGAACATCAATAAGGGCACAATTAACTTTCCACTAGATAGTACTTTGAGGCAAGAGACATAATGGCATGTGGAATGTTGGATGGACTCTCTGGTAGCCAATCGGATCAAACCATAGCCACCATATAATTTGGCAAATATGATGCCAAAAGAGTGAGCTTTTGTCTAGAAATATTTCCATTAGTCTATATATGTTGGCATTAGCTTTGATGGCCTTTCCTGTAATCTATTGCAGTTGTTCCCAACTTGGGAGTCCCAAGCTCCAAAGTGACCTTGGCATGTTTTCTGGTGATCGTCAAACATTTTTAATGTAAATTGTTTTTAGAAGAAATTTCGCCATGCATTTCCAAAACTTATTTTTTTAATAATATGCCTAAACTACAACACTTCATTAGAAGTTGAAACAATGACTGAACAAAAGTAAACTTATATAAATAACTTAGATCCATTGCAATTTATTCTTAAAACTATAACAGAACTAACAAATTGAAAGATTTTGTATTTTACAATTATTTCCATTGACAGGACTATCAGTGTCTTCTGTGCATTCCTTGATAACATTATAACTACCCCTTCACTATATTGTGCTCCAGGTTCCTCGTGTCCTGATTATAAAACTGTCTCTCCTGTATTTAGTTTTATCCTTTCTGTTCCCAGCCATCTTGTTTCACACATTCCCAGAATATCTATTTTGTAATTTCTCATTTCTGCAGCTACCTGTGCGGTTTTTTCTTGTTCATTTAGGATATGTACATTCCAGGTGCCAATTCTGGATGATTTCGTGGTAAACAAAAGGTGAGTCAACAACCCGGACTCCTTATGGCTTTCTCCGGATTGTGTCATACACCTCTTAGACAGAGAGTCTTTATCTTTACTGGATGATAGATTTACTTTTATTCTTTTCTTTGACTTGTCCATTTTGAAGTTTTTTCGGCTTATTTTTTTACAGTACAGTATAGCCAGTCCCATGCCCAACCCTCCTTAGTCGTTTCTTACGTACATGCATGCCAAACCCTCCATAGTCGCCTCTTATGTACATGTATGGTAGCCTTTCCTATAGTAACTTTAAACTTATCTGAAGAGCATCAATGCTTTATCATCCCTTTGCTCTGTGGCTATAATTGTTTCTACACTGAAAACAATATATTTGAGTAATTATAGTTTTATAATCTTCTTAATAGTATTTGTAAAAGCATTTTTTAAAATTTAAATAATACACCAAGTGGCAGCAATAAACATTATTAAACATTTTAAAAAATGAATGTTCTGTCTTGAGAACTCAATTGTGTATTATTTAAGAAATATACTTTCACTCAGACGTTATGCCTAGTTATGTTTCTTTGATGTTCATCTTATTTCAATCCTTTTTACACTTTAAACATTGTGTCATTATTCTGTACTTTCACACATTTTTGTATTCATACAATCAGAGAGTTGTTTTTGGGTTTACATTGACAATTTTTTACTGAAATATTGGGATATTCCTAAACATTCTAGATCTGATAAAAATGTTCTACTTTCTCTCTTATTTACAGCTTTGATGTGAATTACACCGACATACAATTATGACTGATACTATTAATGATACATGAATAATTAATTAATTAAAATAATGAACCTAAATTTTTGTGAAAAATAATTTGTATTTATAATTAATAGTCCTGTATCCATGGAGAAAAAATGTAAAAAAAAAATGTATCTAAAATGTTATCAGCAATGATGTAGAGGAACCACAATGCATTTTGTGCAATGTTGTTCTCAGTGTTAAATCAATCAAGCCTTCAAAGATGAAGGACTCAGAGATAAGCAATCAAAAAACATAATGAAAATGACATGGTGTTTAGCAACATGAAAAGTCTCAGCCTCAAAGTAAGAAAACAGAAGTAATAGTCATTTCAAAGAAATAAACCTCTACATCATGCAACATTTAAGTGAGCAGGATAAATATGAAACAGGTGTAGAGAGCCATATACATGGGCATAGAAATAACATCAGATGGAAGATCCATCACAGAAATAAAAAGCAGATTAGCACAGTCTAAAGTAAGATTTCACAAAATGATAAACATCCTTTGCAACAAATCCATGTCAATAGAAGTAAGAAAGAGAGTTCATCAGTGCTATATAGAGCCAAACTGACTTATGGAAGTGAATCATGGACAGTAGGAGAATTCATTGGACAGTTAAAAACCAAAGAGAGAATTTTTAACAATGCATTACGAAAAGAGAGCTCCTAAAAATCCACAGGAAAGAAACAATCAATATTTTTCAGGAACATTATGAGAAGAGGAAAGTTGGAATGCTTGGTTACAATTGACAAAATACAGGGTAAGAGAGATCACAGATGACAAAGAGAGAAAATACTAGATAGCTTGGTTTGTGGCATGGTAAACAGTCAAAAACGCAAAAGATAGATTACAGAGAAATGTGAAAGGACATGATCGCCTATGTCAGCAGTTATGACAGATAATGATGATATAGAAGAAAAGACTTCTTATGATAAAATTACAGGTACTTTTGTTAAAAAATTAATAAATAAATAAAAAGGGACACCTTATTATAAAATTGTTGGCAATTTTACAGAGAAAAATTCTAATTATACAATTTTTTATAATTTTTTGAAAGAAAAGACTTCTTATATTTCACGATATTCTTCCTATCATGTACACCAATTGTAATAAACAATAAATAAAAAATGATGTTCTTATTGTTAGAATCATCATCACTGCATATCGGACGAATCCATAGTTGCTCTGATATCTCCCTCAAGAATCTTCAGAAATCATAGTCCATGGAATCCTTGCCCATGTGGACGGACCTTGTAACATGGTCTGGGTTAAGTTAGAAATATTAATTGCCAAATAACTTTTTTCTGCATATTGGTAGAGGCAGTGTGATGGAAAAACTTGTTCTATTCTGCAAATACTCTGACTTGATTCTGCAGCCTAAGACAAATTAGTACATGTATGTTATGATTTCAGCCAATATTTGAAGCAAAACTGGATATAATATACAAGAAAAGATCAACTTGTACTCACCCAAAGAAGCAGGCCCCATTGCAAAGAAGAATTTCCACAAAGTTGCCAGATTAAAGCGTGGAGAAAGTTCTGATCCATTTATGGGTCTTGAAATAGTACAGTTTAGCACATTATCTTTATATTCTGAAGAAACCAGTTTCACTTCCTAATAAAATTGAAAAAATAAAGGAAAATCATTTGTTATTTTCCAGCTACTGATATATTCGCTAATACTAATTATCCTTTCTTTTATCACACATTTTGTAATCTTCTTATCTTTTGTATAGCTTGTTTGTTATACCTGATGAAGGATTTTGCCAAAACATGGAGTTTGTCTTATCTTTCTATTAGTTTAGTTCCTCCATACATACCATTTTATGTTTATTTTACATGTTCTGTACAGCTCTACTCACTGCACCACATAGTATTTAATATTTAGTATATTTAATATTTGTGCTTAGCTTCATTTATCTGTAGCTATCTGTTCACTATTTGATGCATGCCTATTTTTTTTTTATATTCATGGGTGTATTCATGACTATACTCACTATCAGTGTTGTCCTTGCATTCATTCCTCAATGATATGTTGGATTCTATCTATCTATCTATCTATTATCCTTTCGAGCCGAAGACGGCACATAGGGCAGATAACAATCTCAAAAACAGAATACTTGCGTGCCAAAATGGCACATATTGCAGAGATCATTGCTTCTAAAATGTATGGTTCTGTTTCTATAACAATACTTTTTACAATGACAGCTTGTCAAGCCATCGATCAACCTCCTTAGTCGCCTCTTACGACATGCTTGGAAGGACACAGTGTCACTATTCTTTACTCATAATGAGGCCCCGGTAACACACGGGAAATGTTGGATTGAATGGTATAAAATATCAAAGCTTGCTGTAAATGACAACACATATATTCCCATTTCACATAATTTTAAATTGCCAGATGCTGAAGAGGATTAGTTGTCAAGTGAATGCAGAAGAACAAAACAAAAAGAAGGGAGGTTGAAAGAGTTCTTCAGTATTATTTAGATCCAATCTTAATACATGTCAGTGAATCCTGGACAGTCAGATAACAGATAAAATGTCATTAGAGACAGCAAAAATGTGGATTTATAAAGGAATATTGAGAAAACTTTAAGTTTTAAAACAACTAAAAATTAAAAGAGAACTACTCAACACAATTAGAATAAGACAAATGAAATTTGGGGCATGTTAAAAGACACAACAGCCTACTAAAAGTAATTTTGGAAGGGAAAATACAAGGTAATAGAGGTAGACCAAGACAACATGGACGAGTAACACCAAAGGATGGACAAGTCAACCTGTGACAGTCTGCATCATCAAAGCAAGAGGCAGAGCAGACCTAGATTTGGTTGCGTTGCAAACTACCTAATGACATGAAATTCAAGTTGTAAAAATTGTATACCTAATTAAAACCTGTCAAAGAGAAAATTAAAGAGATATTGTTGCAGAACATGAGAGAACTGTTAATGGGACACAATGCAGTTTGGGAATAATGTTAAGAGTTTATATCTTTTGGTCAACTCCTTTGTGTAGAATTTTTTTTTATGGATTGCCATTATGTCTCAATAATAACCAGAGATAATAACCGAATAGCAAAGCAAGCCCTCAAGGGGAAAAAAACAGGTAGGAAAAGAAGAGGCCGACCCAGAGAAACACTGAGAAGAACATTGATCAGAGGCGCAAAGACAGCAAGAATTGGCTCCCTCAGTGAGATTGGGATGCTTGCACAGAACAGAGACAAATGGCAAGATTTTATAAAAGATCTTTGCAAGGATTGAGACTGCTAGAAAGAAAATTTAGAGAAAGAGAATATGAGTCTAAGCCTTATAGGCCATCTATGGCTCGAAAGGTCAATAGATAGATAGATTACATCTCAAAAGCTCATCCATTACTGTCTTGTAAATATAATCTAAACTGTGATTCTGTAAACAAATGAAACTTCTATGATCAACATCTAAGTTTTCTATAATCAGCTTCTCTGTTGACTTACTGTACTATTATACAAATTTGGTGTGGCTTGTTTAGGATTTTGACCATTAAATTGAACAACTGCCATCTTGTTTGTGGCACATCCCAAAACATCATCACCACCCTGAAATAAATAAGTGTCATGAAATAATAAGAGTGAGAAGTTAAAAAAGTACAGATATTGTTAGCATCTTTTATTGGTATATAATGTGACTTCTTTAGCAGAAATTCAGTATTATTTTTATGTGAATCATAGAAATTTATAATTATTCTTACATAAATTGCAGAGAATTACTGTTATTTTTGACGTAAATTCCTGAAAATTACCGTTACTTTGATATAAATCAATTTGATTTTTTATTGATGCAAATTCAATAGAAAGTATTATTTTTTTTTATTGTACACCAAATATGATTATTTTGAAAATGTACACCAAATGTAATGATAATAATTTTAATTTAATAAAAAAAAATGTGGCTTCTTATTTAAAATTTGGCTTTTTTTGCATGGCCAAACTGGCGCTATGGTTTTTTCTTCTTTGCATCATTAAACACAGAAATAATTCACTTAAAAAATCGTAACTTTTTTTCTAATTGTCGTACAAACATGATTCATGTATCATTGTTTTACTCACTTCGAGGGCTATTTAGCTATACTGGTTTCAATTATTAGAAATTATTTTGAAAAAAAAAACAAAGTACCTATATATATATATAATATCTTTAATATATATAAATAATATCTTTAAAAGAAAACTGCTAGAACAGAAATTCATATAGGAGAAGGTGTATCTTGGTCTACGCCCCATGGGCCGGTTACGGCTCGAAAGGTCAATAGAATATATATATATATGTATATATATCCATCTATCTATTGACTTTTCGAGCCGTAGATGAAATATGTATGTATGTGTATATATATATATATATATATATATGTTTGTGTGTGGTAGTAGGAAACTCTTTGTGCAGAGCTTCGCAGCAGGAGGCAATCTGATCATCATCAGAAGACCCTGTCGAGCAAGTATTTCGGCCTTTTAGCTTCTTGACACTCTAGAGGAGGTGGGCCCGCCTGAGTCATGGCTCCCAGGCGTCGACCTCCTGCTGCATTGCCTCTAAGGCTTACACGTTATGTTCGGCACAAAATAACTACACTTAATACACAAAACACTCGAAAATAGTTTAACTTACCTGTCTTGGCTTATCCTAGCAACTTGCTGGGCTTTCCAGTTGAAAAAACGTGGCTACTATTGACAACGCACTTTTATAGCCCCATCAGTGTCTGACTTTCGTGGGAATTCAGAAGTCATGATATAGATTAGCGCCCAGTTGTCTGGCCTTCAGGTGATTGGGAACTTTATTATTTGAAGTGACATCACCGCAAACACCCGGTTGATGTCCGGTCGGTTATGTAACTTCTTATCGCTTTGTCTCGTGTCTTCCCGAGTACATTTTCCCTATTCTGTTGACTTACGTGGAAGCAATAAGTGGTCAAGGTATAAAATGGTCGCCTGCTCATCTGGTGTGGACATAATATTATTTGACAGTTGGTCTGTCACGATTCTGCCACAGCTAGCACTATGCTCTTTCAGCTGATTCAGCAATAGTCTTCATTCTTCTTAACCATATCCCCCCTTAATTCTTAGCATCTTTAAGAGGTTGTAGAGGGATGGGGTCGTGACTCAGCAATAGTCTTCATTGTTCTTGACCACATCCCCCCCCCCCCCCCCAATTCCCAGCATCTTTGAGAGGTCATAGGGGGATGGAGTCGTTAGTCCTCTGGCACTAACCACCACAGAAAACACTCTACTCTGGAGTCCCTACTGTCTCATCTCGGTGGCGAGATCCTTGTACTTGGATAGTTTAAATATATGCTGTTCCTCTATCCTGGATTCAAATGGCACTGTGAGCTCTATTAAGATGATGTGGGTCATATTTGATGTCTAAAGTGCAATGTCCGGACACATTTTAGATCTCTTGATGCATTCTGGGTACTTCCCTCGCCCTGGGAGGTCAACCGCCATCTCTCAATTGTTAGCTATATCTAGGATTGTGGAGTCGCTCCAGTTGTTCTGGTTGGGGCGTGCAGCCTGTCCCGCTATCAAAAAGTAGGTGTTCGTTGTAGGTGGTCGAACTTTAGTGTTAGCCATCATCCGCACCCCATCCACGATGGCATCCAGTTCATGCAGCACTCTGTTGTGTCACCACGTATGCCGCCCTTGGCTTAACGCTGTCTTGCATGAGCCTTGATGAGGAAAGAACATGCTTCATCATCTGCCTTCCTTTACAAAGAAGACATCGATTGTCATCTGTCTTCCCCCACTTCACAAGATTGCAGACTGACGGTAGAAGGTCTTACATCGATCTGATTATGTAGCTGAGCCACAGCGGTGCCATATGCCATATGTCATTCCATGTCAGTGTCCTCTGCAAAGTCTCATCCCATGTGGACCATTGGCCTTGCTGCACCTGTTGTGCTGCCTTTTGCACATGCTTGTTCTCCTCGACATCTCTGATCTCCCGGACTACCATGTCCCTCCGTTGTCTATTCCATGCTTTTGACCACCATCGGATGTCTCCGTGACCAAATCCATGCCTGTTGGTCTGTGTGTAGCCCATTAATTCCTTTAGTTGTAGACTCTCACGGGCTTTGTGTACTACTGCACATGCCTACCATTTTTTACCGGTCTTCACTGTGGGTTCCACTGTTCTGACAGTTTCGCCTGACGAGCTTTGCAGTATAACTGCCAGTCTGGCCTTGCCTGCTTTATATTCCTCTAGGACTGTGTGTATGTAACTACTTCCTATATTAGCTGGAAGGTTCCAAAATGCATTTTGGTAAACTTCTAGTTTTAATGTCCCAGAGATACATATTTTATAAGTAATTTTAGAAATAGATTTCCATCAGTTAACATTCACATGTTATGGTTGATGTCAATGAGAAAATGTAGGTACACTAGTGCGCCAGAGACCTGGTATATTATGGCTGTCTTCTTTTATTAGATGTGATAAGTGAGTTTTGGTTTTTAGAAAAAGTACAGATTATGACTATAATATTAAAAATTGCAAGCGACAGGCTTTAACTCTTTCCGCACGGAAGCTTTTTATCGATGCAGCGGAAGAGATGTCAGAGACAACATTTTAAATGTTTTTAAGAATCAATGTACATATTTATATTTATCTAACATATAACATATTGTATATGAATTTTTAGAAAATTGAACAAGGAATTAGTTTCACCAATACCAAGATGATACAAGACACGTAAAAAGAATATGCTTTGATGACGGTTCACACTAATCAAATTGAGAGTGACGCACTGTGCGGCGAAACGTACGGAAAGAGTTAAGATATAAGTCTAAATATAAAGGAGAGGCTTTGGAAATCTAGTGACAATGGGAAGGATCAAGAGAAAACCAGGAAGTTATAGAGGCAAGTTCTGATATGTAATGATAACAGGAAAGATTAGTATAGAGTAGTGTCATTATGTTAAGTTTTCCAAATTGTGGACAATAAATAAAGAACTGTTCATACAAGTAGAGAAAAATACATGTTAAGTAAAAATAAAATGTTGAAATAGCATTTGCTACTGTTGTGTTGATAGATGAAAATAATGGAGTTTTAGCAAGGATTTTGCTAATACTTGTGGACTGCACTTAAATTTCAGAGAAGAAACAAATTGTGCTATTGAGTCTCGCCTGCCCAAATTTAACAAGCTTTTTCTATAAAAAAATAATACAAAAAGCACAAAGAGAACAATAATATGTAGAAAAAAATGTCAGTATTGATAACTATGCACATTATTACCATTTCGTTGTCTGCTGAAAACCCAATGGCTAACCAAGATCCAGAACTGTGTTCCACATAGGCAGCTAGGGTGAACTCTGCAGTATTTCCATTCTTTTTCCATGACATGATGAAGCCACATGAATCTCCTTTGCAATTTGAAAAACAGCCAAAACTTTTGCCACACCCATCTAACTTACGAACAGTGCCAGCTGGCTAGAGAAATAATTTAAAAGATATAGAACAATTTATTTTTGTGTGAGGTATATGTTGTCATAATATATTATATTAACATACTGAACTCATTAAGGAAAAATATATTTAATTAGTGATTTAATTTTACAAGAACATTTTTGGAGGACTCCAAGATGGTAGTATTAAATGGCACAAATAAGTTTATCTTATTTTTGTTTTCTATTTCCATTATTTTTATTGCCAGCTTTATTACTTTTTATGGTCAATAGTTTAGGATTTTGTGCAAAGTCCAAACTTTGAACATTACTTATAAGGAACTCATTTTTATTGATCTATCTATCTATCTATCTTTCGTTCGCTCGAAGTATTGTCTATATCAGCAATGTCATTTCCTGTATGAATTTTACTGTCTTTTGTAATTCTTGCAGTGGCCCATATAGTTTTGTCTGTAGTATTGTATCTATGGGCCAATGGATTTTCCTCAGTCTACTATATTCAGTGCAGTCTTGAAGTATGTGTTCAGCAGTCTGGGGTGCCTGTCCACATGTACAAGTAGTTGATGTGCCGATCTTGAATTTTGTATACATGTGACTATGGAGTCAATTGTGTCCTGTTCTTAGGTATATAATGATAACTTGTTCATATCATTTTTATTGATAATGCCATGCTAGCTGCACAATCTAAGAGCAATTACAGCATTATCAATAAATTCTCAGTCACAGGAAACAAAAAAATAAGGGCTTACCATCAGTCTTAACAGAACAGGCATCATGTGACAAGATCTTACTCTAGAGTAGCACTTTTTATCCTTATTGACAATGATTCACTGTCTATGGTCTTACATACATGTGTATGGAATCCATTATCATCAACAACTGGTCTTTTGAACTGATAGATTGGAAATACTTCATTTGATATGGCTAAACAATAGGGTGGGAAAATAATGCCTTGATAAAAAACACCCATCATCATCATCGAGTGCCATCTCTGCAATGAAGGTTGGCTACCATGGAGCGCCATTCTGCTCTGTCTCTTGCTATGATGGTGCGGGTTGTCATAGGCTGATTTGTCCATCTTTTGATGTTACTCGTCCATGTTAGTCTTGGTCTGCCTCTGCCTGTTTTACCTTGTATTTTCCTCTCCAAGATTACTTTTTATAGGCTGTTGTGTCTTTTAACATGGCCCAAAAATAGTATTTATTTGTTTTCTTTTCCTTCCATCCAATTCTACCTATTTTTCTATATACTCACATTTCAAAGGCTTCAATTCTCTGTTCTGTTTTTTTGTCTAATGTCAATGTTTCTGCACCATATAGGAATGTTGAGAAGATTTAACATTCTGCTATTCTTAGTTTTAGCCCTGGTGTTATTTGTTTTGATGTTAGTATGTTCTTCATAACATTAAAATTACTTTTTGCCATTCCTATTCTTTTGTTTATTTCAGTTTTATATTTTCCATCACTGGTTATAGTATGTCCAAGGTGGTTGTAGTTCTGAACTTTTTCCCTAGGTCTATTCCTTCAATTTTGATATCCACTTGTGGGTTATTGAGTTATTAGCGGGTCATCATCATTACACTCCGAACATGTCCATAGGTGCTCAGATCCCCTCCTCAGCAGGTCTCGAAGTGTCCAGCGACTGACGACTCCAGTTCTGTGTTGGTTGATTAGTCTTCTTACATGCCCACTAAGTTTCTCCTTTCTGACTGTGCCCATCTTAACTCCCATCTCTTTCATCCGAAGGAGTGACATGGACTCATGGTTATCGAAGTCCTGTGTCCTTTCAACTTGCTGGAGGGCATTGATGATGTCCGCCCGATCCATTGGTTGACCATCCTCAGCAATAGTGCAGCTAGCCAACCTCTTCGCCCTTTCATTTCCCCATACTCCAACATGTCCTGGGACATAGACAAAGGTGACCTTACATATTTTTTACCTCTGCAATGACTCTACCCATTGCCTACATACAGATCCCACCTCCACTTTTCGTATCATGCTCATCGAATCACTCAGTATACAGGCGTGGGTGTAGTCTTGTGACTCTAGCCAGATGAATGCCTTGGTCACTGCCATCACCTTGTGGGTTTTGCATAAAGAACACTAAGATCGCTGAATATAAGACGTGTATTGAGTATATCCAAGTAGTAGATATGAATACTGTATGAAAGACACCTAAACTCATTTCACCTAAGCTGTCTCAGAAGAATATCAAATGGCAAGAACATATACCAAATATCAGAGTTATCAAACATAAGAAGAAGCTAACATCTTTAGACTATATGCATTCAGAAACCAATAAAAAAATGGGTATTCTTTCCAAATCATTTAAACATTCAGAGATAGGTGAACAATCATGGACAGACTTACTTGTGGCTGTGTTGTCTGTGCACCTACAAAAATAAAACAAAATTATGAACATACTGACCAAAACTCTTTAATTAAGATTTGTTTGTCAATATAATTTAATTAAATCAATGACAATTGTATATATTGTTGTATATGGCATTATTCATTAATTGATTTAGGAATCCTCAATATAAACATCAAATTATATATTTTGTTTAATACCTGAAATAGAACTGCTAGAAGTAAAATTGAAGATAAGTATTTAAGAAGAATACGCTGTTTACAATGGAATGAATTCAAGGTTAATAAAGGGATAAGAGAAATGGCCACGCAACCAATGATCTTATCTATGATTAGGAAGAGAAGATGAACATATGTCAGGCATGTGTTGAGAACAGACAACAATAGAGTTTCAAAACAGGCACTTCTGTGGGAATGGAAAATATCAGGATACAAAATAAGAGGAAGACCTAGAGAGACACTGAAAAGAGCACTTATATGACTATAACAAGCAAAGATGGTAGGCATAGACTCATTGGATGAGATCAAAAATCTCACCCAGAAAAGAGATGGATAGCAAAAATTATTACAAACATCAAGCGCTGAGAGGATCAAGAATCAAGTGCTTTTTAATTCCTGTTTCTGATCTCTGTCTTTGTTTTACCTTCTTAATCTATATAACTATCTATCTATTGAACTTTTGAGCCATAGCCGGCCCATAGGGCATAGACTCAGATACTCCTTCTCTTATCTAAGTTTTTATTCTAGCAGTTTTCAATTCTTGTAAAGATCTATTATCAAATCTCCCCATTTGTCTCTGTTCTGTGCAAACAGCTCTGTCTCATTGAGGGAGCCCATTCCTGCTGTTCTTGCCTCTCGATCAATGTTCTTCTCAGTGTCTCTCTGGGTCGGCCTCTTTTCCTCTTACCAGTTGTTTCCCACATGAGGGCTTGCTTTGCTATTCGGTTATTATCTCTCCTCATCACATGTCCAATATATGACCATCGTCTTTGCATGATTACGGAAGATATTAGTGGTTGATTGGTGATTCTATATTACTATCAAGACATATATAGTGGTCTGCTCTTTCTAATGCCCGACGATTGAGATATATATTTCCCACTGGGGTATTGTTATTTTTGATTATTTTTGTTTTATTCCTGTTGATTTTAAGTCCTATTTTTTCCACCATGGATAATAAGGTATCTGTGATATTTTGCATCTTGTTTATATTGTCAAACACTATACATATATATGTATATATGGAAGCCGCGATAGCTCAGTGGTTAGTGAACTGGACTATAAAGGACAAGATGTCGGGTTCGATCCTGATCAATGGCCTCAAGGTACACCCAGCCTTAAATGGCTACCGGATTTTTTCTGGGGAAATAAAGAGGCACAGGTGTAATACTGACCACATTACCACAAAAATAATTGGCCGAAGGTCTGTAAAATTTATGGTTACTAACACGACATTCCCTTTATGCCACTTGGTGTGACAGGACTCTTTACTTTTTTTACTTAATATATATATATATATATATATTTCAGTGCGAAATAAAGACAGTGGAACAATATTAAAACAGGTAAATGAATTTAAATATTTGGGAACTTTGTTAACCTCAGACGGAAGATGTACAAAAGAGGTGAGATGCAGAATAGCTCAGGCAAAAGCAGCTTTCCAGAAAATGAGGAAGATACTATGCAATCCATTTTTGACAATAGAAACAAGAAAAAGAGTTCTTAAATGTTATGTAGAGCCAGTCTTAACAAATGGATGTGAATCATGGACAATAGGACAACAAACAAGAAAATCACTGAAGTCTGTAGAAATGTGGTTTTACAGAAGAATGTTGAGAATATCATGGACAGCTAAGAAGAGTAATGAAAATGTTCTGAAAGAGGTCAAAGCAAAAAGAGAGCTAATTTCCAATATTAGGAAGAAACAATGATCATTTTTTGGCCATGTAATGAGAAGAGAACAACTGGAATATATTGTAACAAATGGAAAAATTGAGGGATGAAGAAACAGAGGGAAGCAAAGAGAAAAGATACCAGACAGCTTAAGAGAATGGCTTGGCAGAAGGTCAACAACAGAAATGATAAAGAACTGTCGAGATCGAAAGTTATGGAGAGACATGATCACCTACGCCAGTAGGCCCGGTAATTGAGGATGATGACATATATATATATATATATGGTTGTGGTTATGACAGGCCCTGATATCACTGCAAACGAATTCAAATCCATAATTTCTCAACCGTCTGTGCCAATGGAATCATCCGAATTACTAACTCATCTCCCAAACAAAGAAAGGTAACTGTAGTCCCCACCATAGCAGTCTCAGCACACACCAAAAGACATAAGGCAAAACATTTTATTTTGTTTTCATGTAAACAAAACCAGACCTATTTGTGCCACTGTCCCTATTGTTTGAGTAAGATATTTTGTTCTTGAAAACAAGTTGTCAGACAAGGCTGTATTCTGTCGCCGGATTTGTTCACTATACAGTGAATATATTATGAGATCAATAGTAGACAAAAAAGGAATTGAAGTAAACGGTCACAACATAAATAATTTGCGATATGCGGATGACACAATCTTAATAGCAGAGATCGAGAATGAACTACAAGAAATGATAGACATAATAGTAAAAGAAAGCAACAAGAAAGGTCTCAGTCTGAATAGTAAGAAAACAGAAGTAATGGTCATATAGAAGAAACAATCATCACCATCATGCAGCATAAAAATAAACAGGACAAATTTTAAACAAGTGCAACGCGTCAAATACTTGGGCACAATAATAACATCGGATGGAAGATGCACCACAGAAATAAAAAGCAGAATAGCTCAGGCCAAAATAGCATTTCAGAAAGTGAAAAATATCTTATGCAACAAATCTATGTCAATAAAAATGAGAAAGAGAGTTCATCGGTGCTATATAGAACCAATTCTGACCTATGGAAGCGAATCATGGACAGTAGACAAACAAATGAAAAGACGATTAGAGGCCACAGAGATGGGATTTCTCCAAAGAATGTTGAAAGTTCCCTGGACAGCTAAAAAGACCAATGAGGAAGTTCTCAAAGAGGCCAACACAAAAAGGGAGCTCCTAAAAAATACAGAAAGAAACAATCAACATATTTCGGGCACATCATGAGAACAGGAAAGTTGGAATACTTGGTTATACTGGCAAAATAAAAGGAAAGAGAGATTGCGGATGACAAAGAGAGAAAATGCTGGATAGCTTGGTGTCATGGCATGGAAAACAGCCAACAATAGAACTGATACAATGCACTGTAGATAGAAGAATGTGAAAGTACTTGATCGCCTACGCCAACCGGTATGGCACATGATGATGATGAAGATATATTGATTACATTAAATGCACTTATCAATAATAATTTAAATAATAACAATAATAGTTACTAATCTTAGTTCACTTTATTCTCTTAGTGTATATCTATTTACTTTCGACCATTTCGGATCGACCAAATTCAGCTTAGTGGGAAAAGCAGATGTATCTATACAGTGCAGAGTGATTCTGTGATTCACCTTTAGACTCCTCAGTCTCTCAATATATACATAAGTAAAGTGTTTAAGGTTAAAGGTTTAAGGTTAGAGTTTAGATTTTGTCTGAGGCTTGAGGAATAGGGCTGAGGTTAAGGGTTGGGTTTAGAAATAAAGGACATTGTTCTGTACAATTTAATTAAGGGAAATCTATAACATTTTGCTGCAAATTTAAACAGACAAAGTATGCCCCATTTTGAACCTGTCAGTGATAATATTGACTTTATATCAATACTTTTTGGGACATAAACAAATTAACAATCTTTGTTAGATCAGGAAACAAATTAATAATCTTTGTTGGATCAGGAAACAAACTAACAATCCTTGATGGAACAGGAAACAAACTAACAATCTTTGATGGAACAGGAAACAAACAAACAATCTTTGATGGAACAGGAAACAAACAAACAATCTTTGATGAAACAGGAAACAAACTAACACTCTTTGGTGGAACAGGAAACGAACAAAGAATCTTTGATGGATCAGGAAACAAACAAACAATCTTCGATGGCACAGGAAACAAACAAACAATCTTTGATGGATCAGGAAACAAACAAACAATCTTCGATGAAACAGGAAACAAACTAACAATCTTTGGTGGAACAGGAAACAAACTAACAATCTTTGATGGAACAGGAAACAAACTAACAATCTTTGATGGAACAGGAAACAAACTAACAATCTTTGATGGAACAGGAAACAAACAAACAATCTTTGATGAAACAGGAAACAAACAAACAATCTTTGATGGAACAGGAAACAAACTAACAATCTTTGGTGGAACAAGAAACAAACTAACAATCTTTGATGGCACTGAAAAAAACTAACAATCTTTGGTGGAACAGGAAACAAACTAACAATCTTTGATGGCACTGAAACAAACTAACAATCTTTGGTGGAACAGGAAACAAACTAACAATTTTTGATGGAACAGGAAACAAACTAACAATCTTTGATGGAACAGGAAAACTAACAATCTTTGATGGAACAGGAAACAAACTAACAATCTTTGATGGAACAGGAAACAAACTAACAATCTTTGATGCAACAGGAAACAAACTAACAATCTTTAGTGGAACAGGAAACAAATTAAAAATCTTTGATGGAACAGGAAACAAACTAACAATCTTTGATGGATCAGGAAACAAACAAATAATCTTCGATGGAACAGGAAACAAACTAACAATCTTTGGTGGAACAGGAAACAAACTAACAATCTTTGATGGAACAGGAAACAAACTAACAATCTTTGATGGAACAGGAAACAAACTAACAATCTTTGATGGAACAGGAAACAAACAAACAATCTTTGATGAAACAGGAAACAAACAAACAATCTTTGATGGAACAGGAAACAAACTAACAATCTTTGGTGGAATAAGAAAAAAACTAACAATCTTTGATGGCACTGAAAAAAACTAACAATCTTTGGTGGAACAGGAAACAAACTAACAATCTTTGATGGCACTGAAAAAAACTAACAATCTTTGGTGGAACAGGAAACAAACTAACAATCTTTGATGGAACAGGAAACAAACTAACAATCTTTGATGGAACAGGAACAAACTAACAATCTTTGATGGAACAGGAAACAAACTAACAATCTTTGATGGAACAGGAAAACTAACAATCTTTGATGGAACAGGAAACAAACTAACAATCTTTGATGGAACAGGAAACAAACTAACAATCTTTGATGCAACAGGAAACAAACTAACAATCTTTAGTGGAACAGGAAACAAACTAAATATCTTTTATGAAACAGAAACAAGGTAACAATCTTTGGATTTTGGTCACAACTACTACATTATTTTATTATCAAGTTGAACTCATTCGAAAATAAATGTTTAAGGAAAATACTTGGTATAGCATGGAATGATTTCAAAGCAAATGAGGAAATTAGAGAAATCGCCAATCAATCACTAATATCTTCAGTAATAAAAAAAAGATGATGGTCATATGTTGGGGACATGTGATGAGGAGAGATAATAACTGAATAGCAAAGCAAGCCCTCATGTGGGAAACAACAGGTAAGAAGAAAAGAGGCCGACCAAGAGAGACACTGAGAAGAACATTGATCAGAGAGGCAAGAGCAGCAGGAATCAGCTCCCTCAATGAGATAGAGTTGTTTGCACAGAACAGAGACAAATGGCAAGATTTGATGAAAGATCTTTACAAGGATTAAAAACTGCTAGAATAAAAATTTAGATAAGAGAAGGAGTATCTGGGTCTATGCCCTATGGGCAGGCTACGGCTCGAAAGGTCAATAGATAAACATTATTACCAGTTTTCAAATATTCAGTTTGAACTAAATCTTCACATGCTTGAACTTTGAGAGCTTAAATTACTTTAATGCTACAAAAAGGATGAGTTAAAGGAAAGAATTCATAGAAGAGATATCAAGGGAAAGCATCAACAGCAGTAAATGGTAGACTTTGACGATTACCTGTTGCGCCTACATCTTTCATCTCACTGATGCTGACCTGCACTGTTGATATTATTTTGTCATTCCCATGGTACTCAATCTTTGCTTGATTTGTTGAGGCATCTGTGAAAAGTAGAATGTTGTAAATATTATTTTACATTCAATCTCAATTAATTTAGTTACCCATAGTTGTACATTTTTTTCCAGTTGTATCAAAGATGGAGGAATTATTTTTCTCCATCTTGGTATAATAGAACCGTTGATCAGGAGTTTAACAAGCCACTATTGTAAAAACGATTTTGTTAATGGAATGTAGACCTGATACAGAATGCGTAAATTAGCAGTAGATAATAGTGATAGTATTTTCGGGCCTAAAACAACAACAAAAATAGGATTCTGGAATGTACGAACAATGGCCGCACCGACGAAACATGCACAAGTCGCGAGCGAGATGGATAGATACAATCTAGATATTTTAGGATTAAACGAAATGCGCTGGCTTGGAACAGGTAGGAAATCTGTTGATAATTAGCAAAGCAAGCTCTCATGTGGGAAACAACAGATAAGAGGAAAAGAGGAAGACCCAGAGAGACACTGAGAAGAACATTGATCAGAGAGGCAAGAGCAGAAGGAATCGGCTCCCTAAATGAGATAGAGCTGCTTGCACAGAACAGAGACAAATGGCGAGATTTGATAAAATATCTTTAAAAGAATTGAAAACTGCTAGAACAAAAATTCAGATAAGAGAAGGAGTATCTTGGTCTACGCCCTATGGGCCGGCTACGGCTCGAAAGGTCAATAGATAGATAGATAGTTGTAAATATAGTATTGTACAACACAGCTATTAAGAATGTAGCAAAAAATAGTAGGTAAAGCATCTATGATGGCTTCTCATAAGAGAAGAGAATGAATAGTTGCCATTATAGTTATACAAATTGTATATGATCTCAGTAATTTACATGTATGCATATTAGTATGCAGTGAATAATCATTACATTAGCTTTAGTTTTTAAAAAAAAAAAGTAGAGAGCTCCATCACACTACATGGCGTATAGAGAATAAAGCATTAGTGTACATATTTTTTATAGACCTTCAGTACATGATTTTTGGGGTCATGTGGTCATTATTATGCCCTTGCTGCTTTACTTTCCCAGAAAAAAAATCTGATACCCATTTAAGGCTGGGTGAACCTGGAAGCCATCGATCAGGATCAAACCTGACCTCTTGTCCTTAGAAGTAAAGTTCACTAACCATTGAGCAATCACCTATTAGCCCGAGTGCTTGCTTTTATTTCTTCTACTTCTTCTCTCCTTCCTCATTTCCTTTTCAGCGTCGTGGGGAAAAAAAAAAAACTCTCTTTATGTAATTTTCCCATTACTGGGGTCTGCCGGAAAGATTTATAGGAATGGAGAATAAAGGTCACTTGTCCAGTGCATTCATCGCAAGCTGTTCAGGTCTAATTTGTTATTTCAGCCTCAATAGAACAAACTTTTGCCCATTCAGGGATTCAAACCCACGTTGTCCTGGTTTGGAGCCCGACAAGTTATTGATTCCACCACATAATCTCCTGCATTTATTTAATACTGTAAAATGTATCATAAATGTTTGACATATATGTTTTTTTGTAAAATAATTGTACTCATCATCATCATCATGTACCGTACCGGTTGCCATTGACGAGACGATCATGTCCTTCCACAACCTTCTATTCACAGTGCATCGTATGAGTTCTATGGTTGACTGTTTTAATTGTACTCATCATCATCATCGTGTGCCCTCTCCGCAATGAAGGCTGGCTACCATGGATCGCCATTCTACTCTGTCTCTTGCTTTGATGGTGCAGGCTGTCATAGATTGACTTGACCATCTTTTGATGTTACTCGTCCATGTTAGTCTTGGTCTGCCTCTGCCTTTTTTACCTTGTATTTTTCCTTCCAATATTACTTTTAGTAGGCTGTTGTGTCTTTTAACATGCCCCCAAAATTTCATTTGTCTTGTCTTAATTGTATTCAGCAGTTCTCTTTTTATTTTCAGCTGTTTTAAAACTTCATCGTTTGTTTTCTTTTGTTTCCATCCAATTCTACCTATTCTTCTATAAATCCACATTTCAAAGGCTTCAATTTTCTGTTCTGTTTTCTTGTCTAATGTCAATGTTTCTGCACCATACAGGAATATTGAGAAAATGTAACATTTTGCCATTCTTAGTTTCAGCCCTGCTGATATTTGTTTTGTTGTTAGTATATTTTTCATGGCATTAAAATTACTTTTTGCCATACCTATTCTTTTGTTTATTTCAGTTTTGCATTTTCCATCATTGGTTATAGTATGTCCCAGGTAGTTGTAGCTCTGGACTGTCTCCAGATGTGTTCCCTCAACTGTGATATTTAATTGTAGGTCTTGAGAATTTTCTTTGTTTATGATCATAGTTTTAGTCTTTTTGATATTCATTTCTAGTCCATATTTTTTGCTTGTTATGTTTATCACATTAAGCAATTGTTGTAGGTCTTTAGGATTTTCTGCTAGTAGAACAGTATCATCAGCATATCTTAGGTTATTGATTATCTTTCCATTAATGTTTAGGCCTGATATCTCTGAGATGTTTAATTGTACTAGCACATTATAATATGATGGTAATTATATATATATATATATTTGTCTATGTCTCATTAAAAGTAAAAAAAAAAGTAAAGTACCCCTGTCACGCCAAGTGGCGTATAGGGAAATATGGTGTTAGTGACCCTATATTTTACAGACCTTCAGCACATGATTTTTGGGGTAATGTGGTCAGTATTACGCCCGTGCTGCTTTACTTTCCCAGAAAAAAATCCGGTACCCATTTAAGGCTGGGTGAACCCGGAAGCCGTCGGTTGGGATCGAACCCTACCCCTTGTCCGTGGTAGTCCAGTTCACTAACCACTGAGCTATCGCGGCTCCCTATGTCTCATTAAGGTACATAGAAAAATTGATAGTAAAAACAAAAATGCTTGCAACTGATAAAACAGATATAACAAATGATGTTTCAAATGATCTTCTTTTCTCTTTTCACTGATACCTAAAAGGTGTCGTGGTTTACATAATTTGTCGTTCTTGAGCTGCTCGAACTGTCTGAATTAGTGATTTTCCTTTGTTGTTACTACATGTCTCTATCACTGCTTCTATCCATCTTCTTCTAGGTCTTCCTTTGGTATTTTTCCATGCATTCTCGAGAAGAACGCCCTTGATGGTCATTGGTAAGGATTCATTCTGACCAGGAGACCCAACCATTTAAGTTGTTGTTGCTCTATATATTCTTGGCAGGGTTTTATTCCTACCATTTTTTTAATGGTTTCATTCGGTATTCTATCTCTTCTTGTGTTGTTTGTCACTATTCTCAAACATCGCATTTCACAAGTATTGATCTTTCTTAAATGTGATTTAGAAAGGGTCCATGTTTGACTTTCATAGCACAAAGTTAAACATATGATGAAAATGAAATTTACCATTTGTTGTTTAGCTAATATAGAAATGTTTGAGTGTCTTAACAATGGCGAAAGCTGGTATGTGATAGCATTTGCTTTTTGTTTTCTCATGTCAATTTCTCTGTCTAGTTTTCCATCTTCTGTAAACATTGTGCCCAAATACCTGAATTCCTCTACATTGTTTTATTTCTTTATCTTTGATCTTAATGTTTAGTGAGTGTCTTAATTTGCTTATTCTCATAGCCTATGTTTTTTATGTGTTACTTTATGTTTCAAATGATCAAAATTGGAAAACATGCACAAGTTTTGAATATTTTTGTTCATTGTTAACAAATAACAAACTACGCATAGATTTGAATAAGACAAAATAAATGCACAAAATATTTGGTCAAAAAAACTTATACAACAACAAAAAACAGTTTTCTAAAAGCCTGTATTTATACCAGAGAAAAATATAGCTGTCTGTGAAATATCAATAAATCTGCTGAGAAGAAAATCCATGAATGCTTTTGAAAGCAAGTGTCATGAAAGAATATCCTAATACTATGGGCAGGAAAAAAAAACATGTCCATCTTGCAACAATTTGATAGAAACCAGTGAACTAATGGCTAAGGAATATAAATATAAAGAAAATAAAATATATTAATGTATAATAATAATATTTATACACAAAACAACTTGATGGCCTTCAGAAGATCATTATGGAGGACCAGGTAGATGAGAGAGAGTGAAAAACCAAAAATGAGTTGGGTTAAAGATATTACAAACTGGGCATTTCATGTCAAAAAGATAAAAAAAATCAAGGGAGATGGTGGTGATAATTATAATGATAAATTTAAAAACAGGGGAGACCTTATGGCGTAAGTTTGCTTTGTTTTTTTTTTCTACATTAACATCATTTCCTATATAACACAAAGCATGATAATTACCTTCTATATCTTTTGCTTACTGTACTGTTTTGTACTCTACTTTATCTACAACTATAGCGAACTAAATTGACTGAGATTGAATGTAAACTAGGCTTTTTGGTAGCAGATTGTTTTGTTAGTTCCCAAATAAGAATGTAAAGAAGAATGGAGAAGTAGAAACTAAATCGCACCAATAAATAAATTATAAATAGTTCACTAGCTACCAGGCAAGTGTATCAGTTGTACAAAGGTATGAAATTTCTGGTTATTCTTTTTCAACATCAATCGTTTAACTAGGCATGGATGTGTTGTGTCACTACTTTATGGCAAGACTATGTATATGGGACTCTTGGCCCCACATATTTGTCTTTGGCATGGGTAGATTTTGCTTAACAATTTTTCCCATAGCCCAGTAACCATTTTAACCTCCTATTTTCATTATTCGCTGCCAAAGCTTCCTATATTATGTGCAGAATGCAATGGGACCTATTTTTTTGTATCATTATCTGAGAGGACTAGACTTTGGATCTCTCTACCCTAAGACAGAGGGAGGGTAAAGCCATGAAGAAACCCTTGATTTTGAAGAGAATAAATTCCACCAGCTGTGGCAAGATTAAAACCTGGAACTTTCTATAGCAGATTCTAATGTCTTACCACTATACTCCCCAGTTTTCCTCTTTTGTACCCCAAATTTGTAAGGTATAAGAATGGATATAGCTAGAAAAAAATACTTCATAGCCCTAGCCCTCATTTTTGTCAAACTTTAGAAGTGAAAGACATTTATTAAACTTACCAAAAGTTGCTGGTCCTTTAGCAAAAAATAATGTCCATGGACTATTCAAATTCACTCTTGAATTTGTAGATGAATTTCCCACTGGTCGTTGAAGTGTGCAGGAAAGCAAGCCGTTATTGTAACTTTGTGAGGTAAGTTTTAGTTCCTGTAAAAATAATAGAAGACTGTTTTTTTTTTTCAAAGTTTATAAGCGTTCAAGATTTTCCAACGTAATTATCTTTTATTATAATCATTATAATATATTAATAAGTGTAATGTATTATAAACCCTTATCTATGCATGTGAAAGCTGGAAAACAAACCTCTTGAGTTTGGTGTTCTTGCAACATTTATTCAAGGCTCGTCATGTTTTGATCTTTCTGCCTTGTTACGTGGCCAAATTATTTTATGTGCTGTTTCTTTATATATTCTAGGGGAGGGGGGGGGGGGGGGGGGGGGTTCCTAGTTTTTCATTTCTGATCTTGTCTCTCAGGCTGTTTCCTGTCATTCGTCTAACACATTTCATCTCAGTAGAGGTTATTTTTCTTACTAATCCTGCATCTAGGATCCAGGACTGGCATTGGTAGCACAACGTTGGGGTGAAGATTGTATTGTAGAGTACCCGTTTTGCCTCTTGAGTTATTTCCCTGTTGTACAATAGTGGTGATAGCTACCCAATGATTTTACAAGCTTTGTTGCATCTTGAATCTATTTCTGATGTTTGTGAATTGTTGTTTATCACTAGACTACCTAGGTATTTAAATTCCTGTAATTTTTTTAGTTGTCTGCTGTCTATAGTTATGTTGATGTTCTGTTTCTCTTTTGTGATATTCATGACTTCTGTTTTATTGATTTTGATTTTCATGTTGGATTTTGTGCCTGTGCTGTTGAGTCTATTTAAGTGTTTTTGTAGGTCTTCTAGTTTTCCATTTATTAGTACCTAGTAATCTGAAAAGAAAAAAATGGTTGTTGATCTCCTCTGTCTCTGATGACTTGGCTAATTTGCATATATAGTCCACGTAAGTAATAAACAGTCAATGAAAGCTATGTACAGATTTTGATTGTGTTCTGCGTCTTTTCTGCCAGCTGTTTTAAGGTAAATAGAGCGTCAGTACATCCTCTGTTTTTTTCGGAACCCCATTTGAGAATCGCTTAACTGTAGTTCTATTATTGGTCTCAGCCTTTTTTCCACAATTTTGGCGTATAACTTTCTTACATGGCTGAGAAGTGATATACCTCTATATTGATTGCAGTCTCTTTTGCTACCTTTATTTTTCCATATTGGTATGATGATTGCCTGTTGCCAGTCTTCTGGGGCTTTTTGTTAGTGTCATACTGCATTGAATATTCTATAGAGCCATGTAACTCCTGTTTCTCCTGCTGCTATTATTTCTACTAGTATGTTATCTATTCCTGGTGCTTTATTTCTTGGTGCATACTTGATTACTTCTTTGGTTTCCTCTTTCATGATGTTGAGTTCAGTGTTTGAGCATTCTTGCATGGTTTTTGTTGTGTTATTGGTAGTTGGTGCCATGTTTAATAGGCCTTTAAAATATTTTTTCCATCTCTGATGCATATGTTGATTATTTGATAATGGCTGTCCGTCTTTGTCATTTATGAGCTCAGTAAGGTAGTGGTTTTTTTTTGCTCTTTGCTTTTACTGCTTTGTAGAAATCTCTTGTGGCTATCTTGTCCCCGCTCATATTTTGTTTGAATTCTGTCCATTTGTTTTGATTACCTTCTTTGATCAAAATTGTACCTTTTTCTGAACTAAGGCATATTTTTCATGTTCTTCTTGGTTATTATTCTCCCTCCAATTTTTAAACAGTTTTGTTCTTTTCTTTAATTGTTTCTCTGATTGCTTCATTCTACCACAGGGTGCTCTTTTTCCCTTCTTTTGTTCTTAGCTTCATTCCACATACTGCTTTTGAGATGTTAACTTAAACTTAAACTGTTTCCACTCCTCTTCTACTGTGCTTACTTCATAAGGGAGTTTCTTGAATTCCTCTGTTAGTTTTTCTTCTAGGGTTTTCCTTGATTCTTGATCTTTTAATTGTTTTATTTCTATTGTCTGTTCTTTTTGCTTCTTTTATTTGTTTGTGTGTCCTCTCTTTGTTTTTAGCCATCTGAGTCTAATCATAACCATTTTATGGTCCGTGTCATCTGTGATATTAGGGATAGCTCTGCTGTCAGTTACTCTTTTGTTGTTCTGTTTTATAATTGGTATACAATCTATCTTGCTTCTGTATTGTTATGGTTATGGAAGGCCCGGTATCACTGCTAATGAATTAAAATCCATAATTGTTCAACCGCCCGTGTCAGTGGAATCATGCAAATTAATATCTCATCTCCCAAACAAAGAAAGGTATTTGCAATCCCCATCATAGCAGTCTCAGCACACGCCAAAAGACATAAGACGAAACAGCACAGAAAGTTAACATAGTCATCTGTTCCCCATCAAACGATATTATCATTCATTGTAAGCAATCGGAATATCGAAAAACAATCCAGATAAACACAGCTCATGGTGTGCACAGAGCACTTAACTCAGTAGCTCCAGCAGCAAATCAGACTTGGAATATGAGGAAACTGCAACAAAAAACACTTTTTTGTACATTTTGAAAAAGTACTTATCTGATCTTAAGCCTCCTCCTTGAATAAAACACTTTACACAACTTTTTAAAAATATATATCCGTTAGAAACACTTTTTCTGTCACTTTTATCACATGCTCTGCACTCCGAAATGAAAACAAACCACCATCTTGGACAACCAGAAACCTTATATATATATAACACTTTGTTTTCATGTAAAAATGTAGCCATTGCTTTGTGAAATGTAACAGTTGATAATACTTTAGACTAGACGAGAAATTTAAAAAAACTTTTACCACCACTTCTCCTAGAAACTCAGTCTTTAGATCTATGCAGTAGTGTTATTCTCGTGGGTGTGTGATTCTTAGATTACAGCAAATGATCGTTGAATTAGGGTGAAATTAGGTGTGAAGTTCTCATCTTGTTACAAAACAATCCTCTGATGACTGGATACTCCAGCACAGGTGGGTGAGTGTGATGGAATTTCACCTGTCTGTCATACCTGAATCTCAGTCATTTCAAAGACAACGAGAAACGGTTGATTGATTGCTTTTGATAGAATGCCCAACACTGGAACAAGACTATATTCTGAAGGTGTTGATAAGATTGACTAATAAGACTGATCATTGGTCAATTTGACCTGTACCTTTTGGTGTAAAGATGAACAGATGAACCTATGACAACATGCACCATCAAGACAAGAGACAGAGTAAAATGGTGCTCCATGGTAGTCAATCTTCAATGTGGAGATAGCACCCAATGAATGAATGAATTAGAATTAGACTGATCATCATTAACTTTATCCATGACTTTTGGAGGTAGCAGAAAAAAAATCTACAAAAGTAAATTTAATGGAAATTGTCAGCCCTTAATTAGTCTTCAGGCTGACAGTTTTTAATTGGAGACTTTAACAAATTTGGAGCACAGCGAGTAAATGCTTTGACGTTCTTATTTTGAATGAATAAATTACTTGCACATGCACACACACGTACACATCATGCAAATATATAAACAATTATATATGCAACCAACTCTAAAATCTTACAACGAGCCAAACTCCCATCCATTATGGCAACACTTTGGAGTCAGAGACTAAGGTGACTGGGTGATATAAGAAGAATGGCAAACAATTGTATTCCCAAACAAATATTGTATGGTGAACTTAGTGATGGAAAGAGACCAAAGGTCAGACCAGTGTTGAGATATAAGGATGTTTGCAGGGCTTCCTTGAGTGAATTCTCTATCAGTAAAAGAAACTGGGATGATCTGGCTGCAGATCATTGCACATGGAGAACAAAAATACAAAATAGCACAGCAACATTTGGGGAGAGTGTTGATATCAAATTTTGATGACAAAAGTCACAGGAGAAGAAGACAATGCCAGGTACCACGAATACATCTTGTTCATTCTACTATCAAATCTGTCTATCCAATATTGGCAGATTTAGCCATGAGAGAAGCTGTTCAGTTAAAACCAGCTTAAGACACTATTATTTTACCAAACTACCCATCGTGATTGCTTGCTACTAATTGTCTATCAAGATGGCATATGCCATACATATATGCCATACATATATACCATACACATATGCCATACATATATGCGATGACCCATGACCATTGTAGGTCTTTGTGCTAGGCTCTCAAATAATAAAAGGTTGGACCATACTTCAATGGAGACACTAAGATGAGCTCGGATGAGAGAGGCAAGGACAGTAGGTATCAGCTCTCTCACTGAGATTGAGAAACTAGTCTAGAACAGGTGGACTTATGGCAATGTACACTGCGAGCCTTGAGTGATGTTTGGCAGCACTGGAAGGATAATGATGGTGAAACTTAACTACTTGCTGATGTCTAAAAACATTTAGCCAATATTTAGAATATGAGAGTTAAAAAAAAAGCATATCATGTTTCATCTTTGTATCCTCTTTTATCATTTATTTGGAGTGAGCAAGACACCAGTCTCGAGACAGAGAGGTTGTGAGTTTAAATCTTGGCTGCCCCAGTTGGGATTTTTATTTTTGATTTCTTTTGTGGCAACCAACCCTGGTCTCATCTGTGAGGTCTGGTTTGAAACGTCAGTTACTCATTGACAGAAAAAATATGAGTACATCCAAAGATGGAGTTATCTGTCTGTGCAGCGAGGGACCTTTGTGCACACGGCTGCCAGGGAAAAATGGATAGCAAAATTTCAGCAGAGGTGTAAGCTGACCAAAAAAAAAATATATAATTTATTATTTATGCTATCTATCCAGTCAATAAAATGTTTACATGCAGAATGCTTGTTTTACAGTATCGTATGTGTGCTGTTGTAATGTGTTTGTCGCAAACTTCCCCAACAATTTCTTCATCAAAACTAGTGGTAAGTCTTAGTACTACATTTTTGCTACTTACTGTGTCATTGTACATTGTTGGGTCATCATGTAATGGGGTCCTAGCACTGAAGGGAAGAATTGTACCTCTTGTGTCTCTGGTGCAGCCAATTACATCATCATCTTTCTGATAAAAAAACACCAAAAAGTGATTGAATTAAAGAAGGTAGAAATATTAAAAGGATCTTCTTTTTGCGCTCAACTGATGATCATTACACCTCTTCGTTGTCTGCCCTTAAAAAAAAACTAGGTGGGCGTAGAAGCATTTTGATATTAGTTTATGGTAAGCCATAGTATGTGCACCACTCAGTCTTAATGCAGTTTTAACTGATACATGAGCATTCAATTGCCACATTTTTTACCAATTTTCACTCTCAGTTTCCTCTCTTTTAGCTTGTCTACAATGCATATTCTGTCAGTTCTGTTTGAGTCTTGTTAAAAGAGTTCTAATGAAGGGGTCTAGACATTCATGTCTTAGATGTAGCGAACACAAGATCTCACTACCACAAGGTCCATGAAATGAGTCCCACTGAGTGGGAGCGATTTTTTTAAAAAGAAATCTCAAATCGTGAGATTATAGTCCTCTGGACTGAGTCTACCATTGGAGGGCAATTGCAAACCAGTGACATATAAAAAGCCTAGACAATTGCACAGCCAAAAAATGTTGGGGTAATAGCAAGATTCTGTAAAGGACATGCTATAGCATTTTCATTTGGTGGCTGACAAATCTTACAATGACAGTTTTGGGACTCTAGTCAATCTCCCTACTATCTCACCACGACTTTTGTAAAGTGGAGTCTAAGATGAACTTCACATGTACTGGCATTAACTGTGCTATTAAGTAGCTTTAACAAGTCAAATTCATTTTTCTGTCATGTCTGTTAGTCCACTCTTGATCTTTCCAACATAGCTAGCTAGACATGGCATAAGGCTTGTAGTGCTGATTGGGTCCATCTCTATTCTGAGGAAGATGTTCGATGTTCGGCAAGATGCAGCCTCAAGACAGAGAGGTTGTGGGTTCAAATCCCGGCTACACCAGTTGGGATTTTTATTTATGATTTCTCTCTGTGGCAACCAACCCTGGTCTCAGCAGCAAGGCCTGGCTTGAAATGTCAATTACTCATCAACAAAAAAAATAAGAGTACCTCCGAAGTCTGAGTTATCTGCCTGTGCGGCGAGGGACGCATATGAACATGGCTGCCAGTGAATGAAAAAACAGAAATCTCTACCTGCCAACTTTGCTGCTCTTATCAGTGTCATTCTAGGTCTTCAGCTTTTCTGCATCTTGTTGTTTCCTTTATAAGAGCCCATTTAAAAATTCCATACAAATGTTTACATGCATTGTGGGTGTGTTGTTGTTGTATTGTGTTTGCTGTACCCCATTGCTAAATAAGACAATAACTATTTCAGCATTCATGGTTTGATTAAACAGACCTCCAAACTTGTCAGGGCTGCTGCCATTACTGAAATGCCTATAAACTTGCACTAACTGATAATAACTGATTATTTATTTTTTATTTTAAATACATATTTGTACATATTTTAAATACATATTTGTACATATTTTAAATACATATTTGTGCATATTTTAAATACATATTTGTACATATTTTAAATACATATTTGTGCATATTTTAAATACATATTTGTGCATATTTTAAATACATATTTGTGCATATTTTAAATACATATTTGTGCATATTTTAAATACATATTTGTACATATTTTAAATACATATTTGTGCATATTTTAAATACATATTTGTGCATATTTTAAATACATATTTATACATATTTTAAATACATACTTGTACATATTTTAAATACATATTTGTACATGTGTTGTAAGTGTGTTCCTGTTGAAGGCTTTTTGCATCGAACTGCCGTTCTGGTTTGTGTTGTCCACTTGTTATGTAAAGCTTTAACTATACTATTTTTTCCATTTTTTTTTCTCTCTATATATTTTTTCATTTCTACTGACTGATCCTTCTAGCTGTCCAACTGTTGTGTAGATGAATGGCTCCTTCCAACTTAAAACAGACCTTCTTTTGTCTATTTGTCTTTTGTCTATTTCCTATTTTATGGTTTGTACAATTGGTATTATAACTTATTATAGAACCAACACATTTTATTTTTAATCAAGACAACCACCCCCCTCTCTCCAATCATTTAAGAAAAACAATCTATTGGCAAATTAAAACTGATTAAATTGTAAACTGATAAGTAAACATCACAATGAGGCATTTTCAAGTGTATTACCATAGTGCTGTCGGTGGAGAAAGCAACTGCTATCCAAGCTCCAGGGTTTAGAACCACGTTGGAAGTCACAGTGTAGGTGGCAATGTCTCCACTCACACTCCAGGAAACAATAAAGCCGCAGTTACTTCCCTGGCAATCTGAGAAACAGCCGACAGTTGAGCCACACCCAGACACTTTAGTAACAGTGCTACTCTGTTAAGGAAAGTCAATATTTCACCACAGATGCTATGAAAACTCAGCATGACAAGTGTATATATTATACAATCTCATTGACTGTGGTGGAATTTATTTTATAGCAGACAAATACATCTTTTTACATCACACCTACCATATCTTTTTAAAAGCAGACCTGTACACGAGACTAACAAATTCCTTGAAGGTAACAAAAACTAATCATCACAGATCAATTTTTTGTGAGTGTTAAAAATGTAAAACTTGTATTATTGTTGATATACTCAACATGGGATTTGAGAAGGCAATAGGGAAATAAAACATTGATACAAAAATCAAAATAGAGAAAGATTAATTCAATTACACTTAACAGAATGTTTGATTATATGTGGAACATTATTTGTACACCAAGAAATACACAAAACAGTGTGGTTGTCTCCTGATGACAGAACCAAGAATCAGATTGGCTACCTGTGCATTAGAAGACTATAGAACATCCTTGATGGTTGTAAAAGCATATTGGGTGACAGATTTTAACAGTCATAACTTCACCAATGGAAAGATAAAACTAAAAATGAATAACCAACACATGAAATAAAAACTTCAAAGATAGCCTCAAAATGAAAGATAAGAATGTAAATAGAAACATTAACTTGTAACTCTGTAACTACTTTGTAGCGCTTGGTGAAATAGATGAGGTGAGCGTAGATTTGACAGTCCAGCTCTAGTGACATCAGCAGAACCAAGTGCTGGACTGAAGAAAACTGAGAGAAGAGGATATCTGACAACACATAGAAATATATGCATTAGAGGTGAGATGCAAAAACAGTAGTGATGAATGCAAAAAGCAAAAGCTAAATGCAAAGATTTAGACCTCAAAATAAAAAGCTTTTAGGATCAATTTATCAGTCCTTTCATTTTTTTATCAATTTCTTCCTATTATATTTTTTTATCCTTTCTTTGTTTGGGAGATGAGATATTAATTCGGCTGATTCCACTGGCATGGGCGGTTGAGCAATTATGGATTTTAATTTGTTTGTGGTGGTACCGGTGCCTTCTATAACTATAACCATGTTCTACTTCTTTACAATATCTCTGCAACAGACTAATTAATTAAGTCAAGCAAAGAAGAAATCAATTCGGATTCAGAAAAGGCAAAAGCTGCACTGATGCTATATTTACATTGAGACAACTATGTGAAAAAACAATAGAATATGACAGAAACCTAAATATAGTGTTTATAGATCAGGAAAAAGCGTTTGACCGTGTGGACAGGAACAAACTTTGGCAAACTTTAGAAACATACGGGGTAGCAGGACAACTACTAGAAAATATAATAGCACTATATAAAAACAGTCAAAGTGCCGTCAGAACATCGGAAGGTCTGTCAGAATGGTTTCAGGTTACAACAGGAGTAAGACAAGGATGTGTCCTCTCACCACTCCTCTTCATCATATATATGGACAAAATAAATCAGGAAACAACCAACAACAAGGACAAATCAAATAATAACATAGAGGTAGAAAACTCCAACATCAATGAGCTACTCTTCGCAGATGACCAATGCCTAATATATGAGGATGAAAACCTGCTACAACAGCATTTAACATCTCTAGATAAAAGCTGCACAAACTACAGTATGAAAATTAACACAGCAAAAACAGAGGCTATAAGAATAAGCAAATTGAGACACCCATTAAACATCAAGATCAAAGACAAAGAAATAAAACAAGTAGAGGAATTCAAGTATTTAGGCGCAATGTTCACAGAAGATGGAAAACTAGACAGAGAAATTGACATGAGAATACAAAAAGCAAATGCTGTCACATACCAGCTTTCACCATTGTTAAGACATCCAAACATTTCTATGCCAGCTAAACAACAAATGATAAATAGCATCTTCATACCAACTTTGTGCTATGAAAGTCAAACATGGACCCTTTCTAAATCCCATTTAAGAAAGATCAATACATGTGAGATGCGATGCTTGAGAAAAGTAACAAACAACACAAGAAGAGATAGAATACCAAATGAAACCATAAGAAAAATGGTAGGAACAAAACCCTGCCAAGAATATATAGAACAACAACAACTTAAATGGTTCGGCCACCTGGTCAGAATGAATCCTCACCAATCACCATCAAGGGCGTTCTTCTCGAGAATGCATGGGAAAAGACCAAGAGGAAGACCCAGAAGAAGATGGATAGATGCAGTGACAGAGACATGTAACAACAAAGGAAAATCACTAATTCAGACAATTCGAGCAGCACAAAAACGACAAATGATATAAATCACGACACCTTTTAGGTATCAGTGAAAGAGAAAAGAAGAAGAAGAAGAAGCAAAGAAGAACAAATTAGGGGAGACAACCTAGTGACCACAAAACTAATGTGCTGAAGTTGGATGTACAGAACAGAAAACTATTATATTGTAGCTTTTTAAATCTAACATGTGGTTGTGAATGATGGACAATCTGGCAACCAGCAAAAAAGAAAATCGATTCATTCAAGACATCAAAGAGACCTTAAACACATGACAACAGAAGAAGCAGAAGATCTGACTAAAGATTCTCTCAGATAGGCTGTGGTGAATGCATTATTCATAGAACATGCCACCTAATGACAATAACTGTAAATCAAGATACAATCCAAATGTATCATCAAGTGCTTTCTCTATATGAAAGGTTGGCTATCATAGCTCATCATTTCATTCTATCTCTTGCCATGATGATTTATATCCTGTTAATCTTTTGATGTTGTCAGTTTAGTCTTTGTCTGCGTCCACTTTATTTGTCTTATATTCTTCTCTCAAAAGATGAACTTAAGTATGTTTTTGCGTCTCTTTGTGCGTCCCAAACATTTAATTTGTCTTGCTTAAATTGTGATAAATAGTTCTTTCTTCATTTTCAGCTGTTTGAAAACGTAATTATTTGATTTCTTTAACCGTGCTATTTACAGAACTTAATGCACTTTTAAAGGCAGATGTCAATGAGGAGAAATCATTGGGTGAATGCTGAAAGAGAAGAAGAAAACAGTAATTAACTATCTTATCAAACTATCATCATCATCATCATCATCAAATACCGGGCCTACTGGTGTAGGTGATCATGTCTCTCCACAACTTTCGATTACGACAGTTATTTATCATTTCTGTTGTTGACCTTCTGCCAAACCATTCTCTTAAGCTGTCTAGTATTTTCTCTCTTTGCTTCCCTCTATCTCTTCGTTCCTCAATTTTTCCAGTTGTTACAATATATTCCAGTTCTCTTCTCATTACATGGCCAAAAAATGATGATTGTTTCTTCCTAATATTGGAAATGAGCTCTCTTTTTGCTTTGGCCTCTTTCAGAACATTTTCATTACTCTTCTTAGCTGTCCATGGTATTCTCAACATTCTTCTGTAAAACCACATTCCTAGAGACCCCAGTGATTTTCTTGTTTATTGTCCTATTGTCCATGATTCACATCCATATGTTCAGACTGGCTCTACATAACATTTAAGAACTCTTTTTCTTGTTTCTATTGTCAAGAATGGATTGCATAGTATCTTCCTCATTTTCTGGAAAGCTGCTTTTGCCTGAGCCATTCTGCATCTCCCCCTCTTTTGTACATCTTCCGTCTGACTATGGTAATCTTTTTTGAACCATTAATATATATATAGGAAAACAATTCAGAAGAAAAGAGTTCATATTATTTTCCCCCACTACTGTGTGTAGTTAAACATTAGAGAAAAAGATTAGATTTACTCCAAATCAAGTGAACATCTAAAGATATCTCTTAGCCTGCATAAACATAAAGATAGCCATACTTACTGGTGGTTGCTGTGTTGTCTGTTCAGATGGAACTACAATAAATAAAAAACAATTAACAAACATATTGACAACATCTAAATTAATTATAATTTTTTTTTAAATGTAATTTAATTATAAACATGTGTTGCTTCTTCTTCTTCTTTCCTTCCTCATTTACCATTCAGCATCGAGAGGAAATATAATTTGCGGTCTTTTGCTCTTCTGTTCGCCTCTGTTGCTGTTATGCTTCCTTAGCTTCTAATATTCCATCCATCCATCTTTTTTGTGGTTAACAATTGGGTCTGGTATTCTCACAACGTTTGCTGAAGGCTCGTTGTGTTTTGATCTTTCTGCCTTGTCACGTGGCCAAACCATTTTATCTGTTGTTTCTGGATATATTCTAAGGCGGGGCATCATTATTTACTGTCAGGGAAAACATTATGGTCTATAAATTTATTAACAACCTGATAGGGTTTTCATTATATGTCCTAGTCACTTAACGGTGATGTAAGTGATGGTGCTTTCACAGTTGCTCTGGGCATTAACTCCTGATATTTGTGGTGCTGGCTTGGTAATGTTCATAACCCACTGGCTTGGTAATGTTCAAAACTCACTGGCTTGGTAATGTTCAAAAACCACTGGCTTGGTAATGTTCATAACCCACTGGCTTGGTAATGTTCATAACCCACTGGCTTGGTAATATTCATAACTCACTGGCTTGGTAATGTTCATAACTCACTAACTTCTCCTGTTACATTCACCCAAATGACTGCTCCTTATCACCATCACCTGCCCTATAAAGGCCGTTAAATGTACATGGGATCACTGTGTTGTGATTTACAGCAAGCTGGGATATTTGTACCTTTTGGCCTAACACATCAGCCTTCAGCATGACATTTTTGAGCACTGAGTTGTCTTCCATCTCAATTCCTATTTATTTGCTGTGACTTGTTAATTTGCTACTAGGAGCACCACAAAGAAGTGGTGTGGGGTATGGTTATTCATTTGTTTGGCAATAAGACACTAATTTAAAGAGCAACTGTTTTTTCTTTAAAAGGCTGTTTATTAAATGAATAAGTATCTAATAAGTACTTGAAAAAAAAAACAACTCATAAAACAATTTACAAAAGAATTAAGCATTATCTTTTCCTGCTTGGTGATTTACATTTTCCTAGTTTATTAAATTAGGTTTTTTTTCTGAAGGGCTAATATTATTTTGACCTATGTATTATTTAGTTTACTGATTTTTCAGTTAAAGTGATAAATAAATGCTTGTAAATCCTTATTGAAATTAGGTACCTATTTTTCACATGTCCATCAAAAAATAAATTAAAAATCTTTTGGTTGAGAAAACAGCTACAAAACCACTACACCATTCCTGTGCTCAGATTATTCAATTTAAATTTTAAACAAAAATGTTTAGATTTGAGAGTTCAGTATTCTAAATCATCATCTATGTCTAGTCAAGTGCCTGCTGGTGTTGGTGAGCATGTCTCTGCACAAATTTATACCTCTACAGTTGTTTATCAATTCTCTTGTTTACTTTCAACCATGTCTTTCTCTTAAACTGTTTAGTATCTATTTTCTGTTTTTCATCTTTAATGTTTTTTGACTGTCACAATATATTCTTGCTGTTCCCTTCTCTTTAAATTGCCAAAATCTGATGATTGCTGACTCCTGATATTGATAATAAGCTTTCTTTTTACCTCAGCCTCCTTTAGAATGTTCTTGTTACTCTCTTCAGCTCTCCACTGTATTCTCATCATTCACAGGTAAAACCTTATTCTGTGGCCTTCCATGAATCAAAATTGGCTTCACATAAATTTGAGGAACTCCTCTTTGTCTGTCATAAATATGTTATGATGATTTGTCTGTCATAAATATGTTGTGATGATTTGTCTGTCATAAATATGTTGTGATGATTTGTCTGTCATAAATATGTTATGATGATTTGTCTGTCATAAACATGTTGTGATGATTTGTCTGTCATAAATATGTTGTGATTATTTGTCTGTCATAAATATGTTATGATGATTTGTTTGTCATAAATATGTTGTGATGATTTGTCTGTCATAAATATGTTATGATGATTTGTCTTGTCATAAATATGTTGTGATGATTTGTCTGTCATAAATATGTTGTGATGATTTGTCTGTCATAAATATGTTGTGATGATTTGTCTGTCATAAATATGTTGTGATGATTTGTCTGTCATAAATATGTTATGATGATTTGTCTGTCATAAATATGTTGTGATGATTTGTCTGTCATAAATATGTTATGATGATTTGTCTGTTATAAATATGTTGTGATGATTTGTCTGTCATAAATATGGTGTGATGATTTGTCTGTCATAAATATGTTGTGATGATTTGTCTGTCATAAATATGTTGTGATGATTTGTCTGTCATAAATATGTTGTGATGATTTGTCTGCCATAAATATGTTGTGATGATTTGTCTGTCATAAATATGTTGTGATGAAAGAAAGAAATTCATAAAAAGTAAATGGAAATAATCACAGGTAATATTTGTTTTATTTCTGTCACTGGTCAATAATCAAAATGCTTCAGACATGAAAACACTTAATTAAGCAAATTGTGAGGTGCTGAAATGGGAAATGACATTTTAAAATTCTAATTGGCTTTAGTTTCTGAGATACACACTTCCATTTATGTACTTTAGGTCTAAAAATAAGTGTAGGATGAAAATTCAGTGGTAGATTGCATAACTTGTTCCAATGACAAATGAATACTCAACTGGAAATAGATGATGCAGTCATGCCTATATTAACATCACCTTTCTGTACAAACAGTCTAGCTCTCTCATCTAAACAGCAATATTTTGCCAGAGTTTTGTGCTTTTTTTCCCCTTTCAAATGTAGTTCAGAAAAGCCCAGGACAAGTGTGAACAATGTTGATAATTTTTGCAATATTTGTGGTGAAGTGACTTTTGAATCACAAAAATTAAATATGATTGCCATGATTAAAAAAATCTATAATTTGTATTATGGCTGCAAAATAGGAGATCAGGATAAGAGGTAGGCACCACACATATGTTGTAAAATATGTGCATCAACATCATCATCGAGTGCCATCTGTGCAACGAAGGTTGGCTACCATGGAGCGCCATTCTACTCTGTCTCTTGCTTTGATGGTGCAAGTTGTCAAGGGATAATGATGGATAGTCCATCTTTTGATGTTACTCGTCGATGTTAGTCTTGGACTGCCTCCGCCTCTTTTACCTTGTATTTTCCCCTCCAGGATTACTTTTAGTAGGCTGTTGTGTCTTTCAACATGGCCCAAGAATCACATTTGTCTTCTTTGAATTGTGTTTAGTAGATCTCTTTTCATTTTTAGTTGTTTTAAGACTTCATTGTTTGTTTTCTTTTCCTTCCATCCAATTCTACCTATTCTTCTATATATCCACATTTTAAATGCTCCAACTCTCTGTTCTGTTTTCTTGTCTAATGTCCATGTTTCTGCACCATATAGGAAAGTTGAGAAGACATAACATTTTGTTATAAATATGTGCAACAAATCTTAAACAGTGGCTGAGTGGCATAAAGCACATTATGCTTTTTGCAGTCCAGATAATTTGGAGACAGCCAACTGATCATATCAGCAATTGTTACTCTTGTATGGCCCCTTCAATTTGGAAAGACATATCAAAAAAGAAAATTTGGACTGTGAATATTCAAACATCTCCCCGGCAATATATCCTATACCACATATCAATGCATATCAGTTCTCAAAATGCCAGAATCATTTCCCGCTGATTTAAGAGAGGAAGTTTGTGGTTCTGAACCATCATCTTCACACAACCAATATTTTGTGCCACTTACCTCCACCAAACCTCCACCAAACCTCCACTAAACCTAAACCGAATATCCAAAAGTGAACTCAATGACCTTGTCAGAAATCGGAATTTATCCAAGAGTAAGGTTTGGGTTCCAGATTAGAACAGTGGAGTCTCCTTGTAAATGATGTTCCAGACTAGAGCTGTGGAATCTCCTTGCAAATGATGTTCCAGACTAGAGCTGTGGAATCTCTAGGTAAATGATGTTGCAGACTAGAGCTGTGGAGTCTCCTTGTAAATGATGTTCCAGACTAGAGCTATGGAGTCTCCAGATAAATGATGTTCCAGACTAGAGCAGTGGAGTCTCCATGCAAATGATGTTCCAGACTAGAACAGTGGAGTCTCCTTGTAAATGATGTTCCTGACTAGAGCTGTGGAGTCTCCAGGTAAATGATGTTCCAGACTAGAGCTGTGGAGTCTCCTTGTAAATGATGTTCCAGACTAGAGCTGTGGAGTCTCCAGGTAAATGATGTTCCAGACTAGAGCTGTGGAGTCTCCTTGTAAATGATGTTCCAGACTAGAACAGTGGAGTCTCCAGGTAAATGATGTTCCAGACTAGAGCTGTGGAGTCTCCTTGCAAATGATGTTCTAGACTAGAACAGTGGAGTCTCTAGGTAAATGATGTTCCAGACTAGAACAGTGGAGTCTCCTTGTAAATGATGTCCCAGATTAGAACAGTGGAGTCTCTAGGTAAATGATGTTCCAGACTAGAACAGTGGAGTCTCCTTGTAAATGATGTTCCAGACTAGAACAGTGGAGTCTCCTTGTAAACGATGTTCCAGACTAGAACAGTGGAGTCTCCTTGTAAATGATGTTCCAGACTAGAACAGTGGAGTCTCCTTGTAAATGATGTTCCAGACTAGAACAGTGGAGTCTCCTTGTAAATGATGTTCCAGACTAGAACAGTGGAGTCTCCTTGTAAATGATGTTCCAGACTAGAACAGTGGAGTCTCTAGGTAAATGATGTTCCAGACTAGTACAGTGGAGTCTCTAGGTAAATGATGTTCCAGACTAGAACAGTGGAGTCTCCTTGTAAATGATGTTCCAAACTAGAAAAGTGGAGTCTCCTTGTAAATGATGTTCCAGACTAGAACAGTGCAGTCTCCTTGTAAATGATGTTCCAGACTAGAACAGTGCAGTCCCCTTGTAAATGATGTTCCAGACTAGAACAGTGGAGTCTCCTTGTAAATGATGTTCCGGACTAGAACAGTGGAGTCTCCATGTAAATGATGTTCCAGACTAGAACAGTGGAGTCTCCTTGTAAATGATGTTCCAGACTAGAGCTGTGGAGTCTCCTTGTAAATGATGTTCCAGACTAGAACAGTGGAGTCTCCTTGTAAATGATGTTCTAGACTAGAACAGTGGAGTCTCTAGGTAAATGATGTTCCAGACTAGAACAGTGGAGTCTCCTTGTAAATGATGTTCCAGACTAGAACAGTGGAGTCTCCTTGTAAATGATGTTCCAGACTAGAACAGTGGAGTCTCCTTGTAAATGATGTTCCAGACTAGAACAGTGGAGTCTCCTTGTAAATGATGTTCCGGACTAGAACAGTGGAGTCTCCTTGTAAATGATGTTCCAGACTAGAACAGTGGAGTCTCCTTGTAAATGATGCTCCAGACTAGAACAGTGGAGTCTCCTTGTAAATGATGTTCCAGACTAGAACAGTGGAGTCTCCTTGTAAATGATGTTCCAGACTAGAACAGTGGAGTCTCCTTGTAAATGATGTTCCGGACTAGAACAGTGGTGTCGCCTTGTAAATGATGTTCCAGACTAGAACAGTGGAGTCTCCTTGTAAATGATGTTCCAGACTAGAACAGTGGAGTCTCCTTGTAAATGATGTTCCGGACTAGAACAGTGGTGTCGCCTTGTAAATGATGTTCCAGACTAGAACAGTGGAGTCTCCTTGTAAATGATGTTCCAGACTAGAACAGTGGAGTCTCCTTGTAAATGATGTTCCAGACTAGAACAGTGGAGTCTCCTTGTAAATGATGTTCCAGACTAGAACAGTGGAGTCTCCTTGTAAATGATGTTCCAGACTAGAACAGTGGAGTCTCTAGGTAAATGATGTTCCAGATTAGTACCGTGGAGTCTCTAGGTAAATGATGTTCCAGACTAGAACAGTGGTGTCTCCTTGTAAATGATGTTCCAGACTAGAACAGTGGAGTCTCTAGGTAAATGATGTTCCAGACTAGAACAGTGGAGTCTCCTTGTAAATGATGTTCCAGACTAGAACAGTGGAGTCTCCTTGTAAATGATGTTCCAAACTAGAACAGTGGAGTCTCCTTGTAAATGATGTTCCAGACTAGAACAGTGCAGTCTCCTTGTAAATGATGTTATAGACTAGAACAGTGCAGTCTCCTTGTAAATGATGTTCCAGACTAGAACAGTGGAGTCTCCTTGTAAATGATGTTCCGGACTAGAACAGTGGAGTCTCCATGTAAATGATGTTCCAGACTAGAAAAATGGAGTCTCCTTGTAAATGATGTTCCAGACTAGAACAGTGGAGTCTCCTTGTAAATGATGTTCCAGACTAGAACAGTGGAGTCTCCTTGTAAATGATGTTCCGGACTAGAACAGTGGAGTCTCCTTGTAAATGATGTTCCAGACTAGAACAGTGGAGTCTCCTTGTAAATGATGTTCCAAACTAGAACAGTGGAGTCTCTAGGTAAATGATGTTCCAGACTAGAACAGTGCAATCTCTAGGTAAATGATGTTCCAGACTAGAACAGTGGAGTCTCCTTGTAAATGATGTTCCAGACTAGAACAGTGGAGTCACCTTGTAAATGATGTTCCAGACTAGAACAGTGGAGTCTCTTTGTAAATGATGTTCCAGACTAGAACAGTGGAGTCTCCTTGTAAATGATGTTCCAGACTAGAAAAGTGGAGTCTCCTTGTAAATGATGTTCCAGACTACAACAGTGGAATCTCCAGGTCAATGATGTTCCAAGCTACAACAGTGGAGTCTCATGGTAAATGATGTTCCAGACAACAACAGTAGAGTTTCCAGGTAAATGATGTTCTGGACAACAACAGTGGAATCTGCAGATAAACTGTGTTCACATTTTTGTGTTTTGGGGCTGTCAGAAACATCTTATTACATTCTTTTTCAAAGAGGCTGATTTTTCTGAGTATGGCAACATTTCTTGTTTATGAAAGTTCTCAAAATCATTTACAAACCAAATGGTTTGAAGTTTTCCCTTTATTTCTCCAAGGCGAGTCTTAAAGCTGATTTATTACAAAATGGTAATATCTTGTTCCTTCAATTCCCATTCAACATGTGGTTCACATGAAAGAAACTTCAGAAAACATTAAACAGCTTTTGAGGTATATAAACTACAACTAGCATCATTGGCTGCTCCGTGATGATTTAGAATTGATTGCTCTTCAACATGGACTTCAGGGTGAATACTAATATCAAAAGTACTGTCGCTTTCTTTGTGAACAAGATTGTCATGCAAGAAATAATGACCACTACAACCAACAGATTGTCCATTCAGACAGTCATTGCAACCTTGCAGTAAGATTGTTGAGCATCCAACACTTGCAGACATCAGTAAGATTGTTGAGCATCCAGCACTTGCAGACATCAGTAAGATTGTTGAGCATCCAGCACTTGCAGACATCAGTAAGATTGTTAAGCATCCAGCACTTGCAGACATCAGTAAGATTGTTGATCATCCAGCACTTGCAGACATCAGTAAGATTGTTGAGCATCCAGCACTTGCAGACATCAGTAAGATTGTTGAGCATCCAGCACTTGCAGACATCAGTAAGATTGTTGAGCATCCAGCACTTGCAGACATCAGTAAGATTGTTGAGCATCCAGCACTTGCAGACATCAGTAAGATTATTGAGCATCCAGCACTTGCAGACACCAGTAAGATTGTTGAGCATCCAGCACTTGCAGACATCAGTAAGATTGTTAAGCATCCAGCACTTGCAGACATCAGTAAGATTGTTGAGCATCCAGCACTTGTAGCCTTGCAGTAAGATTGTTGAGCATCCAGCACTTGCAGACATCAGTAAGATTGTTGAGCACCCAGCACTTGCAGACATCAGTAAGATTGTTGACCATCCAGCACTTGCAGACATCAGTAAGATTGTTGAGCATCCAGCGCTTGCAGACATCAGTAAGATTGTTAAGCATCCAGCACTTGTAGACATCAGTAAGATTGTTGAGCATCCAGCACTTGTAGACATCAGTAAGATTGTTGAGCATCCAGCACTTACAGACATCAGTAAGATTATTGAGCACCCAGCACTTGCAGACATCAGTAAGATTATTGAGCATCCAGCACTTGCAGACATCAGTAAGATTGTTAAGCATCCAGCACTTGTAGACATCAGTAAGATTGTTGAGCATCCAGCACTTGTAGACATCAGTAAGATTGTTGAGCATCCAACACTTACAGACATCAGTAAGATTATTGAGCATCCAGCACTTGCAGACATCAGTAAGATTATTGAGCATCCAGCACTTGCAGACATCAGTAAGATTGTTGAGCATCCAGTGCTTGCAGACATCAGTAAGATTGTTGAGCATCCAGCACTTGTAGACATCAGTAAGATTGTTGAGCATCCAGCACTTACAGACATCAGTAAGATTGTTGAGCATCCAGCACTTGCAGACATCAGTAAGATTATTGAGCATCCAGCACTTGCAGACATCAGTAAGATTGTTGAGCACCCAGCACTTGCAGACATCAGTAAGATTGTTGACCATCCAGCACTTGCAGACATCAGTAAGATTGTTGAGCATCCAGCGCTTGCAGACATCAGTAAGATTGTTGAGCATCCAGCACTTGTAGACATCAGTAAGATTGTTGAGCATCCAGCACTTACAGACATCAGTAAGATTGTTGAGCATCCAGCACTTGCAGACATCAGTAAGATTATTGAGCATCCAGCACTTGCAGACATCAGTAAGATTGTTGAGCACCCAGCACTTGTAGACATCAGTAAGATTGTTGAGCATCCAGCACTTGTAGCCTTGCAGTAAGATTGTTGAGCATCCAGCACTTGCAGACATCAGTAAGATTGTTGAGCATCCAGCACTTGCAGACATCTGTAAGATTGTTGAGCATCCAGCACTTGCAGACATCAGTAAGATTATTGAGCATCCAGCACTTGCAGACATCAGTAAGATTGTTGAGCATCCAGCACTTGCAGACATCAGTAAGATTGTTGAGCATCCAGCACTTGTAGACATCAGTAAGATTGTTGAGCATCCAGCACTTACAGACATCAGTAAGATTGTTGAGCATCCAGCACTTGCAGACATCAGTAAGATTATTGAGCATCCAGCACTTGCAGACATCAGTAAGATTGTTGAGCATCCAGCACTTGCAGACATCAGTAAGATTGTTGAGCATCCAGCACTTGCAGACATCAGTAAGATTGTTGAGCATCCAGCACTTGCAGACATCAGTAAGATTATTGAGCATCCAGCACTTGCAGACATCTGTAAGATTGTTGAGCATCCAGCACTTGCAGACATCAGTAAGATTATTGAGCATCCAGCACTTGCAGACATCAGTAAGATTGTTGAGCATCCAGCACTTGCAGACATCAGTAAGATTGTTGAGCATCCAGCACTTGCAGACATCAGTAAGATTGTTGAGCATCCAGCACTTGCAGACATCAGTAAGATTGTTGAGCATCCTTGCACTTGCAGACATCAGTAAGATTATTGAGCATCCAGCACTTGCAGACATCAGTAAGATTGTTGAGCATCCAGCACTTGCAGATATCAGTAAGATTGTTGAGCATCCAGCACTTGCAGACATCAGTAAGATTGTTGAGCATCCTTGCACTTGCAGACATCAGTAAGATTATTGAGCATCCAGCACTTGCAGACATCTGTAAGATTGTTGAGCATCCAGCACTTGCAGACATCAGTAAGATTATTGAGCATCCAGCACTTGCAGACATCAGTAAGATTGTTGAGCATCCAGCACTTGTAGACATCAGTAAGATTGTTGAGCATCCAGCACTTACAGACATCAGTAAGATTGTTGAGCATCCAGCACTTGCAGACATCAGTAAGATTATTGAGCATCCAGCACTTGCAGACATCAGTAAGATTGTTGAGCATCCAGCACTTGCAGACATCAGTAAGATTGTTGAGCATCCAGCACTTGCAGACATCAGTAAGATTGTTGAGCATCCAGCACTTGCAGACATCAGTAAGATTGTTGAGCATCCAGCACTTGCAGACATCAGTAAGATTGTTGAGCATCCAGCACTTGCAGACATCAGTAAGATTGTTGAGCATCCAGCACTTGCAGACATCAGTAAGATTGTTGAGCATCCAGCACTTGCAGACTGAAGATTTTGTTTTTGCTGACCTTCCATATTACTTTGGAAAAATGTTGCCAAAGCGGTTGATAAAAGTGGAAATGTTTTCCAGTACCTTAACAGAAGATGTCCAAAACTGATTAAGCTAAAAAGAAGGACAGAGCATTTGTTGGACCTCAATTTATTTCAGATAATGCCTTCTTTTACGTGTTGCATGCCAAGAAAAGGTTGCATGGGCAGTTTTCCAGTTAGTGATAACAATTTTATTGGAGACAGCAGAGAAGATAATTACCAGTAAAATGTAGAAAATCTCAATCTAATGTGCCACAAACTTTACTGCAACATGTCTCTGAAGATTCATTTCTTGCACTTACATCTCAATTTCTTTTCACTAACTGTGGAGCAGTGAACTATGAGCACGGTGTGGGATTTCACCAAGACATGGAGATATGGTATCACGCCAGTTGGAGCTCTTCGACACATGCAAATTAAAGTTGGACAGTGGAAAGAGACACCTCATTGCTTGAATACAAGAAATAAGTGAAGAGGAGTTGAACAGCCACTGAATTATGATGAAAAATAACCCATTGTTCATTTTAAGAACATTTTGTATGAAATTTAAGAACTGCTTTGTTTTTCCCTAATTGTATTTGAGGAATATCAGTTAAATGATCAAGTAACTGGTATAAAGTCTATAAGGAGAATGAGTTATTGTTCAGCAATGAGGATTTAAGAGGCTTGCATTATTCACATTGGTATGACTGACATTCTTAAATATGAAAGACACAAGAGCCACTTGATAAATGTCATCATGATATTTAAAATCAGTATATCACAATCATTCAGAAAAGGTGGAATTCATTTGAGGCAAACAAATTTTGAAAATTTGTAGACGTTTGTTACCTAATACATTTATATCGCTCATATTACTGACTTTGACCTGCATTGCTGATATTCTTCTGTTTTCTCGATGGTAACCAATAGGGGCTTCATTTGTTGTTACATCTGTGAAAAAAAATTTCAAATTATTTGTATTCGACAGTTAACCATTATCATCATCATAATGATCTAGTCTGTCCCTCTTGGATCTTGGCTCCCATGACAGCTACTCCGAAGTTTTATCCATCCTGTGCAAGAAGTCCAACATCTGCAGCAGTGAATCCCAGCAGGCCTGTGGTATATTCCACCAAACTTCTTCTATGTTTTCTCTCTTTACATGATCAAAATATTTTATTTTCCTTGTTTTTACATTTTTTATCAACAATTTTTTAGGAATTTTAAGATATTGCCAAATTGACACATTTTACCATAACTATATATATATAAAGAAAAAGAGTTCTTAAATGTTATGTAGAGCCAGTCTTGACATATGGATGTGAATCATGGACAATAGGACAACAATCAAGAAAATCACTGGAGTCTGAAGAAATGTGGTTTTACAGAAGAGTGTTGAGAGTACCAAGGACAGCTAAAAAGAATAATAAAAATGTTCTGAAAGAGATCAAAGCAAAAAGAGAGCTCATTTCCAATATTAGGAAGAAACAATCATCATTTTTTGGCCATGTAATGAGAAGAGAACAACTGGAATATATTGTAACAACTGGAAAAATTGAGGGACGAAGAGATAGAGGGAAGCAAAGAGAAAAAAACACCAGACAGCTTAAGAGAATGGCTTGGCAGAAGGCCAACAGTAGAAATAATAAATAACTGTCGAGATCGAAAGTTGTGGAGAGACAGATCACCTATGCCAGCAGGCCCGGTACTTGATGATGATGATGATAAATATAACATATTACATACAGTATAGCGCAGTTGGTAAAGAACTATATAGCAACAGTAATAGAAGTAGCTTAGTGCAATACAGTACATTATAATATAATAATGAACTTATCATCATCATCATCAAGTGCCTTCTCCGCAACGAAGGTTGGCTACCATGGAGCGCCATTCTGCTCTGTCTCTTGCTTTGATGGTACAGGTTGTCATAGCTGATTTGTCCATCTTTTGATGTTACTCGTCCATGTTAGTCTTGGTCTGCCTCTGCCTCTTTTACCTTGTATTTTCCCCTCCAGGATTATTTTAAGTAGGCTGTTGTGTTTTTTAACAAGGCCCAAAAATCGCATTTGTCTTGTTTGAATTGTGCTTAGTAGCTCTCTTTTCATTTTTAGTTGTTTTAAGACTTCATTGTTTGTTTTCTTTTCCTTCCATCCAATTCTACCTATTCTTCTAAATATCCACATTTCAAAGGCTTCAATTCTCTGTTCTGTTTTCTTGTCTAATGTCCATGTTTCTGCACCATATAGGAATATTGAGAAGATGTAACATTTTGTTATTCTTAGTTTTAGCCCTGGTGTTATTTGTTTTGATGTTAGTATGTTCTTCATGGCATTAAAATTACTTTTTGCCATTCCTATTCTTTTGTTTATTTCAGTTGTACATTTTCCATCACTGGTTATAGTATGTCCAAGGTAGTTGTAGTTCTGAACTGTCTCCAGGTCTATTCCTTCTATTTTTATATCCACTTGTGGGTTTTGAGTATCTTCTTTGTTTATGATCATAGTTTTAGTCTTTTGGATATTCATATCTAGTCCATATTTTTTGCTTGTCCCATGAATTTAACATTCTTTTAAAGGCAGACAAAGACGAGTGCCTAGAGAAAATTCCTCTAGTTGTTGGGTGAATGCAATCATAACAACCAGAATCCACACAAGAGACATTTGTAGAAGCTGTTGAGACAAATGAGGGATAACAACAATGGCACTTTGGCCAAGAATACAAGTGAAATACAATAGAAAAACAAGAAACAAAGAGAAAACAGCTTGAAAAACAAAGACGTGCACTATCAGATAAGAACAGAATAGTAAAAATAGCAGAGTGGACAATGTCAGATGAGAGCAGAATACCATGAACAGCTGAGTTGGTAATGTCAAAAGAGAACAGATTACCACAGACAGCTAAGTGGACATTGTCAGGTGAGTACAAAATATAACAGATAGCTGGATAGACATTTTCAGATGAGTACAAAATAGAACAGATAGCTGGATAGACATTTTCAGATGAGTATAAAATATAACAGATAGCTGGATAGACATTTTCAGATGAGTACAAAATATAACAGAAAGCTAAGTGGACATTTTCAAATGAGTTCAAAATATAACAGATAGCTGAGTAAGTATATATTTTCAGATGAGTACAAAATATAACAGAAAACTGGGTAGACATTTTCAAATGAGTACAAAATATAACAGAAAGCTGGGTAGACATTGTCAGATAAGAACAAACTACCATAATGTATGTTCTACAGTTCTTAAAGGATGAGAGCAGTTTCTGCACTGGGGTGGATAGTTTGGTTTTATTCTATTTAGGTATCCATTTAACCCAATAGGTCCAGTTCTTATTTGTAAAATTGTGCTTTTGTCTTTCCTGTGTAGCAGATTGATGTTATCTTTGGGTCCCAGTCTATTCATTTTAGCTAAATATTTAGACCTGTCAGTCCAAATGTCCAATGATCGAGCCATTTTCTTTTTGAGTTACTTTTGAGTTACTTATGAGGAACTTCCCATAAGTATCAGTTTTGTGAGGCTGGTTCTTCTTTAGCAAGTTTTGTCATTACCACAGTAAAGGTAAAGGTAAAGGTAAAGGTAAAGGTAAAGGTAAAGGTAAAGGTAAAGGTAAAGGTAAAGGTAAAGGTAAAGGTAAAGGTAAAGGTAAAGGTAAAGGTAAAGGTAAAGGTAAAGATAAAGTACGAGACTTGAACCAGTGTCTTAGCACGCGAGCTTTCACCCATATGTGCTCGGCCGCCTATCCAGATGTGTTCAGAGAATTCTGGATAGTGTCGCTTCAAGCATCAAAACTCACGATGCAAGGTGGCATTCCTCACTTCCCAGAGTACTACCCTGATACCCATATCTGCCAGCAGCTGGGTCAACAGCAGGGATATATTTTTTCTCCAACCACGAGTACAAATCACACTACTTCCAGCGGGAATTGAACAAAGGTTGTCTGAACGTCAATAGCCAAGTCGAGTTCATTACCACAGTATGTCCTGGAATCCATTACAAAGAAAGTCCTAGGAGGCAAGCAGACTGAATTATAGCTTGTTTCAAATCACGTGCCCAACTTCAAAACGCTATTACTCAGTAACCGTTTGTTAAAAACTGTTGAAATTTTCCAAATGTTATTAGAATGCAAAAGACCCTTTAAATGTATATTTAACAAATATCTTGCAGCTGCAGTTTTCTTAAAGCGGCGAATTTCTTTGATGTTTGTCAAAATTGTAAATTGTGAACCCCTAAATAATAGAAATTACCGTAGTTGCTGGTCTATGATTAATTTTCACTAGGTAAAGGCGTGGCCGTAATGGGGAAATAACCTAATAAGACAAACACCAGGAGAATTATTGTCTTCTCAGTTCGAGGACGGACGATAATATCAAGGTATACCTGTATGTCCAATTTTCATAGTTGTGTGGTCCTGATAAGGACCGTTTGTTGAACTAATTTAAGGTAATATAGGGGCCAACATTGTGGGGGCTATATACTTTCATTCTGAATCAGACGAGTCTTAAAGATTAATAACTGTTTGGGGTTGAACATTCCACAAACCATCATTTTTCCAATATTCCTCTTCCTGTTTTAAGACGAGGTCTTCACATTTAGCCCAATAATCTTTGTCTATATTTAATAAAGTGAGATTAGCAAGAGTCTTTACATCGCATATTTTGAATGTTGTATTTTCATCTGCCACTTGTCCTTTTAATTTTGCCCAGATTAGTTCTATTGGATTTAAATGAGCATGGTAAGGTGGCAGCCTCAAACTTATATGACCGTGCTCTTGGATAATCTTATCTATTTGAAAAATCTTTGTCCTTTGTTTTTGCTTTATTAGAGATAGTAATTCAGGTTTTAAGTACATGTTATTAAATTGTATGTGCTCCTTTGTGAGCCATATCTTAATAGCATCTTTTGTACTGGATGACGTCGGGACTTTATCTTCAAGTGCAACAATGTTGTGGTACGCTGCATTGTCCATTATTAGGCAAGATGGTCGATCTAGTGATGGGAGAACAGAATTTTCAATCCAATGTCTAAATATGTGACCATTCATCGCAGAGTGATAATCCCGATTGTCTATGGATTTTGAAAGAAAAATGAGCTCTGCATTCTGTATTAGTCCATGTTGTCGACTACCTGTATGAGCAATTATCAAGTGCTGTCCTTTGCTGCTAAGTATTAATCTCTTAATCTTTCCATCTGATGACTGCCATTCCCTTTGGTTAGTGTGGTGAGCATTGATCCATGTTTCATCCAAGTACACAATATCATAACCTTGCTTGCGCACCTCTTTTACTTCACGTAAGTACTTGCTTCTCATGACTACTATATGTGGCTTCTCACAGATGATGTTTCGTAGATTGGAATACTTTCTGAATGTAAAGCCTGCAGCTCTCACATTCCTCCATAATGTAGACTTTGATATTTCAATACTGTTGTTCTTTTTCAGCGATACTTTTATTTTCTTATTGTAACAGTTTCATTCATATCCAACATTTTGCGAATTTCACTTCTAATAAGTTCACTGTCGAAATTATCCAACATTTTTGCTCTTCCTTGTGATTTTGTATATTTTGAACATTGACGGTCACGTGCTTGAATCCAGCGATTAAATGACCGTTTAGATAAATCCAAAATGTGTCTTGTCCTATTCTCAGGGTTTTCTAAAGAATGAAATAATCTTCCTCGTTTAGCCTCTTTGCAAAAATAGTCATACATTTTTATTGCGATGTTTTGTAAACTGCAGAATTTCATTTTAAGACTCATGATAAATGTTATCGTTTCACGTCTCCACCTATGAATGAACGGAAAAGGAAAACAAACAATTTCTCGTGTTTTTTACAAGTGTCTAATTGTGTCAAAAAACCACGGTAAAAGCGTGCAAACACGTCAATTTTACCGTGTATGGATTTTTACTCGCTATTTTTAACTTAAAATACTGTAAACATTAAGTTTTGACTACATCAATGGGTCATTATAAATTTATATAAATCAAATAAGCAACAATAATAACCAAATGTTTTTTTTAATGAAATTAACTCCCTGTTGGGTTCTAATCATTATAACTTTACATGCAAATTTTGAACAACTTACAACAAGCGGTTATAAAGCTATTGATTTTAAAAGTTGGGCACGAGTTATGAAACAAGCTATATATGTTGATGAAAATATAAAAAAAAGAAAGAAAAAATGTGGTATGGTTACAACTGTACGTTGTTGAGGAGCAATAGAAAATCAAAATAATGTTTCTGGTCAGATTTAAAAAAAGAAAAAAGGAGAAAAAAGTGGGTGGTATGTGAGAGTGCTAGAATTTCACTTGCCAATAGCTTGATAAGATTTTCTAAGGTTTGAAGTGGAGATTTTGAGTCAGGGACCATAATATTAATATCTGTGGTTGTGTGTTTTCTCTTGCTCAAACTGTCTGTGGTTTACCTGAGTGGCTGTGGCAACAGTTTCTGTCTCATAGTTAGACCAAAAGTCTCCAGAGGGTGTAATGAAGTCACAAATACAACCACTTGGGTATTAAGAGGTGGACACCATGGTCTACAAAAGTAGTGGCCTTGAAAAATGATCCATCAGTACAGACATGGATTGCAGATGTAGAGTTGCTGCCCTTTGTTTCTAGAGAGCATGCTTTGAAAGGTGTTGGTAGCAATTTTGTTCAAGAGAGAGGTTTCAGTTTTTGCTTCTTTTAGCTTTATCAAGGGTGGGGGGGAGGGAGGGAGAACTAACCAGGGCATCTTGAGATTATCTTTCTCTCTCTATCTCACCCTCCATCTTTCTCTCTCAGGTGAAAATATGTTTCCTTTCTAGTTCTGTTGCTACATTAAGTGATGACTTTAGTTTAAAACTTCTTTTACATTGACACTTTTCAACAGGTTTTCTATTAGGACGGTTTGTTTCTAATCTTCTGTACTGTTCTACGGCCTCCAAAAGGGACCTACTTTTTCTATGTTTTAGAATTCAACATTTGCCTCAATTTCACAAGCAGCAGTTGGAGTTGTTCTACATCCTTACATACAAATCTGTGGCTTTGCCTTTGTGCCTTGTCTAAAAGTTGTCTGTTATGGTTATGGAAGGCCCTGGTATCCTGGCACAAGGACAAGTAAATATGGAGGGTGTGAAATCTGATGGCACAAAGTCAAGTGAATACGGAGGGTGTGAGATGTACTCAAACCAAGGCTCCTCAATAGTTAACACAGTTGCTCTAGCAGTAAGTGGTCTTGCATTGTCATGGAGGAAATGCACTCTACTATCAACAATCTACACCATTTCTGCTGAATAATTGGCTTCATATATTGCCTCAGAATGTTTGAGTAGGTGGTACTAGTGACGGTGCTTCCTTTGGGCATTTAGTGCTTTAAGATCGGCCCCTTGTGATCACAGAAGTCAATATGGCTGTGTCAGCAGATCTCTGCATGCACATCTTCTTCAGTTTTGGATACACAGTGTGGCTGCACTTCATGATTTGTTGCTTTAGTTTGGCTCATAGAGATGTGCCTAGGCCACTGTGATGATACACTTCAGAAATACTTCACCAAAGTCCACTGTGATGATACACTGCAGAAATACTTCACCAAAGTCCATTGTGATGATACACTTCAGAAATACTTCACCAAAGTCCACTGTGATGATACACTGCAGAAATACTTCACCAAAGTCCACTGTGATGATACACTTCAGAAATACTTCACCAAAGTCCACTGTGATGATACACTTCAGAAATACTTCACCAAAGTCCACTGTGATGATACACTTCAGAAATACTTCACCAAAGTCCACTGTGATGATACACTTCAGAAATACTTCACCAAAGTCCACTGTGATGATACACTTCAGAAATACTTCACCAAAGTCCACTGTGATGATACACTTCAGAAATACTTCACCAAAGTCCACTGTGATGATACACTTTAGAAATACTTCACCAAAGTCCACTGTGATAATACACTTCAGAAATACTTCACCAAAGTCCACTGTGATGATACACTTCAGAAATACTTCACCAAAGTCCACTGTGATGATACACTTCAGAAATACTTCACCAAAGTCTCATACTGATGCAGAAGGCAAGCAATGACTCATCTCTTCTCATTTCAAGTGTCAATTGTTTAGGTTCACTTCAGCTCGTCATGAATGAACTGATGGGCTGATCCAGCTCTAAATGACCAATATTGATACCTCCTCCTTGATTGTGACAAACCAGTTTTTCTGTAACGTTCTCCAAGGCTGTAATGTTGTCTTCCATGACTGCTGGAGCTGAGGGAGGTGAATCCTCCACTCTAGTGACACTGTTCTTGAGATTCTATGTCCAATCAGACACCTGTCATTATACTGAATTCTCATCTGATGATGAATCTCTATAAGTTTCATACTTTTGATAAACAAAATTCTCAGTAAAAATTATTACTCTCGATTTGTAAATTATAGCAAGGATGTCACCACATTGTCTAAATGTTTCTACAGTTCCTACGCATGCTAGCGCCATCTATTGGTAAATCAAGGCCACTAACTCTACAGACAGGCACACATGATAGTGTCATACAAGCAATTTTTTATAAAACTTTTCTAATTTACCACTGGACCATCTTTATACATTTGTTATGCAAGAAGGCATGTATCTAATTGAAGAAATCACAATACAATAAAGAATAAAATGTTATCGTTCATGCAGCACAGAGAGATGCATCAAATTAAACAAATAAGTATGACTTTTCAAAGTTTCAATACCTTATACTCTTTAACTCAAATTAGTCATGAAAAAATAGGCATGAAAAAGAAGAAGGAAAATACTTGACAGATTTGACTCTTCATTCTTTCCCTAAAATTGGAAGTGAAAGACATTGATTAAACTTACTAAGATTGGTTGCTCCTTTAGCAAACAATAATGTCCAAGCACTGTCCACATTCACTCTTGTATTTGTAGATGATTGTGCCACTGGCCGTTGAAATGTGCAGGAGAGAAGACCATTATTATAGCTCTGTGATGTAAGTCTTAATTCCTGAGAAATAAGTGGAGACTTGTCTATATATCATCAACATACATGACAATTTCACCACCAAGTCCACTGAAACATAGTTTAAGTGTCCACATATTTCATTGACCCTCAGCTACATTAGGTTATCATACTTCCACATATTTCATTGACCCTCAGCTACATTATGTTATCAAACTTCCACATATTTCATTGACCCTCAGCTACATTAGGTTATCATATTTCCACATATTTCATTTGCCCTCAGCTACATTAGGTTATCATATTTCCATATATTTCATTGACCATCAGCTACATTAGGTTATCATACTTCCATATATTTTATTGACCATGAACTACATTAGGTTATCATACTTCCATATATTTCATTGACCATGAACTACATTAGGTTATCATACTTCCATATATTTTATTGACCATGAACTACATTAGGTTATCATACTTCCATATATTTTATTGACCATGAACTACATTAGGTTATCATACTTCCATATATTTCATTGACCATGAACTACATTAGGTTATCATACTTCCATATATCTTGGAGACGCACCAAGATGGCGCCCTGTTAACTGGCCTTTTCATAAGACTCACAGATAAGTGCTGTTTTCCAGTGAAATTTCCTGTTTATTTGTTTGTTTTTATTGCTCACAGTGTTTCCGCGTGCTGCTGAGCAAGTTACTGGAGATGGCCAGTTTATAACGTGGAACGGGTTCTGGGCCGTGCGACTGAGCAAGTGTACGTGAGTCTGGACCATCCAAAGCATCGACATTCAGCGACGTTCATCAAAGACGACGGTACGTGTAAGTTTTCAGATGCAACCCAAACTACATCATCGAAGAAGGAAAACACGACGGGGCAAGAGGGGTGGCACTAAACTGTCAAAGTGTGAGAGGCTAGGCCTAAAGTATGTGCGCGTTACTTATTGGAATTGTGGGTCCATTAATCAACAACGGCCCATTCTTGATAAGCTACTGTGCGGCGCCGATATAATGGTTTTGCAAGAAACTCTTCTTGCTGACAGGACAGTAAGTACTCCTGGCTTTCATTGTTTTTACAATAGACAACACCTTGGGCAGGCCATCCTTGTGCGCAACAATATGGTGGCAGCTGAGGTTGATATGTCTATGTGGAACAATGCAGAATTGCAGGTACATGCGGTTAGGGTGCAGACCCCAGTTCATTTCGTGATTGTTAATGTGTATGCCTGTAATGGGAAGGTGAACACACAACAATGGCAGAATCTCTTCGAATTCGATGAAGAGAATGTCATTTTCTGCGGAGACTTTAATGCTAGAGGAAACCAGTGGGGTAACATCATAACCAACAAGCAGGGAGAAGACCTAGAGAATGCATTGGTATCGGCCGATTTAGTGTGCTTGAATGATGGAAGGGCAACAAGAATGGCCACTCGAACAGGGGACTCTGATAGTGTCATAGACCTGGCACAGGTGTCTTCCACCTTCGCACCGGTTTGCAGGTGGAATGCACTGGGGTTCCACGGAAGTGATCACTATCCATGTGTCCTCCTAATTGAGAAAGGCGGAAATAAAAGCCAGAGAAGAAAGCTCCACACATTCAACTACAAGAAAACAGACCAGGACGTCATTGGCAAAATCAGACATAGGAAACAGAGCGCCCCTCGTAGGAGGCAGGAGAGATGGACGCAGCCACCCTGGTGGAATGTAGATGTCGAGGAAGCTTGGCGGAGCAAGAGACAAATGGTCAAGACATGGCAGAAAGCCAGAAGGTATGGTAGAACACAACCTGAGCTCTTGAAGCGTCTGAAAGTAGAGGTCGACCAAAAAATGATGCACTTTAAACTATGCGCTAAGCAGGCTAAGGATACCAAATGGGATGACTTCTGTAAAAAAGTGTGCTCAGAAAAATCGCTCATCACATTCTGGCGCCTTCATCAGTGCATGAATGGCACACCACGACACAGAGGTATACCAGACTTTCAGAGCACAGGCCAGATATGGCACAAATCTGATGAGAGCAAGGGGAAGGCCCTGCTTGCCCGCTACATTGAGCAGACGGACCAAAGAAATGAGGCTGTAAGAATGAGGATACGGGGATCTTTGTCAAATTTGTGTAAGGATGTAGGGCTGGAAGAAGATCTCACAATCACAACCGATACCATTCGCACGACACTTAAAAGGTCACACAACACTGCTCCTGGTCCAGATGGTGTTCAGTATGATGACATAGGCGATTTAGCTGATAACGACTTGACAACACTGCCCAATGAGTTTAATGCGAGTATTCGGAGTGGCCAGATTAAGGAGGAGTGGCTACACAGCTACTTACTACCGCTACCGAAGCCAAACAAGGACCATTCTCAGATCAGTGCCTACAGAATCATCACAATGCAGAACACTGCGGGCAAGCTGCTGGAGAAAATAGTTGCCCGTGTCCTCACCTGTCGCCTTGAACAGAAACGCGTATTCCCATCCACACTCGGAGGTTATAGATATAACAAAGAGACATGGCTCAATGCGGCAGTATTTGCCTATGATGTCTTCGAAGGCTTCCACAGATGAGAGGAGACATGTGCTGCTGCTATAGATCTGGAGGATGCATACAACAGGGTACCATTTGAATATCTCATGCATATGCTTCCCAAACTGGCGGTGAACCCCTTCCTCATTAGATGGATCGCCGCGGCACTGTTTCAGAGGAAGGTGATACTCAGATGTGGAAGTTGGTCTTCCGAGCCAACATCCATTTGTCCTGGGCTGCCACAAGGCTCACCATTGTCACCAGTTCTATTTAACGTGTACACAATAACGATCACGGCCCAACAGCTGGATGGGAGGGGAAGAACTATGACTTTTGCTGATGATATTCTGGTATATCGACAGGGAAGAGACAGACGGGGAATCGCCTCCACAATGCAAGACGAACTTGATCGCATTTCTTCCTGGTGTGGGTTTCAGGTGCCTTGGTTAATCCTAATAAAGCATCAGTTTCATGGTTCTCCCTTAATAATCATATCGTTAATACGACCACACCGGTAGTACGAATGGGAGCTGATGAGGTGACCAGGGACAAGTTGATGACATACCTCAGAGTTAAGTTTGATCGCAGCCTGTGTTTTCGGGACCACGTCGACCATGTGATAACAAAATCCCGCAAAGGATTAGCCGCCTTGAAGGTCATGGCAGCTGCCAAAATCGAGCAGAGGCTACTTATTCTTCTGTTCCAGGGATTAGTCCTCACACCAATTGAGTATGCCCTGGCCATTCTTACTGTCAGTACGACTCAAATTGATAGGCTGGAGAAAATACAAAATGAAGCCATGCGCATTATCCTGGGATGTAGGAGGGACACTCCCTGTGTAGCAATGAGGTATCTTCTTGACTTTCCAACCATGGATGACAGATTCAAGATCTGGAGAGCATGAGCATACCTGAAGATTAGTACAGATACAGAGCATCCATTGCACCACGTGCTCAACACAGAGAAAGGTACCAGGCTAAAAAGAGGCAAATCATGGGTGGGCTAGGCAGAAGATGTCATTAAACAGGTCTGTGGGCTTACCAATATTAGCGTTGGTGAGGAGTGGATACTGGTGCCTACGTCATTCAAGGGAACTTTCTCATGTATTGTCACACTCGACAGGAAAAGTAGGGAACAGAACCCGGTCGTGGTTAATGCTGAGGTCAACGGTCTCATCTGCGATAATACCGATGAGAAAGATGCAGTCATCTATACAGACGGATCTGTAAGATGACACGAAAGAAGTGCATGGGCATTTACAGCACGCTCAGCAGGCAGAATAGCCAAGGAAGACAGTGGTGCATATGCCATGACCACGAGTAGCATGACAATGGAGGTGATGGCAGTGATCAAGGCATTCAAATGGTTAGAGTCACAAGACTACATCCACGCATGTATACTGAGTGATTCGATGAGCATGATAAAAAAAGTGGAGGCGGGCTTTGTACGCATGCAATGGGTAGAGTCGTTGCAGAAATCCAAAATACGTAAGGTCACCTTTGTCTATGTCCCTGGACATGCGGGAGTACGGGGAAATGAGAGAGCGGACAGGTTGGCTAGCTGTGCTGTCGTTGAGGACGGGCAACCGATGGATCGGGCGGACATCATCAATGCCCTTCGAGATGTTGGAAGAGATCAGGACTTCAGCAAACACAGATCAACGTCACTTATTCGGATGATGCAAATGGGAGTTAAGATGGGCACGGCCAGAAATGAGAAACTTGGTGGCCGTGTAAGAGGACTTATCAACCAACATAGAACTGGAGTCGTCAGTCGCTGGACACTGAGGGAATTGCTAAGGAGGGGATCTGAGCACCTATGGACATGTTCGGAGTGCAATGATGATGACCCGCAAATAACTCAATAACTTCCATATATTTTATTGACCATGAACTACATTAGGTTATCATACTTCCATATATTTCATTGACCATCAGCTACATTAGGTTACATACTTCCATATATTTCATTGACCATCAGCTACATTAGGTTATCATATTTCCACATATTTCATTGACCATCAGCTACATTAGGTTATCATATTTCCACATATTTCATTGACCATCAGCTACATTAGGTTATCATATTTCCACATACTTCACTGATCATCAGTTACATTAGTCTGTCATGTTTCCATATTTTTTATTGACCATCAGCTACATTAGGTTATCATATTTCCACATGCTTCATTGACCATCAGCTACATTACTCTGTCATACCTCCACATATTTCATTGACCATCAGCTACATTAGGTTATCATACTTCCACATACTTCACTGACCATCAGCTACATTAGTCTGTCATACTTCCACATATTTCATTGACCATCAGCTACATTAATCTGTCATAATTCTACATATTATATTGATCATCAGCTACATTAGGTTATCATACCTCCACATATTTCATTGACCATCAGTTACATTAGTCTGTCATACTTCCACATATTTCATTGATCATCAGCTACATTAGTCTGTCATACTTCCACATATTTCATTGATCACCAGCTACATTAGGTTAGCATACTTCTACATATTTCATTGATCACCAGTTACATTAGTCTGTCATACTTCCACATATTTCATTGATCATCAGCTACATTAGTCTGTCATACTTCCACATATTTCATTGATCATCAGCTACATTAGTCTGTCATACTTCTACATATTTCATTGATCATCAGCTACATTAGGTTAGCATACTTCCACATATTCATTGATCATCAACTACATTAGGTTAGCATACTTCCACATATTTCATTGACTATCAGCTACATTAGGTTAGCATACTTCCACATATTTCATTGACTATCAGCTACATTAGGTTAGCATACTTCCACATATTTCATTGACTATCAGCTACATTAGGTTAGCATACTTCCACATATTCATTGATCATCAACTACATTAGGTTAGCATACTTCCACATATTTCATTGACTATCAGCTACATTAGGTTAGCATACTTCCACATATTTCATTGACTATCAGCTACATTAGTCTGTCATACTTCCACATATTTCATTGACTATCAGCTACATTAGTCTGTCATACTTCCACATATTTCATTGACTATCAGCTACATTAGTCTGTCATACTTCCACATATTTCATTGACTATCAGCTACATTAGGTTAGCATACTTCCACATATTTCATTGACTATCAGCTACATTAGTCTGTCATACTTCCACATATTTCATTGACTATCAGCTACATTAGGTTAGCATACTTCCACATATTTCATTGACTATCAGCTACATTAGTCTGTCATACTTCCACATATTTCATTGACTATCAGCTACATTAGTCTGTCATGCTTCCACAGAAAAGTGTCAAAGACTGGGTGAGTCCTGGAAAGACAACAAAGACACTGGAGCTGGAATGGAACTAATGAACTTTTATCAGTTGACAAAAGTTCTTATAGCATCATAAACATAGCTTCATATCAGGGACTATCTCTCACATAATCACACCAATCTCACTAATTAAACTTGGTGGCCTGGTTTAAGTATAAACACTCCTCTCTGTTACTTACTGTATCATTGTACAGTATTGGTCGCCTATGACGAGGTGTCGTAGCACTGAAAGCAACAGTTGTACCATTCATGTCTCTGGTACAACCAATTACATCATCATCTTGCTGAAAAGAAAACAAAAATTTGATGAATTAACTTGCAAAAGATAGAAAAAGTTGAGGGATGTTAGTACAAACTATTGAAGACATTAAAATAGACACAGAAATATTAAGAAAACAATTATGTGATCATTAAAATTGATTAAGCATAACAACAGAAGTGGGTACAATGCAAAGATATTCTTATTTGAATAGTTTTTACACTTCTGTTATATACATCAACATTCATTGTGGTCTTGTTTGTTCTCAGATCTTCACAGTTGCCAGTATGTACTTGTTTCTCTTTGTATCAGGTAAGAGAATATACATGCCTCCTCAAAATGCTCCATGTCTCAATATAAAAAAACTCTCCATTTCTTTCTCTCTCTCTCTGAGTTCCCCCCCCCCCCACCTCTGCAATATCCATCTTTGAATGTATCCTATGTAGGTGCTGATGCCTCTTGTCGCTAGTTTACAACAATAAGCCCTGATATCTACATTTCGTGGCTCAACAAATCTGTCGTCAGCATGTTTAATTATAATAATTCTTTAAGTGGGTCATAAAGTCATCTCTGCAAGACCCTCCAGTTTAGGACAACTGAACAGATTGTGATTTTATCTTACCACCTGTGGGCTAGCGCTTTCTTACAAACTCATAGAAATGCCACAAATTTAATATAATATTAAAATAGAATTAATGTTTGTATTTTGTGTGTGATAACTCTTAAAATAAGACATTTGGACCTTCCCTCCATCCCCAAACCATCTCACTTGACCTCAGTAATTGTTATTGTTTATTCTGCCATTTGCTCATATTTTGCTACACCTGCTGGTGTCAGATTTGTGCTTTTCATTTGGCCTTCTTGAGACTCAAAGTCAGCAGACTTATTTTTATTTGGAGGTTTACAATTAAAGAACTGGAGCTTTCTCTTTTCCAGAAAAGACACTAACTATTAGAGCACATGTCCATGAGATTAATGGCAAGTTGTAAAAAAGTAACCAACACAAATAACACTTTCACTGAGTTACACTGTTACGTGTAACTCTGACCACTGGAAATTCTAACTAAAAATTTACAAATAATTCATGCCATGCACTTGGTCCTTTAAAGTATTACCATATTTTTATTCTTTGTTCTACTGCTTGGTGTATATGTTATTGTAGTAGGTTTTCTGCAATTTCTTTCTATTATCAAATGAGTCAGAGAAATATTTCAACATTCATTGCTGTACACAACAACATGGTTGAAACTGCACAACAAATGTTGCAAAAAATACCTTTGACTGCAGATAGTACAGAAGAATACCTAGAATACCATGGACAGAGAAAAGAACAAAAAATGTCAATTTTGCAAAAACTTAAAATTCCATAAAACTGGTTAATAGGGAATATAAAAACAAAGGAAAGTAAATGTTTTGGTGATGTAGACAGACATGATTTAGAGAAAATAAATATGGAGGGCATAGTTCTCAGTAACTGAAAGGGAGGATGGTATAGTTCCAAGTAACCAAAAAAGAGACTATGGCATAGTTCCAAGCAACTGAAAGAGAAGAAGACTTAGCAGAAGGTGGGTGTAAGATATCACACATGGGCCTGGGATTGACTGTTGCATACACTGGAAATCTCTCACAGGATAGAAAAAACTTCATAGCAACTGCCAAGTTTCAACAGAGACAAGCTAGATGATGATGATAGATGCTGATGGTTGAACTCAATCAATTTTTGTGATTCTAACCCTGTCTGCAGTTAACCACACTTTGCTTCAGACCAGTAATTCTGGGAAATTATGTATTTCTTTTCCTTTCAGACAGTCTAGCATATTACCATTATGTAGTTTTATTTTGTGTGTGTATCTATGTATTTTTTGTGTTATACCAGCTGAAGGTCTCATGAGCGGCAATGTCATTTTGCTTTTGTTTTATTCCTGACCTCCATAAAGCCATGAGCCACGATATCTCAGTTGTTAGTGAACTGGACTACAAAGGACAAGGGGTAGGGTTCGATCCCAACCGACGGCTTCCGGATTCCGGCCTTAAATGGGTAGCGGATTTTTTTCTGGGAAAAGTAAAGCGGTACGGGCGTAATACCAACAACATTACCCCAAAAATCATGTGATGAAGGTCTGTAGAATTTATGGTCACTAACACCATATTCCCTATACGCGGCCACTTGGCGTGACGGGGGTACTTTACTTTTTTTTTTTTAACATAAAGCCATGTCTTTTAAAAAAAAATTGTTTATTCTTTTCATCAGCTTTACAGCAGCTTCATATTATGATGTATTTTTTATAGTTTTACTCCTTTATGGTGAACTAAGATAATTTGGTCTTCCTTGGAAAGTTGATAGCAAAATTTCAAATCCTGGGCAGCTTTCATGTTATGGTCTGTTTCTATAAGTAGAAGAATGGATAAAGACAAATCTCTGCACCATAGAATCACAATGCTTCATGTAAATCAAACTAATTAGCCTAGGTATGTTCATCTATGTGTAGAACTATAAGCCACATGATGCCTCCTAGATGGTATGAGGACAGACTAAGACAAATTGAAACAAATCCAATCAAAGCATTTATTACAAATGTTAATCTGCAAGATGACATGGATATTGCAGCTCAAGACATATACAGTAGTACAGGGCAACTTAAGTTTAAACCAAAAGGAAAATGTGTATTATTATTCTTCTTCTTCTTTCCTTCCTCATTTGTCTTTCAGCGTCCAAGGGAGATATAATTTGCGGTCTTTTGCACTTCTATTTGCTTCTGCTGCTGTTATGTTTCTTAGTGTTTCTAATATTCCAACGATCCATCTTTTTCGTGGTCGACCCTTGGGTCTGGTGTTCTCGCAACGCTTATTGAAGGCTCGTTGTCTTGTATTTTGATCACTCTGCCTTGTCAAGTGGCCAAACCATTTTAATAATGTGTATTATTGATCTTTTTTTTTTTTGTTGATCATTTTTGGAAATGACAAAGAAATCATTGCATTGTGTAGATTTATTTAATTTGTTGTATTGAAAAAACTGCTTCTTCTAAACAGTGTTGTCCATGCCATGAACAAATTAAATAATCAGATGAAGAAAGTTTGCATCAGTGATATAGAAATAAAATAAACAAAATTTATTGGAAATGAACTTCAAATTAAAGGGCTTGTAGGTATTGATAAAAAAGAATGTTTGGGCAAACAAACCAAAGAGGTATAAAAAGAAAGATCTTGTATGGAAGCACAAAGTGTCAGAGAAAACAAAGACCATGTAGTGTAATAAAGCAAGTGATAATTGACTGTGGAAGGAATGGATCTTCAACATTATAAAGTATGACACATATGCTATTGTCTAAAAGAATCAGACATACAACTATATTACCATAATAGTGTCATTGGAGAAAGCAACTGCCATCCAAGCTCCAGGGTTTAGAACCACACTGGAAGTCACAGTGTATGTGGCAATGCTTCCATTCAAGCTCCAGGAAACAATAAAGCTGCAGTTACTTCCCCGGCAATCTGAGAAACAGCCGACAGTTGAGCCACACCCAGACACTTTAGTAACAGGGCTACTCTGTTGAGGAAAGTCAACATTTAAGCACAATGAGACGTTGTAAAGATTCAGCATGACAGATGTATCATTTATTCATTGTCATGGATAGCCTCAAGACTTGACAAGTATATTTTTTCAAAACTATACCCATATCCAAAGATCCACTACTAGTTGAGGCTACTGAGATAGGATTTTAGAACTTGTGTGAGTAATGGATATGCTCAAATAATTAATTCAGCATGACAAGAATACCTTCTATTTTTAGCAATTAGTCTCCATCATTTTTTTTTATTTTTGCAATTAGCCTCTTTCATTTTTAGCTAACATTTCCTTAATTCTTTAGCAATTAGCCTCTGTCATTTTTAGCTAACATTTCCTTAATTCATTAGCAATTAGTCCCTTTCATTTTCAGCTAACATTTCCTTAATTCTTTAGCAATTAGTCTCTTTCATTTTTAACTAACATTTCCTTAATCCTTTAGCAATTAGTCTCTTTCATTTTTAACTAACATTTCCTTAATCCTTTAGCATTTAGTCTCTTTCATTTTTAACTAACATTTCCTTAATTCTTTAGCAATTAGTCCCTTTCATTTTTAACTAACATTTCCTTAATTCTTTAGCAATTAGTCTCTTTCATTTTTAACTAACATTTCCTTAATTCTTTAGCAATTAGTCTCTTTCATTTTTAACTAACATTTCCTTAATTCTTTAGCAATTAGTCTCTTTCATTTTTAACTAACATTTCCTTAATTCTTTAGCAATCAATTGCCTTACTTTGTACTTTTGGTTGGTGCGGCTGGCCAATATGGCCACCAGTCAAATCAGGTTTGGGATTGGTGGCATTTTTGCTGCAGTGTATTTTCAGATTATTCTCTCTGGTCTTAATTTTCGTTTGCAGAGAAAGTGGTGGTCCGGTCGCATTCACATGACCACAAAATCAATATAGCTTTGTCATCAATGTATGAAGATTTGTGCTGCAGGCAACTGACCATTGATTGAAGTGTTGCAGTACCAGACCCTGGCTTTGCCCTGGGACAGGATGTGTGATCTGTATTTGATTCCAAATTCACAACCAACTGGACTGCGATCGAATATTTTCACCGAAGTGGAAGATTGACTTCTTATATTGGGACAGCGATTCTTGGAGCATGCTCACTGACAATGAAGTCTATGCAGATTTGGCATGGGTACATGTAGATCATGCCAGCAACACTGTTACAGTGACCCAGAAGTGTGCAGCATGGGCTGCACACCTTTTTTTCAGAACGCAACACTTTCACTAGAACAGTGTGAATGATCAAGATGAACACATTGTTGGTTGCTGGAATAGAGACCTAGCGGCTTTGGGGATGCCCTGCATGCAGTGATGCCAATTCATTCTAAAGTTCATACCTTACTTTAATACAATTATACACTCACTTTTTAACAATTATTTGCACAATTATTTAGCAATATTTTTAGCAACAATGAGTCTCTTTGTTTGTAGCGTATAATCAGTCTCTTTGTTTGTACGCCCATAGAGCAATCATTTGCGTGACTGATAGCTGTGCGACTACATTTAAATCATCTTTTAGATAACTTCAGTTCTGTGAAATGGGACTATCACATCAAAAGAAAATAAACGTTTCTATCATATATCCATCAAAATATATATATTAACAATAAAAACAATTATAATATTTTATCATATACTTTAAGAAAAGAAAATTACATTGTCAATACAATCCCACCCCCAACTTCCCCATATGGTCTTCAGTATCACATTTCCAAGAGTGAAAGACACCATTAATTACAGACACCAAAGCAAACCATGACCACATTAACCTTCAAAGCATTTCTACTGAATGTTTTTTTAATGACTTCCAGTTTTTATAACGACCAGAATGGGAGGGCCCTGCAGGCAAGACTATAAAATTGTGGAAGGGGGCATCTAGGGTCAAAGCAAAGAAATACATAAAAATGTGAAGCTGAAGTAAAACTAATCAGGAGAAAAGAAAAAAATATATAGAAAAAAAAGGTATGGTTAATGTAATAAGCAGATTTTAAAAAATTAGAACAACATTTCGGCTCAATAGGCTTTCAGCAGGAACAAACATACAACACACACACACAGATATGTATTTAAAATAAACATGAATTTAAAAAAAAAATTTTTAATAAAGAAAATAAATAAATATTAAAATTAAAAATAAAACAAATTAGGGTACATCTACAAAGAATGGTAGACCAGAAACAGAAATGAAAAGTTTACAGAAATCTACTCCACAACTTTAAAGCTGAATAAATACACATTTTTTAAAGCAGTTTGTTTGTGCAGCTCTTCTTTTCAATAATAAAAAACCAACGGCATGATTCTAACAGTTACCAAAGCAAGAAGGAAGTCCTGAACATCTCAGAGCCATGATCCTAGTAGTTACCAAAGCAAGAAGGAAGTCCTGAACATCTCAGAGCCATGATCCTAGCAGTTACCAAAGCAAGAAGGAAGTCCTGAACATCTCAGAGCCATGATTCTAGCAGTTACCAAAGCAGGAAGGAAGTCCTGAACATCTCAGAGCCATGATCCTAGTAGTTACCAAAGCAAGAAGGAAGTCCTGAACATCTCAGCGCCATGATCCTAGTAGTTACCAAAGCAAGAAGGAAGTCCTGAACATCTTAGAGCCATGATCCTAGTAGTTACCAAAGCAGGAAGGAAGTCCTGAACATCTCAGAGCCATGATTCTAGCAGTTACCAAAGCAGGAAGGAAGTCCTGAACATCTCAGAGCCATGATCCTAGTAGTTACCAAAGCAAGAAGGAAGTCCTGAACATCTCAGAGCCATGATCCCAACAGTTACCAAAGCAGGAAGGAAGTCCTGAACATCTCAGAGCCATGATTCTAGCAGTTACCAAAGCAGGAAGGAAGTCCTGAACATCTCAGAGCCATGATCCTAGTAGTTACCAAAGCAAGAAGGAAGTCCTGAACATCTCAGCGCCATGATCCTAGTAGTTACCAAAGCAAGAAGGAAGTCCTGAACATCTCAGAGTCATGATCCTAGTAGTTACCAAAGCAGGAAGGAAGTCCTGAACATCTCAGAGCCATGATTCTAGCAGTTACCAAAGCAGGAAGGAAGTCCTGAACATCTCAGAGCCATGATCCTAGTAGTTACCAAAGCAAGAAGGAAGTCCTGAACATCTCAGAGCCATGATCCTAACAGTTACCAAAGCAGGAAGGAAGTCCTGAACATCTCAGAGCCATGATCCTAACAGTTACCAAAGCAGGAAGGAAGTCCTGAACATCTCAGCGCCATGATCCTAGTAGTTACCAAAGCAGGAAGGAAGTCCTGAACATCTCAGAGCCATGATCCTAGCAGTTACCAAAGCAGGAAGGAAGTTCTGAACATCTCATTACCATGATCCTAACAGTTACCAAAGCCGGAAGGAAGTCCTGAACATCTCAGAGCCATGATTCTAGCAGTTACCAAAGCAGGAAGGAAGTCCTGAACATCTCAGCACCATGATTCTAACAGTTACCAAAATCGAAAGGAAGTCCTGAACATCTCAGAGCCATGATCCTAGTAGTTACCAAAGCAAGAAGGAAGTCCTGAACATCGCAGAGCCATGATCCTAGTAGTTACCAAAGCAAGAAGGAAGTCCTGAACATCTCAGAGCCATGATCCTAGTAGTTACCAAAGCAGGAAGGAAGTCCTGAACATCTCAGAGCCATGATTCTAGCAGTTACCAAAGCAGGAAGGAAGTCCTGAACATCTCAGATCCATGATCCTAGTAGTTACCAAAGCAAGAAGGAAGTCCTGAACATCTCAGAGCCATGATCCTAACAGTTACCAAAGCAGGAAGGAAGTCCTGAACATCTCAGCGCCATGATCCTAGTAGTTACCAAAGCAGGAAGGAAGTCCTGAACATCTCAAAGCCATGATCTTAGTAGTTACCAAAGCAGGAAGGAAGTCCTGAACATCTCAGAGCCATGATCCTAGTAGTTACCAAAACCGGAAAGAAGTCCTGAACATCTCAGAACCATGATTCTAACAGTTACCAAAACCAGAAGGAAGTCCTGAACATCTCAGCACCATGATCCTAACAGTTACCAAAGCAGGAAGGTAGTCCTGAACATCTCAGAGCCATGATCCTAGCAGTTACCAAAGCAGGAAGGAAGTCCTGAACATCTCAGCACCATGATTCTAACAGTTACCAAAACCGGAAAGAAGTCCTGAACATCTCAGAACCATGATTCTAACAGTTACCAAAACCAGAAGGAAGTCCTGAACATCTCAGAAGATGCTGAATTATTTTACTTGAAAACACAACTAGTTCTACAGTCAAGCTAAAAGGATGGTTGCACAATGGATTATCCCATTTCTAGATTATACCATGGGTATGTTAAAGTTAAATGACAGATAAAGGCAGCATGCCCAGTACACTCACCACATGGCCCATAAATTATGACTTTTATCAAAACCTCTAAAGGAAAAATATATTGGACTCTAACAGAATTTATATCTACTGGAATGGAAAATGGGAAGTTTCAATAATTCTGGAGAACAAAATAATCATTTTCATCTACTTTATATATAGTTTTGTGTGAAGAAAACATGACAGAAAAGGTGAAGAAACAGAATAGACTTACTGGTGCTTGTGTTGTCTGTTCCGAAGGTGCACCTACAATAAATGATTGTCAGCACAAATGAGCAATACTCACAGACTAGATATAGTTCATTTCATAATAATGACATTTCATAATAATGACATTTCAAAATAATGACATTTCAAAATGTGCTTTGCTGACAATATCATCTACTGTTAATGAAAACATTTATATTAGCTCAGAATAAATAATAAACACACAAGGTTGTTTTCTTAAAAAGAAGTTCACCAATTTCTCTAATATTCCATCCCATTAAAATTGTAATATACCAAGCCTCCGATGCTTTGGTGAACATATATTTGTCCAACGAATATTATATTTATCTCAATATAATATATAGCTATATTTATTCCAATATGTTATATTGTTATATTTATCCCAATATGTTATATAGTTATATTATCATGTAAAATAAATAAAAAAAAACAGTAAGATATGAGACTCAGTTATTTTATCCATAAACACTTGACCTTCAACTTTCCAGCACTACTAGATGTCATAAAGTCTTACGGTGTCTTTCGTCATCCATTTCTATTCTTGGCGAGACGTTCGATCTTATCTAATGAGTCTATGACTGCCAACTTTGCTTCCCTTATAAATGTTCTTTTCAAAGTTTCTCTACATCTTCCTGCATCCTGATTCCCATTAGACAAGCTGTTTTGAGATTCCTTTGTTGTCTCCTCTCAGCACATGTCCAAAATATGTTCCTTTTCTCTTCCTAATTATAGATGAGATCATTGGTTGCATGGCCATTTCTCTTATCTCTATATTAGTCTTGAATTCAATCCACTGTAGACGAGATCATTGGTTGCATGACCATTTCTCTTCTCTCTATTTTAGTCTTGAATTCAATCCACTGTAGATGAGATCATTGGTTGCATGACAATTTCTCTTATCTCTATATTAGTCTTGAATTCAATTCACTGCTCACAAAGTATCCTTAGGAATTTGTCTTCAAAAGCGGCTAGTTTTTTTCTCAATCTCTTTTGTTATTTTCCAGCTTTCACATAACACTAGGAAATGGAAAAATAAACTTGAAATCAAATTACTACCTTTAATAAACATTGAGTATAGAAAGTGAACATTATTAAGTAACAATTGACTCTACTCATGAAACATCAAAATATTTCAATGATAGCTAAGAGACAAATGATAAATAGCATCTTCACACCAACATTATGCTACCAATGTCAAACATGTACATTGAACAAAGCCCAAAAACAGAAAATCATGACATCCGAAATGAGGTGCTTGAGGAAAATAACAAACAACACAAGGGCAGATAGAGTATCAAATGTTAGAATCAGAGAAGAAATTGGAATGAAACCTTGTCTAGGATATATATACAAACTACAAATGTAATGGTTTGGGCACTTAGAATGAAACCAGACCAAATGTCATCAAGAGTGTTCTATCTAAGAACATCAAAACAGAGGGTAAAAGGAAGACCAAGGAAAAGATGGATAGATGGAATAACAGACATATCGTCATCATCAAGTACCGGGCCTGCTGGCGTAGGTGATCATGTCTCGCCACAACTTTCAATCTCGGCAGCTACTTATCATTTCTGTTGTTGACCTTCTGTCAAGCCATTCTCTTAAGCTGTCTGGTATTTTTTCTCTTTGCTTCCATCTATCTCTTCGTCCCTCAATTTTCCCAGTTGTTATAATATATTCCAGCTGTTCTCTTTTCGTTACATGACCAAAAAATGATCATTGTTTCTTCCTGATATTGGAAATTAGCTATCTTTTTGCTTTGGCTTCTTTCAGAACGTTTTCATTACTCTTCTTAGCTGTCCATGGTACTCTCAACATTAAAGACATAGGCTATACAAAGACCACAACATTTCTTTTTTAATAGCAACAGGTTACATCAAAGAAAGACGTTTCATTTATGAAAAGAGAGAAGCAAACAACAAGCAAGCAAATATCTTGCTGACCCTTGAGTCTGGTGTTTTCGCAATGTTTATTGAGAGTTCGTTGTGTTGAGTTTTAGTCATTCTGCCTTGTCATGTAGCCAAACCAAATTTTATCTGTTGTTCCTTTATATATTCTATGGCGGGGGTTATTCCTAGCTTTTTTTACTCACTTCTTCATTTCTTGATCTTATCTCTCAGACTGTTTCCTATCATTCGTCTAACACATTTCATCTCTGTAGAGGTTATTTTTTTATTTTTCTTGCATCTAGGGTCCAGGTCTGGCATTGGTAGCTACGTTGGGGTGAAGATTGTATTGTTGAATGCTCATTTTGCCTCCAGAGTTATTTCCTTGCTGGACAATAGTGGTAATAGCTGTCCAATGATTTGAAAAGCTTTGATGGATCTTGAGTCTATCTCTGCTGCTTGTGAATTGTCATTTATCACTAGACTTCCTAAGTATTGGAATTCCTCTACTTGTTTTAATTGTCTGCCTTCTATAGTTATGTTGATGTTCTGTTTTTCTTTTGTGACATTCATGATGTCTGTTCCAATGATGTGATGTTCCAAATTTAAAACATAAACTTCAGGTTTTGAAAATTACATGAGTTGAATACAGTAAAATATGATACAGTAAAAGATGATACTAACTATCTATTAACCTTTCGAGTTGTAGCCAGCCCATAGGACGTAGACCCAGATATTCCTTCTCTTATCTAAATTTTCATTCTAGCAGTTTTCAATCCTTGTAAAGATCTTTTATCAAATCTCACATTTGTCTCTGTTCTGTGCAAGCAACTCTATTTCATTGAGGGAGCTGATTCCTGCTGCTCTTGCCTCTCTGATCAATGTTCTTCTCAGTATCTCTCTGGGTCTTCCTCTTTCCCACTTACATGTTGTTTCCCACATGAGGGCTTGCTTTGTTATTCGGCTTTTATCTCTTCTCATCACATGTTCAATATATGACCATCATCTTTTCTTGATTACTGAAGATATTAGTGGTTGATTGGTGATTTCTCTAATTTCCTTGTTTGTTTTGAATTTGTTCCACGCTATACCAAGTATTTTCCTTAGACATCTATTTTCGAATGCGTTCAACTTTGTTTCTATATCTCTTGTTGTTTTCCAGCTTTCACACGCATATTAAGGTTGATAGTACATTTGATTTGAATAGTCTAAGTTTTGTGTTTGTGCTGATGAGTTTTGATTTCCACAACTTTTCAAGGCTTCTGAAAGACATTGCTGCGTTAGCTATTCTGATTCTAATTTCTTTACTTGTATCACCTTCCCGATCAATGTGACTTCCAAGATAGATAAAGTGATCGATCTCTACTGGTTTGTTTTCCATGTATATTCTGTCATCTGTTGGAATTAAGCTTTTCATGACTTTAGTCTTTTCATGATTGATCACAAGCCCAATTTTGCTGGCTATTTCTGATAGTTCAATTGTGTTTTCCTGCGTTGTTTTTATCTGACTTCTGTTGAGGACTATGTCATCAGCAAAGTCGAGGTCCTCCAAATGGTCTCCTTGTATCCATTCTATGCCTTTGTTACCAGTGCAGCATTTCTTCATTATGAAGCCCATAATAAATCCAAATAACAAGGGCGATAAAATACATCCTTGTTTAACCCCAGTTAAAGTATGATACCGTAAAGTTGAATTCAGTAAAAGATGATACAGTAACAGGTTATATAGTCAAAGAAAGAAACTCACAGAAAGAGTAAGCAGTGAAAGAATCATTAGTAGTGTTTATTCTCCAGCTTACCTATTATGTTTATATCTTTCATTTCGCTGACTTTGACCTGTGACTGTGATATTGTTTTGTTACCATAATGGTAATGAATGGTGACTTGATTTGTTGTTGCATCTGTGCAAAGGTGAACATTGCAAAATTAATGTTGTGTTCCATCTCAATCAATTTGATTAATCAGAGTTGCCAAACATCATACAGTACAGGGTAGATAACAAGTGTACAGTATAATGAGTAAAATAAAATAAAGGTTTCTACATACTTGGATTGGGTATGAGAAATATGGTATTAGTGTATGTTTTTCAATAAACATTTTGTAGGTGATGTGGCCGGCATCACACCAGGCCAGTTCACCTTCCAGAAAAAAATCTTGGGTACACATTTATTGAGGATAGGTAGATGAACCACTAAGTGTTGTCAGTCTGAAAAAAAATTTTGCCACATCTGGGAGCTGATCCCAAACCCTTCTGATCAGTAGAAAGTGAACCAATCACTCAACCAGGAAGTCTTCATAAGTACATTACAGTATACAAAAGAGTAAAGTACCCCCGTCACTTCAAGTGGCGTATAGGGAATATGGTGTTAGTAACCATAAATTTTATAGACCTTCGGCACATGATTTTTGGGGTAATGTGGGCGGTATTACGCCTGTGCCGCTTTACTTCCCCCCAAAAAAATCCGGCACCCATTAAAAGCTAAGTGAACCGGAAGCCGTCGGTTGGGATCAAACCCTACCTCTTGTCCTTTGTAGTTCAGTTCACTAACCACTGAGCTATCATGTCTCCCCATATTACAGTAAAACAAAACATAATGTAATATGATAATAATAATTACATTATCATATTACTATGATGTATAATAATAATTACATTATCATATTACATTATGTTTTGTTTTACTGTAATATGGGGAGACATGATAGCTCAGTGGTTAGTGAACTGAACTACAAAGGACAAGAGGCAGGGTTTGATCCCAAACGACGGCTTCCGGTTCACTTAGCTTTTAATGGGTGCTGGATTTTTTGGGGGGGAAGTAAAGCGGCACGGGCGTAATACCGCCCACATTGCCCCAAAAATCATGTGCCGAAGGTCTATAAAATTTATGGTCACTAACACCATATTCCCTATACGCCACTTGAAGTGACGGGGATACTTTACTTTTATTAATTTAAACTGAAGACATTTATTAAACTTAAACTGATAACATTTAGTTAACTTACGAGAAGACATTTATTAAACCTAATTGAAGACATTTATTAAACTTAAACTGATAACATTTAGTTAACTTATGAGAAGACATTTATTAAACCTAAACTGATAACATTTATTTAACTTACAAGAAGACATTTATTAAACTTAAACTGATAACATTTAGTTAACTTACGAGAAGACATTTATTAAACCTAATTGAAGACATTTATTAAACTTAAACTGATAACATTTATTTAACTTATGAGAAGACATTTATTACACCTAAACTGATAACATTTAGTTAACTTGCGAGAAGACATTTATTAAACCTAATTGAAGACATTTATTAAACTTAAACTGATAACATTTAGTTAACTTACGAGAAGACATTTATTAAACCTAAACTGATAACATTTATTTAACTTACGAGAAGACATTTATTAAACTTAAACTGATAACATTTAGTTAACTTACGAGAAGACATTTATTAAACCTAATTGAAGACATTTATTACACTTAAACTGATAACATTTAGTTAACTTGCGAGAAGACATTTATTAAACTTAAACTGATAACATTTAGTTAACTTGCGAGAAGACATTTATTAAACCTAATTGAAGACATTTATTAAACTTAAACTGATAACATTTAGTTAACTTACGCGGAAAACATTTTTTTAACTTACGAGAAGACATTTATTAAACTTACTCAAAGTGGCTAATCCTTTAGCAAAAAATAATGTCCATGCAGTGTCCAAATTCACTCTTGGATTTGTAGCTGATGTTCCCACTGGTCGTTGAAGTGTGCAGGTGAGCAAACCGTTGTTATAATTCTGAGCTGTAAGTTTTAATTCCTGGAAAGACAAATTTAAAGGGGAGACTTTAATTTCTGAGAATCATCATCATCATCATGTACCCTGCCGGTTGGCGTAGGTGATCATGTCCCTCCACAATCTTCTATCTACAGTGCATCATATCAGTTCTGTTGTTGACTGTTTTCCATGCCATGACAACAAGCTATCCAGTATTTTCTCTCTTTGTCGTCCGCGATCTCTCCTTCCTTTTATTTTGCCAGTTGTAACCAAGTATTCCAACTTTCCTCTTCTCATGATGTGCCTGAAAAATGTTGATTGCTTCTTTCTGATGTTTTTTAAGAGCTCCCTTTTTCTGTTGGCCTCTTTGAGAACTTCCTCATTGGTCTTTCTATCTGTCCAGGGAACTTTCAACATTCTTCTGAGAAATCCCATCTCTGTGGCCTCTAATCGTCTTTTCATTTGTTTGTCTACTGTCCATGATTCGCTTCCATAGGTCAGAATTGGTTCTATATAGCACCGATGAACTCTCTTTCTCATTTTTATTGACATAGATTTGTTGCATAAGATATTTTTCATTTTCTGAAATGCTATTTTGGCCTGAGCTATTCTACTTTTTATTTCTGTGGTGCATCTCCCATCTGAGAATATGTATCTATAATAATAGTTTAGGGATGTGAATTATAACCATGGAAACATTAATACAGGACGATGTTGTGTAGGTAAAATATTGTTAATGTCCATATTGTCATTAACCACTTTCGCTGTGAGATTTCTCAGAACAAAATCTCATTGCAGTTAATATCCTAAGACTGGATGATTCCTATGTAGCCGCATCATTTTGGGGAGAATATGCACTCTAATTGAATTACAATTACAACAAATTACTCCATAAGCAATAGGCATATAGCAATGAAGAGTAATGGAGATTCCATTTTAATAAATAAAAAGGGATGACACCAGCTTTATAGTATAAGAAAACAACAGAAGGCCCATTAGACTTTGTCTATACAATTATCATCAAGTACCATGCCTGCTGACGTAGGTGATCATGTTTCTCCATAACTTTGGATCTTGACAGTTATTTATCATTTCTGTTGTTGACCTCCCGCCAAGCCATTCTCTTAAGCTGTCTGGTATCTTTTCTCTTTGCTTCTCTCTGTCTCTTCGTTCCTCAATTTCTCCAGTTGTCACAATATATTCCAGCTGTTCCCTTCTCATTGCATGGCCAAAAAATGATGATTGTTTCTTCCTAATATTGGAAATTAGCTCTCTTTTTTGCTTTGGCCTCTTTCAGAATGTTTTCATTACTCTTCTTAGCTGTCCATGGTATTCTCAACATTCTTCTGTAAAACCACATTTCTACAGCCTCCAGTGATTTTCTTGTCTAGTGTCCTATTATCCATGATTCACGTCCATATGTTGAGATTGTGTCTATACAACATTTAAGAACTCTTTTTCTTGTTTCTATTGTCAAAAATGGGTTGCATAGTATCTTCCTCATTTTTTGGAAAGCTGCTTTTGCCTGAGCCATTCTACATCCCACCTCTGTTGTACATCTTCCGTCTGAGGTTAACATTGGTCCCAAATATTTAAATTCATTACCTGTTTTAATATTGTTCCACTTGTCTTTATTGTGCATTGTGATGATGTCTTTTTCTTTATTGCTACAATTACTTCTATTAAAGTTGCTATTAAGGCATAGTCCTTTATTTTTGCTTTCCTTCACTATAATGTCTAACATTTCTTGTAACTCACTTTCACTCTTAACGATTTAGACTATATCATCAGCATACCTAAGATTATTTATATTATGACCTCCAATTGTTATTCCAGGCATACCCCTTATGGAACTTAAAATAATTTCACTATGTATATTAAATAAATCTGGTGACGGCACACAACCTTGTCTAACACCCTGTTTTATTTGTTGAAATATTCCCAATTGGCTACATAATAATTGCAAGAAAAAAAGAAAAAAAAAGAAACAGTATCTGATTCAAGGCAGTGTTCTGTCAAGAGATCAAGAAAAACAGAATGAGTTTTAGTCAATGTGAGAAAGAAAAGATGGTTGTGTAAAGTTTTCATTACTTTGGATGAGTCTCAAAATGGGGGTAAGAGGACATGAAAGTACAAATAAATTGCTAGGATAAGAAAAGGGTGTGAGAAATGTATCCCTGATTGAGACAGAAGCATCATGAGAACTATACAGTAAATATATTATAAATGTATTGAGACAGAAAGAAGAAAAAGAGTTCTTAAACATTATGTAGAGCCAATCTTAACATATGGATGCGAATCATGTACAATAGGACAACAATCAAGAAAATCACTGGAAGCTGTAGAAATGTGGTTTTACAGAAGAATGTCGAGAATACCATGGACAGCTAAGAAGAGTAATGAAAACATTCTGAAAGAGATTAGCCAAGAGAGAGCTAATATCCAATATTAGGAAGAAACTATATTTTTTTTAGCCAAATAATGGGAAGGTAACAGCTGGAATACATTGTGACAACTGGGAAAGTTGAGGGACGAAGAGATAGAGGGAAGCAAAGAGAAAGGATACCAGACAGCTTAAGAGAATGGCTTGGCAGAAGGTGAACAACAGAAATGATAAATAACTGCCGTGATTGAAAGTTGTGGAGAGACATGGTCTTATGAGACGTGAACCTATGCCATCAGGCACAGTACTTGATGATGATGATAAAGAGAGAAGTCTGTATGAGATCTATACTGTAACTATATTACACATGTATTGAGAGAGAAGTCTGCATGAGATCTACACTGTAACTATATTACACATGTATTAAGAGAGAAGTCTGCATGAGATCTATACTGTAACTATATTACACATGTATTAAGAGAGAAGTCTGCATGAGATCTATACTGTAACTATATTACAAATGTACTGAGAGAGGAGTCTGTATGAGATCTATACTGTAACTATATTACAAATGTATTGAGAGAGAAGTCCTATGAGATCTATACTGTAACTATATAACACATGTATTGAGTGAGAAGTGTCCCAGATGTTGTTTGGCCACTATTTATTGTTAGAACTGACAGGTTCTGTGAACAAATACAACTTTCGGTACTGGTCTGCTAATAGCAATAAACTACGACAATTGTTTGAACGATGTCTTTAATCTTTTCTATAACCACGACAATTGTTTGAAGGATGTCTTTAATCTTTTCTATAACCTACGACAATTGTTTGAACGATGTCTTTAATCTTTTCTATAACCACAACAATTGTTTGAAGGATGTCTTTAATCTTTTCTATAACCACGACAATTGTTTGAAGAATGTCTTTAATCTTTTCTATAACCACAACAATTGTTTGAAGGATGTCTTTAATCTTTTCTATAACCACGACAATTGTTTGAAGGATGTCTTTAATCTTTTCTATAACCACAACAATTGTTTGAACGATGTCTTTAATCTTTTCTATAACCCACGACAATTGTTTGAACGATGTCTTTAATCTTTTCTATAACCACAACAATTGTTTGAACGATGTCTTTAATCTTTTCTATAACCACGACAATTGTTTGAAGGATGTCTTTAATCTTTTCTATAACCACGACAATTGTTTGAAGGATGTCTTTAATTTTTCTATAACCATGACAATTGTTTGAACGATGTCTTTAATCTTTTCTATAACCACGACAATTGTTTGAACGATGTCTTTAATCTTTTCTATAACCACGACAATTGTTTGAACGATGTCTTTAATCTTTTCTATAACCACGACAATTGTTTGAAGGATGTCTTTAATCTTTTCTATAAACCACAACAATTGTTTGAACGATATCATCCATCTTTTCTCTTTTTGCGGTTTGTCTAAATTCGTGGTCATTGGCCGGCACTGTTTTTAGGAATCCTGTGCCACGAATGCACATTTACATGTTGTGTAATGTCACGATACCTCAATTCGTAGACATCGCACTCCTGTATAGGGGGAAACATCCCACACACCGAGGACTTCCATACCACCAGTCAGCAGCACTTTATCACATATCATGCCATTTTCTGTCATGGACACAATTTGTGGCTATGTGATCGTCGGATCTCCCCATCAACAGCTTCTTCCTCTTTGCAGTTAAGTAAATGAAGAAGGAAAGAAGTAGAAGAAGTCTATCAATTACAATAAACAATAGCAAGAAGAAGGAATGGGCCATGTCAATTTAACCTGAAACACCTTCAGAATAAACCACACAGAGTGTTACAAGTGATAAAACAAAGTACTATGTATGATAGTATTGTATGGGTTGTGTACAATCATCCGATTTATTTAAACAGTTTACTGAGATCCATAAAGGATAGACCAAAATAAGAAAAACTTCAAACGATGGTTGTAGCATAATTAGACCTAAATGTACTGATGATTTAATTGTAGTTGATTGGAATCAAAATGACTTACGGGAAAGGATTGACATCATAACAAAGGGAAATAAACATAACAACCTTAACAATATAACCACATAGGTTGTTGTTGCAACATGTAAATAGACTTTAAAATGCACAAGTTATGTGCAGTGCAGAGTTCAAGTACATAGGAGTGGCAAGATGCTCAAGTGGAACATGTACAACAGAGTGAGGTGCAAATAGTTTAGACAAAGACAACATAAGAGAGGGACTATATGAGACTGTTACGTAATCCATCTTTAATATGGGAAGTAAACATACAAACAGTTCATTTGTAATTGAAGCCATTCCTGACATAGGAATGTGAAATAGTTCTTCAGTTGTAAGTGGAGTCAGTCCTGGCATAAAAACATGAAATAGTTCTTTAGTTGTAAGTGGAGTCAGTCCTGCCATAAAAACGTGAAATAGTTCTTCATTTGTAAGTGGGGTCAATCCTGGCATAAGAACATGAAATGCTTCTTCATTTGTAAGTGGAGTCAATCCTGACATAAGAACGTGAAATAGTTCTTTAGTTGTAAGTGGAGTCAGTCCTGGCATAAGAACATGAAATGCTTCTTCATTTGTAAGTGGAGTCAATCCTGACATAAGAACGTGAAATAGTTCTTCATTTGTAAGTGGAGTTAGTCCTAACATAAGAACGTGAAATAGTTATTCATTTGTAAGTGGAGTCAGTTTTGGCATAAAAACATACAAACAGTTCTTCAATTGTAAGTGGAGTCTGTCCTAACATAAGAACGTGAAATAGTTCTTCAATTGTAAGTGGAGTCAGTCCTGGCATAAAAAACATACAAATAGTTCTTCAGTTGTAAGTGGAGTCAGTCCTGATATAAGAACATGAAATAATTCTTCAGTTGTAAGTGGAGTCAGTCCTGGCATAAAAACATGAAATAGTTCTTTAGTTGTAAGTGGAGTCAGTCCTGATATAAGAACATGAAATAATTCTTCAGTTGTAAGTGGAGTCAGTCCTGACATAAGAGCATGAAATAATTCTTCAGCTGTAAGTGGAGTCAGTCCTGGCATAAAAACATGAAATAATTCTTCAGTTGTAAGTGGAGTCAGTCCTGATATAAGAACATGAAATAATTCTTCAGTTGTAAGTGGAGTCAGTCCTGACATAAGAGCATGAAATAATTCTTCAGCTGTAAGTGGAGTCAGTCCTGGCATAAAAACATGAAATAATTCTTCAGTTGTAAGTGGAGTCAGTCCTGATATAAGAACATGAAATAATTCTTCAGTTGTAAGTGGAGTCAGTCCTGACATAAGAGCATGAAATAATTCTTCAGCTGTAAGTGGAGTCAGTCCTGGCATAAAAACATGAAATAATTCTTCAGTTGTAAGTGGAGTCAGTCCTGATATAAGAACATGAAATAATTCTTCAGTTGTAAGTGGAGTCAGTCCTGGCATAAAAACATGAAATAGTTCTTTAGTTGTAAGTGAAGTCAGTCCTGACATAAGAACATGAAATAGTTCTTCAGTTGTAAGTGGAGTCAGTCCTGACATAAGAACGTGAAATAGTTCTTCAGTTGTAAGTGAAGTCAGTCCTGACATAAGAACATGAAATAATTCTTTAGTTGTAAGTGGAGTCAGTCCTGAGATAAGAGCATGAAATAATTCTTCAGTTGTAAGTGGAGTCAGTCCTGATATATGAACATGAAATAATTCTTCAGTTGTAAGTGAAGTAAATCCTAACATAAGAACGTGAAATAGTTATTCATTTGTAAGTGGAGTCAGTTTTGGCATAAAAACATACAAACAGTTCTTCAATTGTAAGTGGAGTCTGTCCTAACATAAGAACGTGAAATAGTTCTTCAATTGTAAGTGGAGTCAGTCCTGGCATAAAAACATGAAATAGTTCTTCAGTTGTAAGTGGAGTCAGTCCTGATATAAGAACATGAAATAATTCTTCAGTTGTAAGTGGAGTCAGTCCTGGCATAAAAACATGAAATAGTTCTTTAGTTGTAAGTGAAGTCAGTCCTGACATAAGAACATGAAATAATTCTTCAGTTGTAAGTGGAGTCAGTCCTGACATAAGAGCATGAAATAATTCTTCAGCTGTAAGTGGAGTCAGTCCTGGCATAAAAACATGAAATAATTCTTCAGTTGTAAGTGGAGTCAGTCCTGATATAAGAACATGAAATAATTCTTCAGTTGTAAGTGGAGTCAGTCCTGGCATAAAAACATGAAATAGTTCTTTAGTTGTAAGTGAAGTCAGTCCTGACATAAGAACATGAAATAGTTCTTCGTTTGTAAGTGGAGTCGGTCCTGACATAAGAACGTGAAATAGTTCTTCAGTTGTAAGTGAAGTCAGTCCTGACATAAGAACATGAAATAGTTCTTTAGTTGTAAGTGGAGTCAGTCCTGAGATAAGAGCATGAAATAATTCTTCAGTTGTAAGTGGAGTCAGTCCTGATATATGAACATGAAATAATTCTTCAGTTGTAAGTGAAGTAAATCCTGACATAAGAACGTGAAATAACTCTTCAGTTGTAGGTGGAGTCAGTCCTGATATATGAACATGAAATAATTCTTCAGTTGTAAGTGGAGTCAGTCCTGATATATGAACATGAAATAATTCTTCAGTTGTAAGTGGAGTCAGTCCTGATATATGAACATGAAATAATTCTTCAGTTATAAGTGGAGTCAGTCCTGATATATGAACATGAAATAATACTTCAGTTGTAAGTGGAGTCATCCTGATATATGAACATGAAATAATTCTTCAGTTGTAAGTGGAGTCAGTCCTGATATATGAACATGAAATAGTTCTTCAGTTATAAGTGGAGTCAGTCCTGATATATGAGCATGAAATAATTCTTCATTTGTAAGTGGAGTCAGTCCTGATTTATGAACATGAAATAGTTCTTCAGTTATAAGTGGAGTCAGTCCTGATATATCTATCTATCTATTGACCTTTCGAGCCGTAAGATAGGGCGTAGACCAAGATACACTTCTCCTATATGTTGTTCTAGCAGTTTTCTTTTGATATTTTATCAAATCTCGCCATCTGTCTCTGTTCTGTGCAAGCAGTTCTATCTCATTGAAGCCGATTCCTGCTGCTCTTGCCTCTCTCATCAATGTTCTTCTCAGTGTCTCCCTGGGTCTTCCTCTTTTTTTTACCTGTTGTTTCCCATATGAGGGCTTGCTTTGCTATTCGATTATTATCTCTTCTCATCACATGAACGTATGACCATCGTCTTTTCTTTATTACTGAAGATAAGTGGTTGATTGGCGATTTCTCTAATTTCCTCGTTTGTTTTGAATTCGTTCCATTCTATACCAAGTATTTTCCTTAGACATTTATTTTCGAATGCGTTCAACTTTGTTTCTATATCTCTTGTTGTTTTCCAGCTTTCACACGCATACGTAAGGGTTGATAGTACATTTGATTTGAATAGCCTAAGTTTTGTGTTTGTGCTAATGAGTTTTGATTTCCACAACTTTTCAAGGCTTCTGAAAGACATTGCTGCTTTAGCCAGTCTGATTCTAATTTCTTTGCTCGTATCCCCTTCTCGATCAATGTGACTTCCAAGATAGATGAAGTGATCGATCTCTTCTACTGTTTGTTTTCCATGTATATTTTGTCACTTGTGGAATTAAACTTTTCATGACTTTAGTCTTTTCATGATTGACCTCAAGCCCAATTTTGCTGGCTATTGATGATAGTTCAGTTTTCCTGCATCGTTTTTATCTGATTGCTGATGAGAACTATGTCATCAGCAAAGTCGAGGTCCTCCAAATGGTCTCCTTGTATCCATTCGATGCCTTTATTACCAGTGCAGCATTTCTTCATTATGAAGTCCATAACAATTCCAAATAACAAGGGCGATAAAATACATCCTGTTTAACCCCAGTTTCTATTGGGAAACATTCGCTCAGTCCTTCCTCTGTTCGAACTGCACATGTGTAACCATCATACATGTCTTTGATAATATTTATGATTTTTGATGGTAAGCCATAGTCCTGATATATGAACATGAAATAATTCTTCAGTTGTAAGTGGAGTCAGTCCTGATATATGAACATGAAATAATTCTTCAGTTGTAAGTGGAGTTAGTCCTGATATATGAACATGAAATAGTTCTTCAGTTATAAGTGGAGTCAGTCCTGATATATGAACATGAAATAATTCTTCAGTTGTTAAGTGGAGCCAGTCCTGGCAAAAGAACGTGAAATAACTCTTCAGTTGTAAGTGAAGTCAGTCCTGACAAAAGAACGTGAAATAACTCTTCAATTGTAAGTGGAGTCAGTCCTGACATAAGAACGTGAAACCTAAACAATTAGACTACAGACAAAGATGAAATTCCTTGGAGACCACAGAAATGTGCTTTTTCTGAAACAATTTTGAGAATACAATGACCAGCTAAAAAATAAGAGTTCTAAAAGGGACGAAAGAAGCAAGTTCACAAAGATTAGAACGGAACAATATTTTTTGTTTGTGTTATTAGAAAGGAACAGCTAGAAAACTAATAATATGAAAAATCGTGAGGAAAAAAAGAGGTAGAAGAAAAGATATTTTAAAAAAAAGGTACAAGAGAATTTTAAATAGTGACATGGCAGAAAGTCAAGAAGAGAATTAATTCACCAATAACTGTAGAGCTGTGGAAAGATAGGGTCACTGAATCATGTGAAACAATTCTCATGATGGTGTTTCACTCTTATAAGATGCTAACATTATTTAGTGATCAACTACGTGAGGACAGTCTTTGAAAATAGACACCACTAGCTAGTGACATCTCCAATGTCTAGAATATAATCATGAAAATATATTACATTCTTTTCTACTCTATTCACTTTCATTAGTTACACCATTTATTATTACCAAATTGATGATATAATTTAGGTTTTAATGTCCGTTTATGGCACTTACTGTATCATTATACACAGTTGGTTGTAAATGAGGATTCGTCCTAGCACCAAGGGGAAGAGTCACTCCATTCGCGTCTCTGGCGCAACCAATAACGTCATCATCTTGCTGGAAAAACAAAACAGTGATCGAATTAACATACAAGCATTTCAAAATGGGAGATGTTAATACATAATTTTGTATAGATCAAAACAGAAGCAGCGATATTAAGAAGATTATATAGAATTAATAAAACCAAGCAACAAAATTGATCTGATGACAGAGATAGGCAAACACATATTATAATACGTGGCCGTCGTAAAGCCGATTTCTCTAATTTCATCGTTTGTTTTGAATTCGTTCCACGCTGTACAAAGTATTTTCCTTAGACATTTATTTTCGAATGCGTTCAACTTTGTTTCTATATCTCTTGTTGTTTTCCAGCTTTCACACACATACGCAAGGGTTGATAGTACATTTGATTTGAATCAAAACGTTTCTACCGAAGGACAAAATAATGCACGTTTCTACTGAAGGACAGAATAATGCATATTTCAGACAAAGTCTTCTTTTCAGTAAAGCTGCTTCATACAATTGTATATCTATTGTTAATGGATTTAATAACAAACCAGTAATTTTACAATAGTCATTTCTCGTAATGACATTTCAAACAGATGCATGAGCCAGACGTTTCAGTGTTGCAGACATATAGAGCACTTCTCAGTCTGTTCCACCTTTCATTATTACTTATTATTATTAGGCTTTAACACTTAAATTATTTTATTTTAAAGTCACCTTTATAAGACTTTAAGGGCAGAACAGCTGATAAAATTATTAAAATATAATGTTATAGCTTTCTGGGTAGGACATAATCTTCATCATCATTATCATCATTGAACTACTTGCCCCTACACTAGACTCCTGTGACAGCAACTCTGAAGTTTTTCATGCGCGACAATTTCTGCAACAGTCAATCCCAACTCGCATGTGATATCTAGCACACATCTTCTTCTAGGTCTACCCCTTTCCCCGATTATCTGGGACTATACCCTCCATAGTTCTTCTCTCTAGACCAGTATGTCCATTAACATCACCAACATATTTCATTTATTGGGAAATGTACAAACTTTAAAAAGCTAAGTGTTTTTTTTTTTTTTCAGGAAGAACAAAACGACGGGCAACCGAGGAACAAATTATGAATTTAAAAATATATATATATTGACTGGATACACACTATATAGTAAAACATGATGCCAACATAGCAAGACAGGCAGTGTCATAAGACCCACAGGGACAGAGAAACAGGGAACGTCCTGGAATACACGGAGAAGAGAAGTTATGAAATCATCAAAACATTGGTCTAGAATGAATAAAAAAGTACTAGAGCAAATGCCCAAGAATAGGGACATATGGAGGGACATTGTCCATGGTCTATGTGAATAGAGACATATGGAGAGACCTTGTCCATGGTCTATGTGAATAGGGACATATGGAGAGACCTTGTCCATGGTCTATGTGAATAGGGACATATGGAGTGACCTTGTCCATGGTCTATGTGAATAGAGACATATGGAAAGACCTTGTCCATGGTCTATGTGAATAGGGACATATGGAGAGACCTTGTCCATGGTCTATGTGAATAGGGACATATGGAGAGACCTTGTCCATGGTCTATGTGAATAGGGACATAAGGAGGGACCTTGTCCATGGTCTATGTGAATAGGGACATATGGAGAGACCTTGTCCATGGTCTATGTGAATCGGGACATATGGAAAGACCTTGTCCATGGTCTATGTGAATAGGGACATATGGAGAGACCTTGTCCATGGTATATGTGAATAGGGACATAAGGAGGGACATTGTCCATGGTCTATGTGAATAGGGACACATGGAGAGACCTTGTCCATGGTCTATATGAATAGGGACATATGGAGAGATCTTGTCCATGGTCTATGTGAATAGGGACATATGGAGAGACCTTGTCCATGGTCTATGTGAATAGGGATGTATGGAGAGACCTTGTCCATGCTCTATGTGAATAGGGACATAAGGAGGGACATTGTCCATGGTCTATGTGAATAGGGACATATGAAGAGACCTTGTCCATGGTCTATGTGAATAGGGACATATGGAAAGACCGTGTCCATGGTCTATGTGAATAGGGACATATGGAGAGACCGTGTCCATGGTCTATGTGAATAGGGACATATGGAGAGACATTGTCCATGGTCTATGTGAATAGGGACATATGGAGAGACCTTGTCCATGGTCTATGTGAATAGGGACGTATGGAGAGGCCTTGTCCATGGTCTATGTGAATAGGGACATATGGAGAGGCCTTGTCCATGGTCTATGTGAATAGGGACATATGGAGAAGCCTTGTCCATGGTCTATGTGAATAGGGACATATGGAGAAGCCTTGTCCATGGGCTATGTGAATAGGGACATATGGAGAGACCTTGTCCATGTCCTATGCTCCAAAAAGAGATATAAATGACTTCGATTGATTGATGGTAAAAACATGCATCCTATTTTTTTCTTTCAGTTTTAGAGCTCTCCTGTGTTCTTATTATATCCAGGTGCCATGCACTCGTCATTATCTAGACTTCTTATAGCCCATTCTACTTCATCCAAAGTTCGTTCTGTTTCTTCTCTGTTGTCATCATTGTTGTCATTATGGTTTGTTGGCTGCAGCCTATATTTGGCAGAATTATTCCTTCCATTAGTTAATTATATCAGTATTTTCCGTCAGGATTGTGCTAAGTCTATTGTTTATATTTTCTATCTATCTATCGACGTTTCGAGCCGGCCCATAGGGCATAGACCCAGATACTCTTTCTCTAAATTGTCATTCTAGCAGTCCAATCCTTGTAAAGATCTTTTATCAAATCTCACCATTTGTCTCTGTTCTGTGCAAGCATTTCGAGATCATTGAGTGAGCCGATTCCTACTGCTTTTGCCTCTCTGATCAATGTTCTTCTCAGTGTTTCTCTGGGTCGGCCTCTTTTTCTCCTATCTTGTGTTTCCCACTAGAGGGCTTGCTTTGCTATTCAGTTATTTTCTCTTCTCATCACATGTATTTACCTTATGTTTTGCTATAAATCTGCCAGTTGTGTATTTCATTTCTTTGTGAGCATTTCTCGATCTGGCCATGATTTTGATGACTTTATATTCCGGATCTGCAGCCTTGCAGATACTTTTTTGTGTGCGTCTTATTTAATGTTCTGTTGTAGGTGCCCTGGCAAGTTCTTATGTTCTCTCTTATCTGCAATTATTCTACCCTTTGTTTTCAGCTATCTTCTCAGATTTACAGGTAAGACAGAACTGGACAAACCAAAGTTACTACTCAAAAAGATCTTTAACCAGTGGCATGTATAAATATAGGGAGCCGCGAAAGCTCAGTTGTTAGTGAACTGGACTATAAAGGACAAGAGGTAGGGTTCGATCGCAACCGACGGCTCCGGTTCACCCAGCCTTTAATGGGTACCTGATTTTTTTTCTGGGAATGTAAAGCGGCACGGGTGTAATACCGACCACATTACCCCAAAAATTATGTGCCGAAGATCTGTAAATTTATGGTCACTAACACCATATTCCCTATACGCCACTTGGCGTGACGGGTCACTAACACCATATTCCCTATACACCACTTGGCGTGACGGGTCACTAACACCACATTCCCTATACGCCACTTGGCGTGACGGGTCACTAACACCATATTCCCTATACGCCACTTGGCATGACGGGTCACTAACACCACATTCCCTATACGCCACTTGGCGTGACGGGTCACTAACACCACATTCCCTATACGCCACTTGGCGTGACGGGTCACTAACACCACATTCCCTATACGCCACTTGGCGTGACGGGTCACTAACACCACATTCCCTATACGCCACTTGGCGTGACGGGTCACTAACACCACATTCCCTATACGCCACTTGGCGTGACGGGTCACTAACACCACATTCCCTATACGCCACTTGGCGTGACGGGTCACTAACACCACATTCCCTATACGCCACTTGGCGTGACGGGTCACTAACACCACATTCCCTATACGCCACTTGGCGTGACGGGTCACTAACACCACATTCCCTATACGCCACTTGGCGTGATGGGTCACTAACACCACATTCCCTATACGCCACTTGGCGTGACGGGTCACTAACACCACATTCCCTATACGCCACTTGGCGTGACGGGTCACTAACACCACATTCCCTATACGCCACTTGGCGTGACGGGTCACTAACACCACATTCCCTATACGCCACTTGGCGTGACGGGTCACTAACACTACATTCCCTATACGCCACTTGGCGTGACGGGTCACTAACACCACATTCCCTATACGCCACTTGGCGTGATGGGTCACTAACACCACATTTCCTATACGCCACTTGGCGTGACGGGTCACTAACACCACATTCCCTATACGCCACTTGGCGTGACGGGTCACTAACACTACATTCCCTATACGCCACTTGGCGTGACGGGTCACTAACACCACATTCCCTATACGCCACTTGGCGTGACGGGTCACTAACACCACATTCCCTATACGCCACTTGGCGTGACTGGGGTACTTTACTTTTTTTTTTTATGTGCAAATAAACCAGAGAACAAATCTTAAAGGTCATAGAAAAGAGAACTGCCAAATTAATGTTAACGGACAGAAAATGGAAGTATTGTGGTGTGTCAATACACAGAACTTTAGTAGAACTTGTTTTTCTCCATACAGCGATAATTGTTCCCAGCACTTTCAATACTGTCTGTTGTAATTGTTGTTGTCATGGTTCCGGTGTATGGACGTCACACATATTTACTGTTAACTTCTAGAATGTGTGCAAGTTGTTTATGGTGTATCTCTTTCCATTCAGTTAGGACTTTTCTTTAGTAATCTATTTCTTGTTATTTTTGTCTTTGAATTGGTGAAGTGGCAGTCTTTAAGTTTTCGAACTTTGTGTTTTGTACTGTCTTCGGTACCAGGTACTCAATGCCTGCTCATTGATACATCTGTATAATGCAATTGCTTTTCCGTGTTCTTAGGTTTGTTTAGAGTGATAAGAGTGCCATGTTTCGAACTTTACCTCATTTTCCTGAAACTGATTTGATGCCGTTAGAAGGATTGAAAACTACTAGAATAAAAATTTAGATAAGAGAAAGAGTATCTGGGTCTATGCCCTATGGGCCGGCTACGGCTCGAAAGGTCAATAGATAGATATATAAACTAGATAATTATGAAACTTTAACTAAAAACAAAATAGAAAAAGAAAACTAGCGAGAGAATATAATTAACAAGACTTGCAAGTGTATTACCATAACATTGTCATTGGAGAATGCAACTGCCATCCAAGCTCCAGGGTTTAGAACCACGTTGGAAGTCAAAGTGTATGTGGCAATGCTTCCATTCAAGCTCCAGGAAACAATAAAGCTGCAGTTACTTCCCTGGCAATCTGAGAAACAGCCGACAGTTGAGCCACACCCAGACACTTTAGTAACAGTGCTACTCTGTTGAGGAAAGTCAATATTATTGTACTGAATCGTCATACCGGAAACTCTAAATGCGTAAGAGTAATAACAACTTCAGATAACATAATAATAATGTAACACGCATCATCATCATGTGAAACACCTGCTGACATAGACGATCTCGTCCCTCCACAATTCTCTGACCTCTGTGTGTCGTGCAGCGCGATCCAACCCAAGGCACGAGGACTTCTTTAGCGGTTTTCATTAATAGAAGATAAACCAATACTATCATTTTACAATTTTTGTTAATTGGAAAATATGTCAATATTTTTTAATTGGTTGATTGACAGCTTTTAATAGAAAGTTTAAAGCTGGAACAAAGCTATACAATTTCTGGGAGGGGCCTATCTGAAGGTCTAGAAGGTCGACCAATGAGACTGATCCCCCTCAGGTTTTATCCACTAGTACTGGCGGTATCTGAAAACAAAAATCTACAAAAATACATTTCAGTGGAGTTGTCTTAAGTTAGTCTTCAGGTTAGCAGCTTTGAGTCAGAGTCTTAGAAACTAACTTGAATTTGGGCCAAGTTGGAGTCATATTGAGTCAGGTCTTCTCGCTCTTTCTCCTGGTTATTTACCATCTCCATCTCACTGAGTCAGGTCTTCTCGCTCTTTCTCCTGGTTATTTACCATCTCCATCTCACTGAGTCAGGTCTTCTCGCTCTTTCTCCTGGTTATTTACCACCTCCATCTCACTGAGTCAGGTCTTCTCGCTCTTTCTCCTGGTTATTTACCATCTCCATCTCACTGAATCAGGTCTTCTCGCTCTTTCTCCTGGTTATTTACCACCTCCATCTCACTGAGTCAGGTCTTCTCGCTCTTTCTCCTGGTTATTTACCTTCTCCATCTCACTGAATCAGGTCTTCTCGCTCTTTCTCCTGGTTATTTACCTTCTCCATCTCACCGAGTCAGGTCTTCTCGCTCTTTCTCCTGGTTATTTACCTTCTCCATCTCACCGAGTCAGGTCTTCTCGCTCTTTCTCCTGGTTATTTACCTTCTCCTTCTCACTGAGACAGGTCTTCTCAACGCAGTCGCCTGGGCAACGCTAAGCTGCGAACCTACTAACACTTTGACGTAAAGCCAACTCGATACCAGTTTGTAGATTACGTTCTCACTGGCAATCTATTATCGTTCTTCTTCTGTCCTTCCTCATTTGCCTTTCAGCGTCGAGGGGAGATATATTTTGCGGTCTTTAGCCCTTATATTCGCCTCTGCTACTGTTATCTTTCCTAGTGTTTCCAGTATTCCGTCAAACCATCTTTTTCGTGGTCAGCCCTTGGGTCTGGTGTTCTCACAACGTTTATTGAAGGCTCTTTGTGTTGTGTTTTGATCGTTCTGCTTTGTCACGTGGCCAAACTATTTTAATTGTTTTTTTTAATGTATTCTATGGCGGGAGTTATTTTCCAGCTTTTTTCTCAGTTCTACATTTCTGATCTTATCTCTCAGACTGTTTCCTGTCATTCGTCTAACACATTTAATCTCTGTAGAGGTTATTTTTCTTATTGTTCTTGCATCTAGGGTCCAGGACTGGCATTGGTGGCACAACGTTGGGATGAAGATTGTATTGTAGAGTGCCTGTTTTGCCTCTAGAGTTATTTCCTTGTTGGACAATAGTGGTGATAACTGTCCAATGATTTGACAAGCTCTGATGCATTGAGTCTATTTCTGCTGTTTGCGAATTGTCGTTTGTCACTAAACTTCCTAGGTATTTAAATTCCTCTACTTGTTTAGTTGCCTGTCGTCTATAGTTACGTTGTTGTTCTGTTTCTCTTTTGCGATATTCATGACTTCTGTTTTGTCCATGTTGATTTTCATGTTGTATTTTGTGCCTGTGCTGTTGAATATATTTAAGTGGTCTTGTAGGTCTTCTATTTTTCCATGTACTAGTGCTTGATCGTCTGAGAATAGAAGCTCATTGATCTCCTCTTCTATGATTGGTTGGTTAAATTGCATATATAGTCAATGTATGTAATAAACAGGAAAAAAGGAGAGGGGGGGGGGGGTAAGTATGCATCCCTGTCTTACGCCTGATCTAACTTTGAAGTGGTCTGTGTAGCTGCTGCTGCTGTTCTTACTGCGCAGCTGTTGTTGATGTAGACATTTTTTTATTACGTTGGTTAGATGTTGGCTTACTCCGTATGTTGCTAGTTTCTCCCACAGTTGTTCTCTTTTTACTCGGTCGAATGCTTTTTCCTGGTCAATGATGAAAGCTATCTACAAATTGTGATTGTGTTCTCTTGTCTTGTGTGCTAGTTTTTGAAGGTGACTAGAGCGTCAGTACATCCGCTGTTTTTTAGAATGTACTTTTGTTGTTGTTTAAGGAAATTATCGCATTACACTTCTAAGAGAGATTACTGTGTTTAACTCTTTCTGTAGATGATACAGACTATGAGCTTTCATGTGCCTACTTTTCGCCGTGTCCCTCTGAAATAGACTAGTCAGTTGTTTGGACAAAGGTGGAGTGATCGAGAGGGAAAGCAACTCGGTACACATACATGTCATGCTGAAGTCGGGTGTGTTGGATCGAAAAGAACATATTAAACGACAACACAGTGCATCTAAACTAACTTAGCGTCATTTTTTTAAAAAAAGGAGGGGGGGGGGGAGGTATGCAAAGTACGAATAGAAAACTGCTTCAGTTGTCGGGACAACGCAAACAAACAATAAACACACTTTCTATTCTCACTTTATCGTTTCTATTGGCACCATTCTTTCAATTATCGCAGCCTCCAGGTAGAAACGTCACTGACTGTTGTTCTGGTTGACTGTTGTCCTGGTTGACTGTTGTTCTAGTATCCAAGCTTTGATCACTAAGCGACGTCAATATGTCACCGTAGATTATAATTTACGTTTTCACTGCACGTCTTTACAGTTGATAGGCCTTTCTTGTTTATGAGACTTAGCCTACTACGTTAAGTGTCATACTTCACTCTCCGTCGTCACTATAAGTTACATGATATCACTAGTTTTATTTTTCATTTCTCCGATCACAATGTACTTAAAGACAACACAGGCAATAACAACAAACGAAACAAAAGAATGCACAAAAACGTCAACTTAAACTGTTGTTAGATACTAACCTGGCCCAGTACATGTGTTAAAGCAACCAAAGCTAGAATAATCAAACGAATGGTTTCTTGGTGCCCCATCTGCAGTAAGTTCTCTAGGGATGAAATAATATAGACGAATATATTTGTTATGGTGTGCCTCTTTGTTGAGTGCTTCACAATTATGGACAACAAACTAACAAAAGCATTTCGCTGAACATAATAACATAGGATAAAGTCGCCAACATCAGAAAATAATAGAGGTAGTAAGGACCGGACCCATATTTTTCCGGTTCAACGTCTTGTCACTACAAGTAAATGTATTTACAAATCCTGCCAATATGCACTTGGTTGAAGGCTTTATAAATAAACACAGTAATACAAGAAAATAGATACAGTTATAGGCATCAGTAACTAAGAATTGAGCCGATATACTATCCAACTTTACTGTTCCAGTGTTTCTTTCTAAACAAATTTGGAGAGAAAATGAAGATATGACCCACATAAATGTACCGGCAGGAAACTATGAGAAGCCGATGAGGAAACTATGAGAAGCCGATGAGGAAACTATGAGAAGCCGATGAGGAAACTATGAGAAACGGATGAGGAACCCAATCGAAACATCCAGTATAAACCTTGCAGATTTAAATGTATATAGAAGTTGAATATCAAAAGACTAAAACTATGATCATAAACAAAGATAGTACTAAACAATTACAAGCGAATATCAAAGTTGAAGGAACAGTACTGGACACAGTTAGGAGTTACAACTACCTGGGACACACTACAGTGATGGAAAATGGACACTGAAATAAACAAAAGAATAGGAATGGCAAAAGGTAATTTTAATGTCATAAAAAATATACTAACATTAAAAAAATAACACCAGTGCTAAAGCTAAAAATAGCAAAATGTTATATCTTCTTAACATTCCTGTATGGGGCTGAAACATGGACATTAGACAAGAAACAGAGCAGAAAATTGAAGCCTTTGAAATATGGATTTTTAGAAGAATAGGTAGAATTGGATGGAAAAAAAAACGACGAAGTCTTAAAACAACTAAAAATGAAGAGAGAACTACTAAACACAATTCAAACAAGATAAATGAGATTTTTGGGACATGTTAAAAGACCCAACAGCCTAATAAAAGTAATCTTGGAAGGGAAAATACAAGATAAAAGAGGCAGATCAAGACTAACATGGACAAGCAACATCATAAGATGGACAAGTTAATCTATGACAATCTGCACTATTAAAGCAAGAGACAGAAAGGAATGGCGCTCCATCGTAGCCAACCTTCGATGCGGAGACGGCACTCAACGATGATGATGAGAAGTTGATCGTTGAAGAAGCCGTACATGGTGACTGACAAATTATGAGCCGTGACTGACAAATTATGAGCGGTGACTGACAAATTATGAGCGGTGACTGACAAATTATGAGCTGTGACTGACAAATTATGAGCTGTGACTGACAAATTATGAGCGGTGACTGACAAATTATGAGCTGTGACTGAGACATTATGAGCTGTGACTGACAAATTATGAGCGGTGACTGACAAATTATGAGCTGTGACTGACAAATTATGAGCTGTGACTGAGACATTATGAGCTGTGACTGAGACATTATGAGCTGTGACTGACAAATTATGAGCTGTGACTGACAAATTATGAGCTGTGACTGAGACATTATGAGCTGTGATTGACAAATTATGAGCGGTGACTGACAAATTATGAGCTGTGACTGACAAATTATGAGCTGTGACTGAGACATTATGAGCTGTGACTGACAAATTATGAGCGGTGACTGAGACATTATGAGCTGTGACTGACAAATTATGAGCGGTGACTGACAAATTATGAGCTGTGACTGAGACATTATGAGCTGTGACTGAGACATTATGAGCTGTGACTGACAAATTATGAGCGTTGACTGACAAATTATGAGCTGTGACTGACAAATTATGAGCTGTGACTGACAAATTATGAGCTGTGACTGAGACATTATGAGCTGTGACTGACAAATTATGAGCGGTGACTGACAAATTATGAGCTGTGACTGACAAATTATGAGCTGTGACTGAGACATTATGAGCTGTGACTGACAAATTATGAGCGGTGACTGACAAATTATGAGCTGTGACTGACAAATTATGAGCGGTGACTGACAAATTATAAGCGGTGACTGAGACATTATGAGCTGTGACTGACAAATTATGAGCGGTGACTGACAAATTATGAGCTGTGACTGAGACATTATGAGCTGTGACTGACAAATTATGAGCGGTGACTGACAAATTATGAGCTGTGACTGACAAATTATGAGCGGTGACTGAGACATTATGAGCGGTGACTGACAAATTATGAGCTGTGACTGACAAATTATGAGCGGTGACTGACAAATTATGAGCTGTGACTGAGACATTATGAGCTGTGACTGACAAATTATGAGCGGTGACTGACAAATTATGAGCTGTGACTGAGACATTATGAGCGGTGACTGACAAATTATGAGCTGTGACTGACAAATTATGAGCTGTGACTGACAAATTATGAGCTGTGACTGAGACATTATGAGCTGTGACTGACAAATTATGAGCGGTGACTGACAAATTATGAGCTGTGACTGACAAATTATGAGCGGTGACTGACAAATTATGAGCGGTGACTGACAAATTATGAGCGGTGACTGACAAATTATGAGCTGTGACTGACAAATTATGAGCTGTGACTGACAAATTATGAGCTGTGACTGACAAATTATGAGCTGTGACTGAGACATTATGAGCTGTGACTGACATATTATGAGCGGTGACTGACAAATTATGAGCTGTGACTGACAAATTATGAGCTGTGACTGAGACATTATGAGCTGTGACTGACAAATTATGAGCGGTGACTGACAAATTATGAGCTGTGACTGACAAATTATGAGCGGTGACTGACAAATTATGAGCTGTGACTGACAAATTATGAGCGGTGACTGACAAATTATGAGCTGTGACTGACAAATTATGAGCTGTGACTGGGACATTATGAGCTGTGACTGACATATTATGAGCTGTGACTGACACATTATGAGCTAGTCTACTTCTTTTTTTTGTTCGTTGTCACGAGACGCATGCAGTGACTATGTCGATGAAACAGTCACAAATAACGTTAACAATGAAGTAGCAAGTATCACAGAATATGTTAGCAAGACTAACGAACATCTCCCGCTTAAATGAAGGAAAGCAGTAATATTTTGCATGCCCAAGAAAACTCAGAGACAACAGAAAAGATGGATACGGCAGATCCAGAAGTGGACAAGAATGAAGAAACAACAGACAATGCGATAAGCACAAAAACTAGAGCTACATTTGGTGCATTGACACGAAACTCTCACTGAAAGTCAATAGAGAGTGAAAGTAAAGTAAAAGTAAAGTAAAAGTAAAGTAAAGTAAAAGTAAAGTAAAGCAAAGTAAAGTAAAAGTAAAGTAAAGTAAAGTAAAGTAAAGTAAAGTAAAGTAAAGTAAAGTAAAGTAAAAGTAAAGTAAAAGTAAAGTAAAGTAAAGTAAAGTAAAGTAAAATAAAGTAAAGTAAAGTAAAGTAAAGTAAAGTAAAGTAAAAGAAAGTAAAGTAAAAGTAAAGTAAAGTAACGTAAAATAAAAGTAGAGCAAAGTAAAGTAAAGTAAAGTAAAGTAAAGTAAAAGTAAAAGTAAAAGTAAAGTAAAGTAAAGTAAAGTAAAGTAAAGTAAAGTAAAGTAAAGTAAAGTAAAGTAAAGTCAAGTCAAGTCAAGTAAAGTAAAGTAAAGTAACGTAAAATAAAAGCAAAGTAAAGTAAAGTAAAGTAAAGTAAAAGTTAAAGTAAATTAAAGTAACGTAAAATAAAAGTAAAGTAGAGTAAAGTAAAGTAAAAGTAAAGTAAAGTAACGTAAAATAAAAGTAAAGTAGAGTAAAGTAAAGTAAAGTAAAAGTAAAAGTAGAAGTAAAGTAAAAGTAAAGTAACGTAAAATAAAAGTAAAGTAGAGTAAAGTAAAGCAAAGTAAAGTAAAGTAAAGTAAATTAAAGTAAAGTAAAGTAAAGTAAAGTAAAGTAAAGTAAAGTAAAATAAAAGTAAAATAACAGTAAAAGTAAAGTAAAGTAAAAGTAAAAGTAAAAGTAAAGTAAAGTAAAGTAAAGTAAAGTAAAGTAAAGTAAAGTAAAGTAAAGTAAATAGCAGCACTGTTGGTTTAGTTTTTATAAATGTAACTTACTTGACTCTTAACAGGGCTAACTCGATACACATGACCGACACAGCTAATGCACTTTCTCTCACCACACACAGGAATAAGCACACATACCTCATCCATCGAGACACGCTCTTACCCTACAACCCGCATTCCATGCACCCACTATACCGTTTCACAAGGAAATGTAAATAACGTTCGGTAACATATCATTGAAGTCTCGGTGATTGAACTGGCAAAGTGAGGAGAGCACGAGCTCGGGTTTCTAGGTTCACCCAGCCATAAGTAGGTAGCGGATATTTTTTTTATTGGATTAACCTGATCTGGCGTAGTGCTGATCATATTAATCACGATAATTATGATTGCCATTAAAATACGTTCAGTAGCAACACGTTCCAAACACGTAAGGACATAACGGGATTCTTTCTTTCTTTAGAAGCTACCGTACAAGAGATGTGTGAAGTTGTATCTTCTTAACGTTGTTGTCGTGATTTCTATTACTGTGGCGATTCATGATTGTACAAAGAAATTACGACGGTGGTTTTCTGTTGCCTTCCGTTGGTTTGTTTACGGTTGGCTCCGCTAGCCTTTGACTAAAAAGTCTCACCCACAAGCCAGTGAAGTTGTTTTACTTCAGGGGACCCTCCCTTAGCCTTTTACTCTCCCGAGCATACCTGCAAGGCAGTAGGGCAGTCGCAGGTTGTACTGTTTACTGCATACAGTTCGGAAAAATCAGTGGAGTCTGTAGAAATGTGGTTTTACTGAAGAATGATGAGAATACCAAGGACAGCTAAGAATAGTAATGAAAACGTTCTGAAAGAGGCCAAAGCAAAAAGAGAGCTAATTTCCAATATTAGGAGGAAACAATCATCATTTTTTGGCCATGTAATGAGAAGAAAACAGCTGGAATATATTGTAACAACTGGGAAAATTGAGAGACGAAGAGATAGAGGGAAGCAAAGAGAAAATATACCAGACAGCTTAAGAGAATGGTTTGGCAGAAGGTCAACAACAGAAATGATAGATAACTGTCGAGATCGAAAGTTTGTGGAGAGACATGATCACCTACGCCAGCAGGCCCGGTACTTGATGATGATGATGATGATGAGTATCTTCTAACAAATGTGATTACTAGCATCCTGCAATGTTAAAACATGACCCAAAACGTCATCATTAGTACAATTATAAATTATATTTGGGGACTGGCTGGTCTCGAGGCAAGACGCCGGCCTCGAGACAGAGAGGTTGTGGGTTCAAATCCCGGCTTCACCGGTTGGGATTTGTATTTATAATTTCTCTCTGCGGCAACCACCCCTGGTCTCAGCAGCGAGGCCCGGCTTGAAACATCAATTTCTCATCGACGGAAAAAATGTGAGTACCTCCGAAGTCGGAGTTATCTGCCTGTGCGTCGAGGGACCCCTGTGCACACGGCTGCCAGGGAAAAATGGATTAACACGTAAAATTCAGTTCCTAGTCTCTAGGAACTTCGTCAGAGGTCAAAACTGGCGAACGATGAAAAAAAAAATTATATTTGCATGTAATAAATGTGATTAATACCTTCCTGCAATGTTAAAACCTGGTCCAAAATGTCATAATTAGTACAATTATAAATTACATTTGCATGTAATAAATGTGCGTGTAGACCTACTTGCTTATTGTAATAGGGAGCAGGTGTTCAGCAATGATAGTTAGCAAGCTATTGAGGACAGAAGGTCGAGATAAATCCTGACCGATAGTTTTTATATTCTGAGAGTCAACACTTGCACAATAGAAACTACACAACCCACAAATGGGTAATAATACATAAAATATAAGCCACAGGACGAGTGACAGGACACTTTCTTTCTTATATTATATACATTTAAATAGTAGCTTCATGCAAAGGAATTAAGTTCTATGTTCTTGTTATAATGTAAGGGGAAAGGTAGTCCCACAGCAAATGTCGATGAGCAATGAAGTGTTAGTGACGTCACTTTACTAATTATCAGCGTCATGAGAGAGTGTGGCCAGTTCCCTTCCCCGCTGCCTCTCCTTCCCAAAGAATCTCTCTGTGGTAGCCATTTCAAGAAGATGGGTGGAACCTGAGAACAGTTTAGTTCGGAATTTTTTTTCCTTCGCCAGCTTTTTACCTCCGACGAAGTCCCTAGAGACTAGGAACTGAATTTTGCGTGTTAATCCATTTTTCACTGGAAGCCGTGTGCACAGGGGTCCCTAGCAGCACAGGCAGATAACTCCGACTTCGGAGGTACTCTTATTTTTTCCGTCGATGAATAATTGACGTTTCAAGTCGGGCCTCGCTGTTGAGACCAGGGGTGGTTGCCGCAGAGAGAAATCATAAATAAAAATCCCAACCGGTGTAGCCGGGATTTGAACCCACAACCTCTCTTGTCTCGAGGCCGGCGTCTTGCCTCAAGACCAACCAGTCCCCCAGTTCGGAAATAATATTGCCTCAACTGGGTATTTGAACTCCGAGACTTCGGGTTGGCAGGCAAGTGCGCTAACCAAACGCCACTTGTAATAAATGTTCTTATTTGAAGACAAATGTAAGCACTAAAATATTGTAATAAATATATGTATTTGCATGTGGGTCAGGTCGGGTCATTTTTACCTGCTACTGTATGAAGTAGACCGTACAACATGCGGTCGCTCCGCTGCATTGCAGGTATGCTCGGGAGAGTAAAAGGCTAAGGGTGGGGAACCCTAAAGTAAAACAACCCCAATGCCTTGTGGGTGAGACTTTTTAGTTAACGGCTAGCGGAGTCAACCGTAAACAAACCGACGGAAGGCAACAGAAAACCGCTGTTGTAAATTCTTTGAATAATCATGGATCGCCACTATTACAATGTATAATGAGATTATTTTAGGATCCAGGAAAAACAATCGGTGGTCATAATATAAATAATCTATGGTATGCTGATGATACAGTTTTAATCGTTAAGAGTGAAAAAGAGTTACAGGAAATGTTAGACATTATAGTGAAAGAATGAAAAAAATAAAGGACTCTGCCATAAAAGTAAAAAGACAGAAGTAATGGTAGCAGCAAAGAAAAAGACTTCACCGCAATGCATAATAAAGACAGATGGCACAATATTAAAACAGGTAAATGAATTTAAATATCTGGGGACAATGTTATCTCAGATGGTAGATGTATGACAGAGGTGATATGCAGAATGGCTCAGGCAAAAGAAGCTTTCCAAAAAAAAAAAAATAGGAAGATACAGTGCAATCCATTTTTGACAATAGAAACAAGAAAAAAGAGTTATTAAATGTTATGTAGAGCCAGTCTTAACACATGGATGTGAATCATGGACAATCGGACAGCAGACAAGAAAATCACTGGAGGCTGTAGAAATGTGATTTTATAGAAGAATGTTGAGAATACCATGGACAACTAAGAAGAGTAATGAAAACGTTCTGAAAGAGGCCAAAGCAAAAAGAGAGCTAATTTACAATATTAGGAAGAAACAATCATCAGTTTTGGTCATGCAATGAGACGAGAACTGGAATATATTGTAACAACTGGGAAAAATGAGAGACGAAGAGATAGAGGGAAGCAAAGAGAAAAGATACAATAGACTGCTTAAGAGAATGGCTTGGCAGAAGGCCAACAACGGAGATGATAAATAACTGCCGTGATAAAAAGTTGTGGAGAGACATGATCACCAACGCCCGCAGGCTTGGTTACTTGATGATGATTTGCATTAATTTCAACCGCTAACTTCTTGGAAAGAAAAAGAATTTGTTGTTGTTATTGTTGTTATTGTTGTTGTTGTTGTTTTCTAATAACGTAACAACGCATGTCGATTAAATAGAAGTAATAAACTTAACTGTGTCATGCTTGGCTTTTATAGACCTGTGTTTGCTGGTAGCAGATTAAAAAGTTGGAGTTATTGCTGTTTTTTATGTGGGCTTTCTGATAGCAACTGAATAAGAGTGTCTCCCTGTGTTATGTCTATGTACGTATGCGTGTGTACAGTTTACACGGTTGACTAACCTAGATATGAATGAATGAGCAAAAGAAAATATGTCTATTTGTATAAGCTGGCGTTTTGTTTTGTCTCTGTTTTAAAGTCATTCACTACAGAACTTGGACAATGTCCGTTAGCACTCCGATATCGTTCGCGATAGCACAGAAGGATCTTAGCACAGGAGGATCTTAGCACAGGAGGATCTTAGCACAGGAGGATCTTAGCACAGGGGATATTAGCACAGGAGGATCTTAGCACAGGGGGATCTTAGCACATGAGGATCTTAGCACAAGGGGATATTAGCATAGGAGGATCTTAGCATAGGAGGATCTTAGCACAGGGGGATCTTAGCATAGGAGGATCTTAGCATAGGAGGATCTTAGCATAGGAGGATCTTAGCACAGGGGGATCTTAGCATAGGAGGATCTTAGCACAGGGGGATCTTAGCACAGAAGGATCTTAGCACAGGGTGATCTTAGCACAGGAGGATCTTAGCACAGGAGGATCTTAGCACACGAGGATCTTAGCATAGGGGGATCTTAGCACAGGGGATCTTAGCATAGGGGGATCTTAGCACAGAAGGATCTTAGCATAGGGGGATCTTAGCACAGGGGATCATAGCATAGGGGGATCTTAGCATAGAAGGATCTTAGCACAGAAGGATCTTAGCATAGGGGGATCTTAGCACAGAAGGATGTTAGCATAGGGGGATCTTAGTATAGGGGATCTTAGCACAGAAGGATCTTAGCATAGGGGGATCTTAGCATATGGAGATCTTAGGACAGAAGGATCTTAGCACAGGAGAATCTTAGCACAGGACCAAACATGAACCGTGTAGAACCGACAACGTCACCCCCCCCCCCCTCTTCCCTTTTTCTGTAATTTCCGAAGAAACAGTTTAATTAATTTTGATGAAGACGGTAGGGATTTTGTTTCTGCTTACTTCGATTGAGGTGACATTTTCTTACTTGATTCTCTTCTATCTCGTTTGTTCTTCAGTGTAGATGGGACACGGAATATTTCGATTAATTGTTTTACTATTTGTTTCCTGCCCTTATAAGGGCTTCTTGCCTGCGTTCGCCCGATGACTAAAGGAGTGTACCTCTTCATCATCCGCCCTTAAAAGGACGTTAAGCGAGCGTGTCTGCGCTGTGTTGTAGTTTGCAGTATAACTGTGATATTTGCGCCTTTCGGCCCAACACATCCGACTTCAGCATGACATTTTTGAGTACCGGGTTGTCTTCCCTCTTCGATCCCTACTCGCTTGGCCAGACTAGACAGGTTAGTCTATTACTAGAGGCACCACGGAGAGGTGGAGCAGGGTCTGGATGGTTCTGGTTCACCGATCCTGGCGCAAGCCATCGGCTGTGGGTTGCTGACAACTTCCAGCTCCGGTACTGTGAGCCCCCCCCCCCCCCCCCCCCCCGATAATGGCGTCTAATATTTGATTCATTCCCCGACTTCTAGGTCTTCCTTAAACTTTTCTCATTGAACCTCATCAAGAGGAGATTACTCTCACCGTTTGAACATAGTTTACTAACACACAATACTCAAACAGATAAGATCATCAAATTAAAAATTGTTTGTATAAGTCAAGTTATATTTCTAAGTCAAGCTTACCCTAGCATGTACCAGCTTACCCTAGCACGTACCAAATTAAAAACTGTTTGTATAAGTCAAGTTATATTTCTAAGTCAAGCTTACCTTAGCACGTATCAAATTTAAAATTGTTTGTATAAGTCAAGTTATATTTCTAAGTCAAGCTTACCCTAGCATGTACCAAATTAATAATTGTTTGTATAAGTCAAGTTATATTTCTAAGTCAAGCTTACCCTAGCATGTACCAAATTAAAAATTGTTTGTATAAGTCAAGTTATATTTCTAAGTCAAGCTTACCCTAGCATGTATCAAATTAAAAATTGTTTGTATAAGTCAAGTTCTAAGTCAAGCTTACCCTAGCATGTACCAAATTAAAAATTATTTGTATAAGTCAAGTTATATTTCTAAGTCAAGCTTACCCTAGCATGTACCAAATTAAAAATTGTTTGTATAAGTCAAGTTATTTTTCCAAGTCAAGCTTACCCTAGCATGTATCAAATTAAAAATTGTTTGTATAAGTCAAGTTCTAAGTCAAGCTTACCCTAGCATGTACCAAATTAAAAATTGTTTGTATAAGTCAAGTTATATTTCTAAGTCAAGCTTACCCTAGCATGTATCAAATTAAAAATTGTTTGTATAAGTCAAGTTCTAAGTCAAGCTTACCCTAGCATGTACCAAATTAAAAATTGTTTGTATAAGTCAAGTTATATTTCTATGTCAAGCTTACCCTAGCATGTACCAAATTAAAAATTGTTTGTATAAGTCAAGTTATATTTCTAAGTCAAGCTTACCCTAGCATGTATCAAATTAAAAATTGTTTGTATAAGTCAAGTTCTAAGTCAAGCTTACCCTAGCATGTACCAAATTAAAAATTATTTGTATAAGTCAAGTTATATTTCTAAGTCAAGCTTACCCTAGCATGTACCAAATTAAAAATTATTTGAATAAGTCAAGTTATATTTCTAAGTCAAGCTTACCCTAGCATGTACCAGCTTACTCTAGCATGTACCAGCTTACCCTAGCATGTACCAGCTTACCCTAGCATGTACAAGCTTACCCCAGCATGTACCAGCTTACCCTAGCATGTATCAGCTTACCCTAGCATGTACCAAATTAAAAATTGTTTGTATAAGTCAAGTTATATTTCTAAGTCAAGCTTACCCTAGCATGTCCCAGCTTATCCTAGCATGTACCAGCTTACCCTAGCATATACCAGCTTACCCTAGCATGTACCAAATTGAAAATAGAACGTTACAAAAGTGATATAAAAGGAAACTGTTAATGAGTTATCATAACGTTTTGACATCATTTTTAATCGTCATGATCGTTGTACAGGAGTTAAAGCATTACTGTTCTCTAACATACAAGAGCAGTAACCTGCCAAAGGTTAATTGATTTAAATAAAACATACTATATGTGGTGTACAATCGTTGACTTTGCAACATACAATAAAATAGCCAACAATATGTTTTAGTTGTGAAGATGACACAAGATTAAACAATTTTTGTTAAAAAGAATGTTACTATACATCCCATAATATTTACCTAAGAACTGAACCGTAAACGGTCAAAGTGTGTATATTGTAGCATACCTCGACAAAGAAATGTAATTGGAACGAAAACTAGGCTTGTTTCAAATAAAACTCGACAATTCTCGCTCAAGCATAATTGTATTGGCGGATATAGAAAATATGTTCACTTTCCATAGTTCAATCCCGCGGGTGTTTTTGCGGTTAACACACTGTGCTGCTCTTCGTGTTTCCCTCATTCACGCGTGTGTCTTTGCTGATATTGATAACACACTGTGCTGCTCTTCGTGTTTCCCTCATTCACGCGTGTGTCTTTGCTGATATTGATAACACACTGTGCTGCTCTTCGTGTTTCCCTCATTCACGCGTGTGTCTTTGCTGATATTGATAACACACTGTGCTGCTCTTCGTGTTTCCCTCATTCACGCGTGTGTCTTTGCTGATAACACACTGTGCTGCTCTTCATGTTTCCCTCATTCACGCGTGTGTCTTTGCTAATAACACACTGTGCTGCCCTTCATGTTTCCCTCATTCCCGCGTGTGTTAAAGCTGTTATCACACTGTGCTGCTCTTCATGTTTCCCTCATTTCCACGTGTACCTTTATTGATAACACACTGTGCTGCCCTTCATGTTTCACTCATTCCCACATGTGTTAAAGCTGTTATCACATTGTGCTGCCCTTCATTCCAGCGTGAGCCTTTACTGATAACACACCGTGCTGCCCTTCATGTTTCCCTCATTCCCACGTGTGCCTTTACTGATAACACACTGTGCTGCCCTTCATGTTCCCCTCATTCCCATGTGTGTTAAAGCTGTTATCACACTGTGCTGTCCTTCATGTTTCCCTCATTCCAGCGTGTGCCTTTACTGATAACACACTGTGTTGCCCTTCATGTTTCCCTCATTCCCACATGTGCCTTTACTGATAACACACTGTGCTGCCCTTCATGTTCCCCTCATTCCCACGTGTGTTAAAGCTATTATCACACTATGCTGCCCTTCATGTCTCCCTCATTCCCACGTGTGTTAAAGTTGTTATCACACTGTGCTGCCCTTCATGTTTCCCTCATTCCCACGTGTGCCTTTACTGATAACACACTGTGCTGCCCTTCATGCTTTTCTACGGAGAGAGTGAGTAGCCGAAAAATAAAAATAAATAAATAAATTTAAAAAAAACAAGAGATCTCCGAATAAGAATGAACGAAGGTTCGAATCTCGCGTAGATCATTTGCTAAGATGTTAGGAGTGACAAAAAAAAACTCAAACTCGTCCGATCACCTCATGGTGACTGCACTGGGAATAAGGTCATTATTTTCCAGTCCTAAAGACAACAACCCCCCCCCCCCCTGTATTTGCAAACTTATCTACCAATATATGTATATCTACTTACTAATCTACCAGTTGCCGACAGTTGATGCTGTGGAATATTCAAAATGGATATTTTCGATAAGAGTGGTTGACATAAATACAGGTTTTAGAAAATATCAGAAACGTATGTGACTTAATGCTTATTTAAGTGACAGGCTAGTGATTATGGCAATCTTCAAGCGTATGAGCATACGTGCAGATTTAAAATCACTTGTGATTGGGATAATAAGCTTGAAGAGTGAAGAAATACAGTAGACATTGATTGTACACGTGTTGAATGTACACCTGTTGAATGTACACCTGTTGTATATACGCCTGCGAATAAATTCAGAGAAAGATGTATGTTTACAGCACTCGGAAAAAAATGACAAATAATCAACAACAGAAAAAAAAGAAAAATATATGGAACGAAGCAGGATCGAACCTGTACTCAGTGGCACAGCGCCTTGCCACGAAAAGCCAAACGCTAAGGAACACTGTCACTCAGCTTGCTACACCTGTTGTATATACTCCTGTTGTGGAATGCGATTGAAACTGATGAGTCGGTCGACCTTAGTCGTATCATTTTAAAAAAAAACTGGACGCGGTAACAAATACATGAGAGGAAGTTTAAGATATATATATATATATATAACCAGTAGACAGCAGGAATCCCCATTCTGCGTGTGTTTTGTTGTCTTATAAGTGAAATGAACACATCTTCTCGGAGTGCAGAGATGCAGATTCTTCATCATAATCATATTCACCTACAGATGTCACTGCCAGTTCCCTACCTGCATAACTAACTTAGTACCAAATAACTGCACGTGTATCAATTAATTAACACAAAAAATAAAACTTCACAATGATCGATAACGGATGCTACAAATGTACCAACAAATCTACCAACAAATGTACCATCAAATCTACCAACAAATCTACCAACAATCTACCAACAATCTACCAACAAATCTACCAACAAATGTACCATCAAATCTACCAACAAATCTACCAACAATCTATCAACAATCTACCAACAAATCTACCAACAAATGTACCATCAAATCTACCAACAAATCTACCAACAATCTACCAACAAATATATCAACAATCTACCAACAATCTACCAACAAATCTACAAACAATCTATCAACAATCTACCAACAAATCTACCAACAAATGTACCATCAAATCTACCAACAATCTACCAACAATCTACCAACAAATATATCAACAATCTACCAACAATCTACCAACAAATCTACAAACAATCTACCAACAAATGTACCATCAAATCTACCAACAATCTACCAACAATCTATCAACAATCTACCAACAAATCTACCAACAATCTATCAACAATCTACCAACAATCTACCAACAATCTATCAACAATCTACCAACAAATCTACCAACAAATCTACCAACAATCTACCAACAAATCTATCAACAAATCTACCAACAAATCTACCAACAATCTATCAACAATCTACCAACAAATCTACCAACAAATCTACCAACAATCTACCAACAATCTACCAACAATCTACCAACAATCTATCAACAATCTACCAACAATCTACCAACAATCTACCAACAAATCTACCAACAAATCTACCAACAATCTATCAACAATCTACCAACAATCTACCAACAATCTATCAACAATCTACCAACAAATCTACCAACAAATCTACCAACAATCTATCAACAATCTACCAACAAATCTACCAATAAACTACCTAGTACCCAGCAACATTTCTGCTAAATTTCTCCCAACCATCTGTCTACATATACTACTTGTCTCCCTACCAACTAGCATAGACTACATACAACAATTACCCACTTACTATTGACATACTCACCAACACATCTCCCATCTGTAGAGCTACAGAAACATCTATTCTATTCTATTCTATTCTATTCTATTCTATTCTATTCTATTCTATTCTATTCTATTCTTTACCCACCATTGGAGCACAAACCGTCAAATAAAGTTCTCCACTTCTTTATGTTCTGTGTTGTCTCCTTTCCTGGTGTATTTTATGTTTACGATCCCAGTCTCAAAGTTTCGTCTCCATATGTTCCTAAATCCCGCCCCCCTTTTCCCCTTTCCCTGTGTGTTCCAAATGCGAACCTGTCTAGCAATGCTTGTAGCTGGTTTGTCTACACACTGCGTTGTTTGTCGTGTCGACTTTTAAAACCACTAAACTGAAACCAAATCAATGCTTCACTTTTCTTTCTCTTCTCCCTTTCGCCAAGCTATCTACCTTTCTCTTCTCCCTTTCACCAAGCTATCTACCTTTCTCTTCTCCCTTTCATCAAGCTATCTACCTTTCTCTTCTCCCTTTCACCAAGCTATCTACCTTTCTCTTCTCCTTTTCACCAAGCTATCTACCTTTCTCTTCTCCCTTTCACCAAGCTATCTACCTTTCTCTTCTCCCTTTCACCAAGCTATCTACCTACAAACACACATTCTTATGCCTACCCCTCACGGCTTTCATCAGAATCCTGAGTACTATAGCTCGTTTCAAATCATGTGCCCAACTTTTAAAATCGATATCTTTTTAATCTCTTTTTGTAATTTTTTTCAAAATTTGCATGTAAAGTTATAATGATTAGAACCCAACAGGGAATTAATTTCATTTAAAAAAAACATTTGGTTATTATTGTTGCTTATTTGATTTAGATAAATTTATAACGACCCATTGATGTAGTCAAAACTTAATGTTTACAGTATTTTAAGTTAAAAATAGCGATTAAAAATCCATACACGGTACAATTGACGTTTTTGCACGCATTCCACGTGGGCTTTCTGACACAATTAGACACTTGTAGAAAACACGAGGCATTGTGTGTTCCATTTCCGTTCATTCAGCGGCGAAGCCGTCCTCGAACTGAGCAGACAATAATTCTCCTGGTGTTTTGTCTTATTAGGTTATTTCCCCATTACGGCCACGCCTTTACCTAGTGAAAATTAATCATAGACCAGCAACTACGGTAATTTCTATTCTTTAGGGCTTCACAATTTACAATTTTGACAAACATCAAAGAAATATCGCCGCTTTAAGAAAACTGCAGCTGCAAGATATTTGTTAAATATATTTTAAATATGAAGGTAATAACACAATTTAAATATACATTTAAAGGGTCTTTTGCATTCTAATAACATTTGGAAAATTTCAAAAGTTTTTAACAAACGGTTAGAGAGTAATAGCGTTTTGAAGTTGGGCACATGATTTGAAACGAGCTATAACCACTAATCTACCACGCCCACCAAGCTATCTACCTACCAACATACACACAGACATACACACAAACGTGTACATATATTTTTACGTTTGGGCATAAAGAATAATCCTCGCTGATAGCGCCTACGCAAAACAACAAAAATGCACTGTCCCTGATAAGAAAAATGAATCCCAACTGCAAATAATAAATACTTGAAATAAAAAATAAATAAATACATGAAGTACAAAATAATAGAATCCTGAACTTTTACAAATTGGTAAAGTATCGACCTCTAGGTTTAGAGAATGCAATTTAACTTATCGGACAGACGGTCTGAGACGTTCATGTAATGTAAACAGGTTATTACACAGTCTGTTGACATCTGAGCTAATTTGTGAATTACAAAAACAAAATTGAAAACAATAATTACAAAACATGTCGTTCTACAAGTACAAAACAAACAATCGGGGAATTTGAAAGGGAAAAAAATGTTCCAAACGAAGAGTAAATAAACAAATGTTTTTATCTTAAAAGTGCATTTTTTGTTTTAACAATCGATTCTACAGTCAGGAAGCATTTTGTAAGAAGTAAATAGAGAGGGACAGAAGCGAAAAAGTACATAGCTTTTTGTTACTGACTATTTCATGTTTCGGTTGAAGATATATATATGCTTCTTTCCTTCCTCATTTTTCGTCTTTCAGCGTCGATGGGAGAAATAATCTGCAGTCTTTTGCTCTTCTGTTCGTTCCTGCTGCTATTATGTTTTCTTGACAGAAAGACAGGCAAGTGGTCGATAGACTAATAGACTAATAAACAGACAGACAACAAGACAGGCAAGTGGTCGATAGACTAATAGACTAATAAACAGACAGAAACAAGACAGGCAAGTGGTCGATAGACTAATAGACTAATAAACAGACAGACAACAAGACAGGCAAGTGGTCGATAGACTAATAGACTAATAAACAGACAGACAACAAGACTGGCAAAAGGCAAGTAGCCGAGAGATAATCTGACCAAATGACGAATACAGAGACAGACAAGACAGACCACAGCCAGCTATGGGCAGAGGACAGACGGACGGCAGGTAACAGACAGACAGTCGGTCGGACAACGAATGACTAAAACGGCAGGTAATAGGTAGGAATATACACCTTAAGAACATTGATAGAAAGATCTATAGAGGTAATGAAAGATCTATGGAAGCGAATCATGGACAGTAAACAAACAAATGAAAAGACGATTAGAGGCCACAGAGATGGGATTTCTCAGAAAAATGTTGAAAGTTCCCTGGACAGCTGAAAAGACCAATAAGGAAGTTCTCAAAGAGGCCAACACAAAAAGGCAGCTCCTAAAGAACATCAGAAAGAAACAATCAACATTTTTAGGACCCATCATGAGAACAGGAAAGTTGGAATACTTGGTTACAACTTGCAAAATAAAAGGAAAGAGAGATCGCGGACGACAAAGAGAGAAAATACTGGATAGCTTGGTGTCATGGCATGGAAAACAGTCAACAACAGAACTGATACGATGCACTGTAGATAGAAGATTGTGGAAGGACATGATCGCCTACGCCAACCGGTATGGCACATGATGATGATGATGACTAGGTAGGCAGACGCGGACAGACGGGCAAACAGACAAACAGAAAGACAAAATGAATAGATAGACAGACAAACAGAAAGACAAAATGAATAGATAGACAGATAAACAGAAAGACAAAATGAATAGATAGACAGATAAACAGAAAGACAAAATGAATAGATAGACAGACAAACAGAAAAACAAAATGAATAGATAGACAGATAAACAGAAATACAAAATGAATAGATAGATAGATAAACAGAAAGACAAAATGAATAGATAGACAGACAAACACAAATGACCCAAGCTATTGTTACTATAAATTGTATTTTATAAACACGGAATGTAAAAACAATCAATCAGTGAATCAATCGATCAATGTTGGGCGTGTCGCTTCATCATCCCAGTGGTGATTCAGGAGTATGTAAATAAGGTCGTCGGATGAATAAAGTGCAAAGAAGTACTGGACTAAAGTACCCACCAGTGTCAACAAAGCACTGACATGGAACAAAAAAAAAAAAGCTAACGGACAAGTTGCTGGTGAATATGAACCAGAAGGTCAAAGTTTAAATTCATTTATTTAAAAACACAATAAGTGAACGATCGTTTGAGGCGCCTATTAATAGCATTCGTCACCATCATCGTGTGCGGCAACCACTGATTTATACAAATTATATACTGTGGAGTTGTCTTAAATATTGTCAATCTGTACTGTTATTAGATTGAACCAGAAGGCCAAAGTTTAAATTCATTTATTTAAAAACACAATAAGTGAACGATCGTTTAAAGCGCCTATTAATAGCATTCGTCACCATCATTGTGTGCCGCAACCACTGGTTTATACAAATTATATACTATAGAGTTGTCTTAAATATCGTCAGTCTGTTCCGTTGTTAGATTGTTACCATGCCACTGTGTGAGGGCATATCTGTTGTCTTGGAGGTTCAGGCGTTAATGTTGACGGGAAACGTTGCCAGTCTCTAATATATTAATGGCAGTACACAGGAGCCGCATGTTTAAATGACGTATTAGACAAATGAACAACAAATGAGTCTTCAGGCAAACAAAGAGTTTATATAAAGTAAACGGCGTGAGGGCTGCGCAAATGTGATGCTTAAAGATGTTCGGGGTAGGCATTTCTGAGACCATTTTCTATTAGACAACAAGGGATTGGGAAAATACACTAGAAGGCCATTGTAGATAGAAAATAAACATAACAGATGGCACAACATTATTAGAAAATTAAAAGAAGTTCGTTTATGAAGATAAAAACAATTACCAACTTGTTTAGTATGACCAGCCAGTGCCACGACCTATCAGATATACTGCCGGAGAAACACGGGATTAATCTCTGGAGTCTGGAGAGAGAAAAGGAAGTTTGAAGTCGTGAAGAAAAGATTTCGTTGCAGAAAACACGGCCGGTGTTAACGAAAAAAAATAATTTTGTGTGTGTGAAAGACTTGTTATCATTTCGTGTACAGAATTACAATTTATTACTTAAAGTAAATATGGAGCCGCGATAGCTCAGTGGTTAGTGAACTGGACTACAATGGACAAGGGGTAGGGTTCGATCCCAACCGACGACTTCGGGGTTCACCCAGCCTTAAATGGGTACCGGATTTTTTTTCTGGGAAAATAAAGCGGCACGGGTGTAATACCGACCACATTACTCCAAAAATCAAATGCCGAAGGTCTGTAAAATTTATGGTCACTAACACCATATTCCCTATACGCCACTAGGCGTGAAGGGGGTACTTTACCTCTTTTTTTACTCAAAGTAAATACGGCTATTTTCTAAGCTGTGGTTAATGGATGGTGTTATTAGGTAAGGGTTCGTCCAATCAGAATTGTAACCAATCATAAAATAACCAATCAGAATTTCAACCAATCATAAAATAACCAATCAGAATCGCAACCAATCCTAAAACAACAAATATTAGTGTAAGAGATCCTGAAGTCACGATTAGTTATTTCTGCCTACCGGAGATGATGTCTAAGTACCGACAAGTATCGCCACACCTTCGCCTTGAATCTAATGGAGTCTATTTTCAGAAGATTCGGGGCTAAGATCTGTGGCGAATGATCAAAGTTATATATGCAGGAATGGTCTCTATAATCTCCGCCTTGTGTTTGAGGATAGGGAAAGGGTGATCACCCGCTCCCCAAATGAAAGCAACATAAATGAAGAATTATTTTGAGATTTGTCGATCACCTAATTCCCAGAATCTAATAAGCAAAGTTATTAACTCGGCCTCTGTAGACAGGTTCACTCTTTATGTTGACAATCTTGTTGTTGCTGGTTGTAGCATATATTTAGATTACAACTGTTGAAAATGGTGTGGAATAAAAGGAAATCTATTTACACATCTGATTTTATGTGTGTGGTGGGGATGGATTGAGTGATAGTCGTGACCTCTGTCTTCAAGGAACGTGTCAAAGGTACAAAACAATTGAATATTTTATCCAACAAATACGCTTCTTTGTTTTCCCGTTTCTGGCTATTTTATGTTATATTTAAATGAGGCATGTTGCAGTTACATGCAGTCAGGTTGGGATATATAATAGGGAACCGGCAAATAATTGCAATGCTGCGGTAAAGCTGGTAGCAAAGAGCCAGTGGTAGGGTGTGCTAAACACTCCAAAGTATGATGACAGCTATACAAGGAAGGAACACAACACAATACTGACGTTTCGGCCTGTTGCCTTCTTCAGAATACAAGGACAACGACAACAAATGGTGAAGCACAATTATCTATAACTACATGTTAGATGATCAAGTGGAGGGCTAGGAATAATGTTGAACCTACGACCGTTGTTGTCAGGTAAGCTATATAACCTGTCTTGTCACTGCTAGTCTGTCTTAGGACCATATATTGTTCTTGTTTGTTTTTTAATGTTGTTGGTTATTTGTTATTTTTCCAAGTGCTGTAAACATACCTCTTCCTCTGAATTGATTACCGCCTCGGAAGATTCCCTCTAGAACAATATTCGTTTATTATTATTCGTCTCCCCGCGAGTCTATCAGGATCTCTGGAGAAGCGAAGGCTAGGGGAGTGAATCACAAGCAGAACATCCCCAGCGTAGGCTAGGGGAGTGAACCACGAGCAGAGAATCCCCAGCGAAGGCTAGGGGAGTGAACAACGAGCAGAGAATCCCCAGCGTAGGCTAGGGGAGTGAATCACAAGCAGAACATCCCCAGCGTAGGCTAGGGGAGTGAACCACGAGCAGAGAATCCCCAGCGAAGGCTAGGGGAGTGAACCACGAGCAGAAAATCCCCAGCGTAGGCTAGGGGAGTGAATCACAAGCAGAACATCCCCAGCGTAGGCTAGGGGAGTGAACCACGAGCAGAGAATCCCCAGCGTAGGCTAGGGGAGTGAACCACGAGCAGAAAATCCCCAGCGTAGGCTAGGGGAGTGAACCACAAGCAGAGAATCCCCAGCGTAGGCTAGGGGAGTGAACCACGAGCAGAGAATACCCAGCGTAGGCTAGGGGAGTGAACCACGAGCAGAAAATCTCCAGCGGAGGCTAGGGGAGTGAACCACGAGCAGAAAATCCCCAGCGGAGGCTAGGGGAGCGAACCACCAGCAGAAAATCCAAAGCGAAGGATAGGGGAGTGGCTAAGGGAGTGAACCACGTGCAGAAAATCCCCAGCGGAGGCTAGGAGAGTGAACCACGAGCAGAAAATCCCCAGCGAAGGCTAGGGGAGTGAACCACGAGCAGAAAATCCCCAGCGAAGGCTAGGGGAGTGAACCACGAGCAGAAAATCCCCAGCGGAGAGTGAACCACGAGTAGAAAATCCCCAGCGGAGGCTAGGGGAGTGAACCACGAGCAGAAAATCCCCAGCGAAGGCTAGGGGAGGGAACCACGAGCAGAAAATCCCCAGCGGAGAGTGAACCACGAGTAGAAAATCCCCAGCGGAGGCTAGGGGAGTGAACCAGAAGCAGAAAATCCCCAGCGAAGGCTAGGGGAGTGAACCACGAGCAGAAAATCCCTAGCGGAGGCTAGGGGAGTGAACCACGAGCAGAAAATCCCTAGCGGAGGCTAGGGGAGTGAACCAGAAGCAGAAAATCCCCAGCGAAGGCTAGGAGAGTGAACCACGAGCAGAAAATCCCTAGCGGAGGCTAGGAGAGTGAACCAGAAGCAGAAAATCCCCAGCGAAGGCTAGGAGAGTGAACCACGAGCAGAAAATCCCTAGCGGAGGCTAGGGGAGTGAACCAGAAGCAGAAAATCCCCAGCGAAGGCTAGGAGAGTGAACCAGAAGCAGAAAATCCCCAGCGAAGGCTAGGGGAGTGAACCAGAAGCAGAAAATCCCCAGCGAAGGCTAGGGGAGTGAACCAGAAGCAGAAAATCCCCAGCGAAGGCTAGGGGAGTGAACCAGAAGCAGAAAATCCACAGCGAAGGCTAGGGGAGTGAACCATGAGCAGAAAATCACCAGCGGAGGGTCTAAGGGGATAAGTGATCTGTTACAGATCTTACCTAATATCTCCAGTCATGTTGGTAGCGCAGTTGTGAACTAATAAACCAACGAGACAAAAAGGGAGATTCTAAGGTCAGAGCGTTACTAAATCTCCACAAACGTGCCCCGACTTGAGTTATGGAAAGGTCATTCCTTTGGTGTGTTCTCATGCCAATGACCTGCTATAAAAGACACAGCTTTTGGTGTGTTCTCATGCCAATGACCTGCTAAAATACACATCTTTTGATGTGTTCTCATGTCAGTGACCTGCTATAAAAGACACAGCTTTTGGTGTGTTCTCATGTCAGTGACCTGCTATAAAATACACAACTTTTGGTGTGTTCTCATGTCAATGGCCTGCTATAAAATACACAACTTTTGGTGTGTTCTCATGCAAATGACCTGCTATAAAATACACAACTTTTGGTGTGTTCTCATGTCAATAACCTGCTATAAAATACACAACTTTTTGTGTGTTCTCATGTCAATAACCTGCTATAAAATACACAACTTTTGGTGTGTTCTCATGTCAATGACCTGCTATAAAATACACAACTTTTGGTGTGTTCTCATGTCAATGACCTGCTATAAAATACACAACTTTTGGTGTGTTCTCGTGCCAATGACCTGCTATAAAATACACAACTTTTTGGTGCGTTCTCATGTCAATGACCTGCTAAAATATACAACTTTTGGTGTGTTCTCATGCCAATGACTTGCTAAAATACACAACTTTTGGTGTGTTCTCATGCAAATGACCTGCTATAAAATACACAATTTTTGGTGTGTTCTCATGCCAATGACCTGCTAAAATACACAACTTTTGGTGTGTTCTCATGCCAATGACCTGCTATAATATAAAATACACAACTTTTGGTATGTTCTCATGCCAATGACCTACCAAAATACACAACTTTTGGTGTGTTCTCATGCCAATGACCTACCAAAATACACAACTTTTGGTATGTTCTCATGCCAATGACCTACCAAAATACACAACTTTTGGTATGTTCTCATGCCAATGACCTACCAAAATACACAACTTTTGGTATGTTCTCATGCCAATGACCTACCAAAATACACAACTTTTGGTATGTTCTCATGCCAATGACCTACCAAAATACACAACTTTTGGTATGTTCTCATGCCAATGATCTACCAAAATACACAACTTTTGGTGTGTTCTCGTGCCAATGACCTACCAAAATATACAATTTTAACTCTCGACATCGAAAGCATGTTATTGTTATGTTTTATTTTTATTATTTACTATCATCATTTATTTATTGTTGTTATTTATTAATTATTATTACACTTTTTGGAGTTTACTTTCAGCAGCGTGCTTCGCATCATGATGACCGGAGCATCTGCCTCCAAAGCGATTTTACCAGAATTTGGCTTTCTTTGGCCATCCCGCAAGAAGGCAACTATTTTTAGTCTGAATCTTCCGAGAAAGCAGTCTTGCTAGATTAACCGGTTTTGTACACGTTCTTTTAGGTTGAGAGTTTGCCAGGATTACCTATCTCTCTCGCATGGATTGTTCATTTGGCTTTCTCCTCGACCTTTGCCCTAGTGGGGTCTCCGCACATTGGGTATAATCTTGTTATTAGATTTCATCTTCCAACGTTCGTTGATGATGGTGGCGAAGTTGACATTAGAATAGCTCATTGTTATCAAGAGAATAATAGCTAAGCTTGAGTGACATGAAAACTGGTTCAGGACACACTACAATGTAATCCCCCAGTGTTGACATTACGTGACAGAGTATACTGAATTAATGGATTTATTGTGGCTTTATATCAAAGACTGCGTAACTCTTTTGTGCATTTGTGGATTGAGCAAACTGAAAATGATATGTTGGTCTAGTTTATGTAGACTACTGAATGGTTCTTGGGAAACAAGAGAGAGGAACACCTAAAATAAAGTGGGTGTAAAATATCACAGACGAGCTGAGAATTGTTGCTACAGAAGTTGGATACCTTTAGTGAACGGGGAAAAAAATATATTTTCTATTTGCGGTTGTTTTTAGAGTAGTCTCTTAGTTGCCTAGAGAATCTCGTTGTTTCCTCAGATAAATATCCAGTTCTAAACGAATTGGACCTGAAGACCAGTTGAAGTTCAAAACATGCCGCGGCAAGCCCACGGTAATCCAATGTGACACTAACTATTCCATCGGTATTTTTATCAACAATCACAAATGTGACAAATACGTCAAAAATGAAAACTTCGTCACTTTGTTGCAATGCAGAAGACAAATGATATAAAAGCCGAATGGGGAATGCTCTGTACACAATGAATATTGTAACAGAAAGTCAAACGTTTTATGGTTTTAAATGAGAATAAAACGATGCAGGTGACAGTAACGTAGTATCGTCATCATCACGTGCCATACCGGTTAGTGTGGGCGATCATGTCCTTCCACAATCTCTATCCACCGTGCATCGTATCAGTTCTGTTGTTGACTGTTTTCTATGCCATGACACCAAATATCTAGTATTTTCTCACTTTGTCGTCCGCGATCTCTCTTTCCCTGTATTTTTCCAGTTGTTACCAAGCATTCCGACTTTCCTCTTCTCATGATGTGTCCCAAAAATGTTGATTGTTTCTTTCTGATGTGTTCTAGGAGCTGCCTTTTTATGTTGGCCTCTTTGAGAACTTGCTCATTGCTCTTTTTAGCTGTCAATGGAACTTTCAACATTCTTCTGAGAAATCCCATCTCTATGGCTTTTAATCGTCTTTTCATTTGTTTACTGTCCATGATTCACTTTCATATGTCAGAATTGTGCTCTATATAGCATCGATGAACTTTTTTTCTCACCTCTATTTACATAGATTTGTTGCATAAGACGGTTCATTTTCTGAAAAGCCATTTTAGCTTGAGCTATTCTGCTTTTTATTTCTGTGGTGCATCTTCCATCTCATGTTATTATTGTGCCCAAGTATTTGACGTGTTGCACTTGTTTCAGATTTGTCCTGTTTATTTTTTACGTTGCATGTTGGTGATGATTGTTTCTTCAATGTGACCATTACTTCTGTTTTCTTACTATTCAGACTGAGTCTTTTCTTGTTGCTTTCTTTTACTATTATGTATATTATTTCTTGTAGTTCATTCTCTGTCTCTGCTATCAAGACTGTGTCATCTGCCTATCGCAAATTGTTTATGTTGTGGCCTTGGACTTCAATTTTTTTTTTATATCTCCCCCTGAGATAGCGATATCAAACAGGAGGTCCCGTGTGCACTCGCGCACGTTAAAGAACACTTGGCAGTTAAAAATCAAAAATAATAAACCACAAATATGGCCGCTTCCCGGGCAAAAATGTCAGGAAAAAAAAATAAACCACAAATATGGTCGCTTCCCGGGCAAAAATGTCAGGAAAAAAAATAAACCACAAATATGGTCGCTTCCCGGGCAAAAATGTCATGAAAAAAACAAAAAAAATAAACCACAAATATGACCACTTCTCGGGCAAAAATGTCATGAAAAAAACAAAAAAATAAACCACAAATATGGCCGCTTCCCGGGCAAAAATGTCAGGAAAAAAAATAAAAATAAACCACAAATATGGCCGCTTCTCGGGCAAAAATGTCATGAAAAAAAATAATAAATAAACCACAAATATGGCCGCTTCCCGGGCAAAAATGTCAGGGAAAAAAAAAACAACATAAAAAAACTAGCCCACACTCATGGATCCCAGGCCATACGTCGGAATTCGTGCACGTGAGTTGGTATTCTCCTGTGATTTTTCTCGATATTTTGAGGGGAAAATCGACTCACCCGTGGGTTCTTGTTTTGTGCAATGTTGATGATCATAATTAAATTGTTTGTTAGTTACTGACCGTACATGTAACCGATCAAACCCATTCACTGGTTTCTCTTCAATTACACTGATTATTTCATTAGAAACAATGAGTTGGTTTGTTGACTAGATCGTGGTGATTCTGAAACTGTCATTCGTTATAGCTTGACACCTTTCACAACCATACAATGTCTGTATCATGTTTTATTTAAACTTGTGTCTAATATTATTTAACTGCGTATAAAGTCCACGGGTGTATTTCTTTCTGTTGTTTGTTTAGTGTTTAAACGCGATGGCTAAAGCACGCTGTTCATTACAAACACATTAGTGTGCGTGACATTCTATGAGCTCAATGTACACAGTAGATGCTGGGCGGTTTCAATACAAAATGTACTTTTCGTTGTTGAGTTGATGAACAAAGAGAAACGTCAAATTAACGTCAAAGAGGCAGAGGGAGTTAAGGTAATGAACACATGTTTAGAGAGGATGGGAGATATAGGGATGGAGAGAGGAAAGGAATTGCAGTGTTAGGAGAGATGAAAGATATAGAGATAGGGATGGAGAGAGGAACGGAATTGCAGTGTTAGGAGAGATGAAAGATATAGAGATAGGGATGGAGAGAGGAAAGGAATTGCAGTGTTAGGAGAGATGAAAGATATAGAGATAGGGATGGAGAGAGGAACGGAATTGCAGTGTTAGGAGAGATGAAAGATATAGAGATAGGGATGGAGAGAGGAACGGAATTGCAGTGTTAGGAGAGATGAAAGATATAGAGATAGGGATGGAGAGAGGAACGGAATTGCAGTGTTAGGAGAGATGAAAGATATAGAGATAGGGATGGAGAGAGGAACGGAATTGCAGTGTTAGGAGAGATGAAAGATATAGAGATAGGGATGGAGAGAGGAACGGAATTGCAGTGTTAGGAGAGATGAAAGATATAGAGATAGGGATGGAGAGAGGAAGGGAATTGCAGTGTTAGGAGAGATGAAAGATATAGAGATAGGGATGGAGAGACGAACGGAATTGCAGTGTTAGGAGAGATGAAAGATAGAGAGATATGGATGGAGAGAGGAACGGAATTGCAGTGTTAGGAGAGATGATGGATAGAGGGATATGGATGGAGAGAGGAACGGAATTGCAGTGTTAGGAGAGATGAAAGATATAGAGATAGGGATAAAGAGAGGAAGGGAATTACAGTGACAGGAGAGATGATGGATAGAGGGATATGGATGGAGAGAGGAACGGAATTGCAGTTTTAGGAGAGATGAAAGATATAGAGATAGGGATGGAGAGAGGAAGGGAATTGCAGTGTTAGGAGAGATCATGGATAGAGGGATATGGATGGAGAGAGGAACGGAATTGCAGTGTTAGGAGAGATGATAGATAGAGAGATATGGATGGAGAGAGGTACGGAATTGCAGTGTTAGGAGAGATGATGGATAGAGGGATATGGATGGAGAGAGGAAGGGAATTACAGTGACAGGAGAGATGATGGATAGAGGGATATGGATGGAGAGAGGAAGGGAATTACAGTGACAGGAGAGATGATGGATAAAGGGATATGGATGGAGAGAGGAAGGGAATTACAGTGACAGGAGAGATGATGGATAGAGGGATATGGATGGAGAGAGGAAGGGAATTACAGTGACAGGAGAGATGATGGATAGAGGGATATGGATGGAGAGAGGAAGGGAATTACAGTGACAGGAGAGATGATGGATAGAGGGATATGGGTGGAGAGAGGAAGGGAATTGCAGTGTTAGGAGAGATGAAAGATATAGAGATAGGGATGGAGAGAGGAAGGGAATTACAGTGACAGGAGAGATGATGGATAGAGGGATATGGATGGAGAGAGGAAGGGAATTACAGTGACAGGAGAGATGATGGATAGAGGGATATGGATGGAGAGAGGAAGGGAATTACAGTGACAGGAGAGCTGATGGATAGAGGGATATGGATGGAGAGAGGAAGGGAATTACAGTGACAGGAGAGATGATGGATAGAGGGATATGGATGGAGAGAGGAACGGAATTGCAGTGTTAGGAGAGATGAAAGATATAGAGATAGGGATGGAGAGAGGAAGGGAATTGCAGTGTTAGGAGAGATGAAAGATATAGAGATATGGATGGAGAGAGGAACGGAATTGCAGTGTTAGGAGAGATGATAGATAGAGAGATATGGATGGAGAGAGGAACGGAATTGCAGTGTTAGGAGAGATGAAAGATATAGAGATAGGGATGGAGAGAGGAAGGGAATTGCAGTGTTAGGAGAGATGATAGATAAAGAGATATGGATGGAGAGAGGAACGGAATTGCAGTGTTAGGAGAGATGAAAGATATAGAGATAGGGATGGAGAGAGGAACGGAATTGCAGTGTTAGGAGAGATGAAAGATATAGAGATATGGATGGAGAGAGGAACGGAATTGCAGTGTTAGGAGAGATGAAAGATATAGAGCTATGGATGGAGAGAGGAAGGGAATTGCAGTGTTAGGAGAGATGATAGATAGAGAGATATGGATGGAGAGAGGAAGGGAATTGCAGTGTTAGGAGAGATGAAAGATATAGAGATATGGATGGAGAGAGGAAGGGAATTGCAGTGTTAGGAGAGATGAAAGATATAGAGATATGGATGGAGAGAGGAACGGAATTGCAGTGTTAGGAGAGATGATAAATAGAGAGATATGGATGGAGAGAGGAACGGAATTGCAGTGTTATGAGAGATGATAGATAGAGAAATATGGATGGAGAGAGGAACGGAATTGCAGTGTTAGGAGAGATGATAGATAGAGAGATATGGATGGAGAGAGGAACGGAATTGCAGTGTTAGGAGAGATGATAGATAGAGAGATATGGATGGAGAGAGGAACGGAATTGCAGTGTTATGAGAGATGATAGATAGAGAGATATGGATGGAGAGAGGAACGGAATTGCAGTGTTAGGAGAGATGATAGATAGAGAGATATGGATGGAGAGAGGAACGGAATTGCAGTGTTAGGAGAGATGATAGATAGAGAGATATGGATGGAGAGAGGAACGGAATTGCAGTGTTAGGAGAGATGATAGATAGAGAGATATGGATGGAGAGAGGAACGGAATTGCAGTGTTAGGAGAGATGATAGATAGAGAGATATGGATGGAGAGAGGAACGGAATTGCAGTGTTAGGAGAGATGATAGATAGAGAGATATGGATGGAGAGAGGAACGGAATTGCAGTGTTAGGAGAGATGATAGATAGAGAGATATGGATGGAGAGAGGAACGGAATTGCAGTGTTATGAGAGATGAAAGATATAGAGATATGGATGGAGAGAGGAACGGAATTGCAGTGTAAGGAGAGATGAAAGATATAGAGATAGGGATGGAGAGAGGAACGGAATTGCAGTGTTAGGAGAGATGATAGATAGAGAGATATGGATGGAGAGAGGAACGGAATTGCAGTGTTAGGAGAGATGATAGATAGAGAGATATGGATGGAGAGAGGAACGGAATTGCAGTGTTAGGAGAGATGAAAGATATAGAGATAGGGATGGAGAGAGGAACGGAATTGCAGTGTTAGGAGAGATGAAAGATATAGAGATATGGATGGAGAGAGGAACGGAATTGCAGTGTTAGGAGAGATGAAAGATATAGAGATATGGATGGAGAGAGGAAAGGAATTGCAGTGTTAGGAGAGATGAAAGATATAGAGATAGGGATGGAGAGAGGAACGGAATTGCAGTGTTAGGAGAGATGAGAGATATAGAGATACGGATGGAGAGAGGAAGGGAATTGCAGTGTTAGGAGAGATGAAAGATATAGAGATATGGATGGAGAGAGGAACGGAATTGCAGTGTTAGGAGAGATGATAGATAGAGAGATATGGATGGAGAGAGGAACGGAATTGCAGTGTTAGGGTAGATGATAGATAGAGAGATACGGATGGAGAGGTGAAAGGAATTGCAGTGTTATGAGAGATGATAGATAGAGAGATAATGGGGAAAGGGAACAGAGGTGGTGTAAAGAGATTTGGAGAAAGAAGAAGAGACGAAAACGTGAGAGACAGAGAGTGAGAGAGAAGAATGCAGAGGAGACGAGTTAGAGAAATGTAAGGAGAATGGGTTGATGACATTAAGGCAGTGATTATAATGGAAGCAGCAATTCGAAAATGAGAAAGTGCCGAGAGTAGAAGAAGAGATGAGAGTCCGTTAGTGTTGGGGCACTCACCTGCCGATTTGACGGTTCAGGTTCCAATGCCAGTTGAGGGAAAAACAAGTGTCCAAAGTAGAAGGCTCTCTGAGGTCCAACGAGCTTCTTTGAATAGGCGCTAGAGATATTGGGAAGGAAAGACAGCGAAGAAGGGAACTGGCCACCTCACATTATGAAGCTGAGAGTACAATGAAGTCATTAACTTTTCATTGTCTAACAAGAATTGTTATGGGACTACCTTTACTGTTAGAAGAGAGAGAGAGAGAGATTGGAAATAGAGGAAAGAGAAAGTTTGTACAAGAAGAAATAAAGAAAGGCATATAATCAAACCAAGAGATATGGACAATTAGTTCTATTGAAGGTTAAGATCGAGAAATAGAGTTACGGCGGGTTGGCTCAATGGGTTGTACTTACTATTGCCATGAGCACTCGCCCTACCAGCTCACTTTAACACACCCTAGATTACGATATATATCCGTGGGTCACGTTTTCACGATACTGTCGTACAAATTACTACCACTTAATTGTTACATTTGGAGTTCGGAAAATAAGATGTTCTTTGAACTTTTGCTACACAGCTGTCTGTTTACTCTAGCAGAGATATGAGAATCAGATGCTGTAATCATTTCTTGGGTTACGTTAGGTTTATGGCTGAAATTCTAATACGTGGCGCCGTGGTTACCGGAAGTGTTACGTTGTCTATTCACACGGCGCCAGTAAATCCAGCTTTATGTTCGGCTCCTTCTAAGCGATATTGCTGTCTATCTTCTGTTACAAAGGTGTGTTTAATATCTTTCCGGCGACCAAAGGGATTTCCCTGCCATAAAAGAAAAAAAAAACAACTAATTTCTTGAAAATTTGCAATATTTATAAAAAGCAATACCCCTTTCTACGATACCGTCTTACTTTTTACAACGCATTTGAAAAATTCAAAAATCAAAGAAAGCAAATCAAACACTTGGGTCGGCAGAAATAGTAATTAGGAAGGTACAAGGAGGTGGGATGTTTGTCCACAACAAACTGTCAAATTTCAAGTACTTTGAGTGGTAATTTCTACGACTGTATCGTAATGCAGGGATAAACGCGGGCTGAATCTGTCAGTGCATAAGTGACTCTGAAAGTAATCATCACATAATACATGTCTTTCTATTTTTTTTGGAACTTGGCTCCCAAGTTTGCTGTCCTCTTCGAGATGTCCAACGTCTTCTTTTATCAATCCCAGCTCGCCTGTGATACTTTCCACGCACTTTCTTCTTCGTCTGTCTGTCTTTCTCTCTATATCTCTGTCTATCTGTCTCTCTTTCTCTCTCTCTATTATTTGCTTGGACATGTCACTCATAACTACTTTCTCTTTGCCATTATCGTTTTACATGACAAAATATTTTCCTTGTTTTTATGTTCTTTGTTAACCAGTTTTCTGGAATTGTAAGTTCTTGTCAAGTTGACGTGTTTGTTTGTTTGTTTTTTTAGTCCACTGTATTCTGACAACTCTTCTGTATCGATAGCATTCAATGGCATTGGTTTAATTGTTAACAGATTTGTCTACGATCCACGTTTCACAGCCATAAGTTGCGATAGGAATAATACAGGCTCTCAACAACTTAAATTTTGTTACAAAAGGAATAATACAGGTTTTCAACAACTTAAATTTTGTTACATTTGGGAATAATACAGGCTTTCAACAACTTAAATTTTGTTACAATGGGAATAATACAGGCTTTCAACAACTTAAATTTTGTTACAATGGGAATAATACAGGCTTTCAACAACTTAAATTTTGTTACAATAGGAATAATACAGGCTTTCAACAACTTAAATTTGGTTACAATGGGAATAATACAGGTCTTTCAACAACTTAAATTTTGTTACAATTGGAATAATACAGGCTTTCAACAACTTAAATTTTGTTACAATTGGAATAATGCAGGCTTTCAACAACTTAAATTTTGTTACAATTGGAATAATACAGGCTCTCAACAACTTAAATTTTGTTACAATTGGAATAATGCAGGCTTTCAACAACTTAAATTTTGTTACAATTGGAATAATACAGGCTCTCAACAACTTAAATTTTGTTACAATTGGAATAATACAGGCTTTCAACAACTTAAATTTTGTTACAATTGGAATAATGCAGGCTTTCAACAACTTAAATTTTGTTACAATGGGAATAATACAGGCTCTCAACAACTTAAATTTTGTTACAATAGGAATAATACAGGCTCTCAAAAACTTATATTTTGTTAAATTGGGAATAATACAGGCTTTCAACAACTTAAATTTTGTTACAATGGGAATAATACAGGCTCTCAACAACTTAAATTTTGTTACAATGGGAATAATACAGGCTTTCAATAACTTAAATTTTGTTACAATTGGAATAATGCAGGCTTTCAACAACTTAAATTTTGTTACAATTGGAATAATACAGGCTCTCAACAACTTAAATTTTGTTACAATGGGAATAATACAGGCTTTCAGCAACTTAAATTTTGTTATAATGGGAATAATACAGGCTCTCAACAACTTAAATTTTGTTACAATGGGAATAATACAAGCTCTCGACAACTTAAATTTTGTTACAATGGGAATAATACAGGCTCTCAAAACTTACATTTTGTTACAATGGGAATAATACAGGCTTTAAACAACTTAAATTTTGTTACAATGGGAATAATACAGGCTTTAAACAACTTAAATTTTGTTACTGTGGGAAGAACGCATGCTCTTAACAACAAATGTTTTGTTACAATATCAATGCCTTGTTTTATATTATGCAGTTGTTTTAACTAATTCATTGCTATGTTTGTCTTCTTTAGTCTCCTTGGTAGTCTATCTACCGCCTGGTATCATCGCGACAAGATATTCAACAGTCTAAACTTTCCACTTTTTTTTTTGTTTTATCACATGTATCATTTATTGTTTATCTGTTGCTAAATTTAGTTTTTTTTTTTTTTTTGCCTTGCTGAAGTTTGAGTTGCTGAATTTCACTAATGCACTGAACGTGTGTTATCAGTTTCTCTGTGTCTCTTTATTGAGGTGGTTACATGTGCTATACCATCAGCGTATTGTATTTCTGTCAGTGTGTGACGTCCAATCGTAAAATATGTCATTTTTATTCGCTTCTAGGACGTGTGTATTCATCATCATCAAGTACCGGGCCTAGTGGCGTAGGTGATCATGTCTCTCCACAACTTTCGATCTCGGCAGCTATTTATCATTTCTGTTTTTGACCTTCTGCCAAGCCATTCTCTTAAGCTGTCTGTTATTTTTTTCTCTTTGCTTCCCTCTATCTCTTCGTCCCTCAATTTTTCCAGTTGTTACAATATATTCCAGTTGTTCTCTTCTCATTACATTGCCAAAAAAATGATGATTGTCTTTTCCTAACATTGGAAATTATCTCTCTTTTTGCTTTGACCTCTCTCAGAACCTCTTCATTACTCTTCTTAGCTGTCCATGGTATTCTCAACATTCTTCTGTAAAACCACATTTCTACAGACTCCAGTGATTTTCTTGTCTGTTGTCCTATTGTCCATGACTCGCATCCGTATGTTAAGACTGGCTCTACGTAACATTTAAGAACTCTTTTTTCTTGTTTTTAACGTGTGTGTTAAAGAAATGCAATATGGTAAGTCTGAAAATTCCGAATTTGATAAATAGGTGTTTACACAAACAAATAGGGTGGTCGTGAATGAGATATTGCTGGAGAGATAGAGACTAAAACAATGAGTGACATTTCATCATGATGATGTTTTGATGAATTGTGCACTTGTCATGTCCACAATGTTACGGGAGTCGTCATTTTCATTACTTCTGGCAGATTGTTGCAAGTCGGTGGTGGATATGCTGCCACGAGTTGACGGGAGTCTGATAATAGCATAGATCAAGGTTATAGACATGTTATCACGCCCGTGTGAATATCCGGCGCCGTGGTAACGTCCAGGAGAGAAAAGGATAGTCACTGTCACCTGTTACGTCCATGTGGCAAAAAAAAAAAAAGTTGGGAAATCCACCCGACTGGGCTACCGACGTTCGAACAACCCGTGTTCGAATCCTGCTGGAAACAGTGTGAGTTGTACTCGTGGTTGGAAAAAACAAATACCCCCACGGTCGACCCAGCCGCTGGCAGAAATGGGTACCAGGGTAGCACTCTGGGAAGGTGAGAAATGCCGCCTCGCATCGTGAGTTTCGATGCTTGAAGCGACACTATCCTGAAGTCTCCGAAACACTTTTGGATAGTCGTCCGAGCACATTTGGGTGAAAACTCGTGAGCTAAGACGTCAAGTCATGTATTTTACCTTAAACTTTACATCCGTGTGGCTACTGAGGCCCTGACCACGCTGATGGGAGACAAGAATAGGAACTACTATCACTGGTCACACATGTCGTAAGAGGTGGCTAAGGAATGGAGTTAATGTCTTTGCAAGTTTTACGGAGTTTGTGCATCAGAGCTGAAGCCGTCTTCAGTGTGCGGCCGGCGTACTTCATGCTGGAGAATGTACTGATGAAAGCATCTGAAGACCATAATGTACTGATGAGATCATTTGAAGACCATAATGTACTGATGAGATCATATGAAGACCACGGAGCTGTCCGTTGTGCAACGAAAGTATTTCGTGCACTAATTGAAGTTAACGTAAATATGTTTCGCAATGAACATTCGTATGTAAATAACATTGACCTGATATTATTTGAAAACAAAGATCTGGCAAGTGTACTTCCAGTACTGAAGTAGAATATTACCGGTTGGTGAGGTATTCAGTTGCAACGTTGCGTAACGTACGACGTTCAATAGCAGCAAGAACGTACCTCAACATGTGTGGTTAAGCCCAGACAAAACAATGTAACCAGCTGTTACTATACTGGATCACTATGGTAACACATAAATAAATACATAAAGATATATTTACTGTTAAGATGAAACTCTGAGATGTTAAATATAAATTAAACATGAGCATATCTCCTATATTAACAGCTGCTACACGTCTGTGTTCTTGTGTCCTACATATGTGCCAGCTAAACTTCTCTGAGTCAGAAACTTTCATTTATTCATTTTACTTTCGGAATGAAAACGCCACATAGGGCGAATGTTATAGTTCTCCACGACTGACAATTTGCTGCTAGTTCTTGGTTGTTTCTTAGTTCCATGGTTGAGCCTTCCCTAGTAATTGTTCTACGTAATAATTCTCTTTTATCTGTCTTGTTTTCTTTTACCAGACGGTCTCCACATAGTGCCCGATGAGGAAGTCCTTCTTCATTCATTCCCAGCACATGACCGATGTATTTCCAACACCGCCTTTCTATAAAGCTGTTTTGTCAAGCCTAATCTACTCTGTTAAATATGTTATCTGACTTGTGTCTATGTGGTTAAACGAGTAAACGAAGTAGAGAATAATACTGTGGCTGTAGGTAAAAAAAAGCACAAACCGATCACCTCACGGGGACACAGTTATTTGTTGCCGATACTTTAGTTGTTTTGTGCTTATTTAAGACAGATTATTCTTCTATGCTTGGTCCCTCATCGACAGTCAGTGCCATGCGTGCTTTGTGTCGTCTTCAGTGGTACACTTGTGGTGTTCTGCGGCCATTCTTGGCAGTGTGTCACAGGTCTGGCTCATACAATTTATCTCTGTCTCTACTGCCCTCTGTTAGGCTGCTTTTGGCCTGCGTCTTCTTCGCCTTCCCCTCAGGTTTCATTTAAAGGTAGCTGATATCATGCCTCCAGGCTCTCCAGTGATCAGGTTATCAATCCAGCTTAAGACACAGCAGTCCCACAGTAGTCTAGTCTCACAGTAGTCTAGTCTCACAGTAATCTAACAGTAGTCTAGTCTCAGGAGACAAATAATAATAAATTAATATTATTATAGAGGGAAACTTCCGAGGCGATAATTCAGGGAATCATAGGAGGAAGAGGTATGTACTACAGCACTCAGAAAAAAATGACAAATAAACATCAACAGAAAAAAACAAAGAACAATATATGGTCCGAAGCAGGATCGAACCCGTACTCCATGGAACTGCGCCTTGCCACGAGAAGCCGAACGCTTAGGAACACTGCCACTCAGCTAACTAAAACTAGTCTCACAGTAGTCTAGTCGCACAGTAGTCTAGTCTCACAGTTGTCTCATAGTAGTCTAACAGTAGTCTAGTCTCAGAGTAATCTAACAGTAGTCTAGTCTCACAGTAGTCTAGTGTGTCTCACAGTAATCTATCAGTAGTCTAGTCTCACAGTAGTCTAGTCTCACAGTAATCTCATAGTAGCTTAGTCTCACTGTAGATTCACAGTAGTCTAATCTCACAATAATCTAACAGTAGTGTAGTCTCAAATTAGTCCCGCAGTACCCTCATAGTAATCAAGTATCATAGTAATCTAGTATCATAGTAATCTAGTTTCACAGTAATCCCACTGTGGCCTCACAGTAGTCTGGTCTCACTGTAGCCTAACAGTAATCTAGTCTCACAGTAATCTAGTCTCACAGTAATTGTAGCTCACAGTAATCTAGTCCGACAGTAATCTAGTCTTACAGTAAACTTACCTCACTGTAATCTAGTCTCATATTAATCTTACCTTACAGTAATCTAGTCTCACTGTAATCTAGTCTCATATTAATCTTACCTCACAGTAATCTAGTCTCACAGTAATCATACATCACAGTATTCTAGTCTCACAGTAATCTTACATCACAGTATTCTAGTCTCACAGTAATCTTACATCACAGTATTCTAGTCTCACAGTAATCTTACATCACAGTAATCTTACATCACAGTAATCTAGTTCACAGTAATCTTACCTCACAATAATCTAGTCTCACAGTAAAGAAAAACATCACAAAAATAATTTCACAACAAAAACATCTCAATATTGTCACAATTAAATCAAAAATAAACACAGACCGTGCAATTATTTTTTCTTTGAGTCACAATGACATCAACTTAGAAGCAATACTTTTCCTGTTAACCATTCTATCTTCGTCCGACGATTAGTTCTTATCGTCATTCACCTAAACTGGTCGCACCTTCGTTGTGTCGTCATTCACCTAAACTGGTCGCACCTTCGTTGTGTCGTCATTCACCTGAACTGGTCGCACCTTCGTTGTGTCGTCATTCACCTAAACTGGTCGCACCTTCGTTGTGTCGTCATTCACCTAAACTGGTCGCACCTTCGTTGTATCGTGATTGACAGCGATAAGGAGATGAATAGACAGATCGATAGGTGAACGTGTGGGCGGCTCACATAATTATTTCAATAAATCAGACAGTCGGTCGGACTGACATGCAGGTAGTTTTTGTTTAGGTAGGTAGAGATATTGATAGATTAGTGTATGGATGAATGGATGGATGGATGAATGGTTGGATGGATGGATGGATGGATGGATGGATGGATGGATGGATGGATGGATGGAGTGATAGATAGATGGAGTGATGGATAGAGTGATAAAAGAACGGATAAAGTGATGGATGGGTGGTTGGTGTGTAGATACATTTTAAGTTAGATTGGCTAGGAATGCAGTAAGATAGACAATAGAGGAGAGACAGACGGATGAGCGGACAGACGCAGACAGACGGACGGTCGGACAGAGAGAGTGACAAAAAAAAAGAGAGACAGACATAGAAAACACACAAAGACACAGAAAACAGAAAGATAAACACCAGAGCAAGCGGGTAGAAAAACTGTCGAACAGACGGAAATACAGATAGAAATACCGTCGGACAGACAAAGTGACCCAAAGAAGGTCATACAGACTTCAAGACAAAAGGGATAAACTTACAAGACAAGGCAGTGGAGATAGAAAGACAAGACAGACAGTAAATTACTGTGTGGAATAATTAACGAATATAACATCATCAAGTTTCATCATCATCATCACCAGGTGCCATCTCCGCAACGAATGTTGACTACCATGGAGCGCCATTCTGCTCTGTCTCCTGATTTGATGGTGCAGGTTGTCATAGGCTGATTTGTCCATCTTATGATGTTACTCGTCCATGTTAGTCTTGGTCTGCCACTGCCTCTTTTACCTTGTATTTTCCCCTCCAAAATTACTTTTAGTAGGCTTTTGTGTCTTTTGTTATGGTTATGGAAGGCCCCGATATCACTGTAAACGAATTAAAATCCATAATTGCTCAACCGCCCGTGCCAGTGGAATCATCCGAATTACTATTTCATCTTCCAAACAAAGAAAGGTAGCTGTAGTCCCGATCATAGCAGTCTCAGCACACGCCAAAAGACATAAGGCGAAACCGCATAGAAAGTGAACACAGCCATCTGTTCTCCATCATACGATATAATCAATCATCGTAAACAATTGGAATATCGAAACACGATCAAAACAGATGAAACGCACGTTCATGGTGTGCACAGAGCACTTAACTCAGTAGCTCCTGCAACAAGCCGGACTTGGAATATGAGGAAAGTGCAACAAGGAAAACTTTTAAAACATAGCCTCTAATGGTTCCTGTCGCCTATCCATAATATTGGCCGGAAGTTCACGTCCTCCTGAAAATGATGATCGTCATATTTTTTTTAATGTAGAGCGCTTGATGACGATAGGACATCATCGGCGAAATTTGTTAAGTGGATCATCAGATTAACTCTAACACAGAAAATTGCATCGAAGAGTCGAGACTAATCAGTCCCCAAATGCAATTTCTGCAGCGATACAGAGAACGTGAACCACGTTCCAAAATGTTGGAAACGGAAGTCCTTGTGTGTCTTTTAACATGGTTCAAACATCGCACTTGTCTTGTTCTAATTGTGTTTAGTAGTTCTCTTTACATTTTTTAGTTGTTTTAGGACTTCATCATTTGTTTTCTTTTCCTTCCATCCGATTCTACCATTTCTTCTATAAATCCACATTTCAAAGACTTCAATTCTCTGTTCTGTTTTTTTTGTCTAATGTCCGTGTTTCTACACCATACAGGAAGATTGAGAAGATGTAACATTTTGCTATTCTTAGTTTTAGCCCTGGTGTTATTTGTTTTGATGTTAGTATATTTTTCATGGCATTAAAATTACTTTTTGCCATTCCTATTCTTTTGTTTAATTCAGTTGTACATTTTCCATCACTGGTTATAGTATGTCCAAGGTAGTTGTAGTTCTGAACTGTCTCCAGGTCTATTCCTTCAATTTTGACATCCACGTGTAGGTTTTGAGTATTATCTTTGCTTATGATCATAGTTTTAGTCTTTTTGGTATTCATATCTAATCCATATTTTTTGCTTCTCGTGTTTAATTCATTAGGTAAAAGTTGTAGATCTTTAGGATTTTCTGCTACTAATATAGAATCATCAGCATATCTTAGGTTATTGATTATCTTCCCATTAATGTTTACGCCTGGCATCTCTGTGATGTTTTTAAAGATTTGCTCAGTGTATAGATTGAACAAGCTTGGTGATAGGATGCATCCTTGTCTTACTCCTCTTTTTATATCAATGGGTGTAGAGTTCTCTTTGTTATATTTTATTATTGCTGTTTGCTCCCAGTATAGATTACATATTAGTCGTATGTTTGTGTCGTCTAGATTTATATCCTTTAGGCATTCTATAAGTTGTTTGTTGTGTATTCTATAAAAAGCTTTGGTGTAGTCTATGAAGCAGGCATATATTGGTTTGTTTACTTCTGTGTACTTTTCGATCAATGTTCTCATGCTGAATATGGCTTCTTTTGTCCCACTATTTTTCCTAAATCCAAATTGCTGCTCATCTAATTCAGTATTGATTTTATTCTGAATCCTTCCTTGTATAACTTTTAGTAAGATGTTTGTAACATGGCTCATTGGGCTTATTGTTCTAAAGTCACTGCATTCAGCTGCGCCATTTCTTTTAGGCAATGCAATGAAAGTTGATGTTTTTAGTTCATTTGGTACGTATCTTGTGTGGTATATGTCATTGCAAAATGTCTGTAATCACTTCAATGCCAAAATCATCTAGTGCCTATATCATCTCTATCTGTATGCTGTAAGGTCTTGCTGCTTTTCCCCTTGTCATTGTTCTTATAGCTTTTTCCACCTCATATTTTAAGATTTTATAGCCTGATGTACATTTTATAATTGGTTTCTTGTCCCTTTGATCATGAAATAGTTCTGTTATATATTCCTGTCATTTATCTATAATATCTTTATTGTCTGTTAGCATTTTTCCTTTTTTGTCTGCAATGCATCCACCTTCTGTGGCTTTTTTATTTTTATTAGTCATTCTCTTTATTTCTTTGTGCATTCCTCTTAAGTCTTCTTTGCTTTCCATAGTTTCTATTTCTATACATTTTTGGCTGAGCCAGTCTTCTTTTGCCTTTTTGCACATTTTGTGTATTTCATTATCTATTTTATTATATTGTGCAGTGCTCTTCGCTTGTCTCCTTTTTTCGTTTTTTTTTCGTAGATGGTGTTAGTTATCCATTTTTGATTTTTGTTCTTCTCTTTTTTGGCTAAGGTGTCGCTGGTTTCTTTTATGCTTTTCTTTATGCACTGCCATTTTGTTGTGACTTTTTCATCAGGATTTTCTCTTCTGTACTGCTCATTTCTTTCTTCTAGCAGCTTCTGATATGTGTTCTTTACTTGCATTGTATAAGTATCTTTAACATCTTGTCGATGTAAAGCTGTTATATCGAGTGGTATGGTTGATGTAAAGCTGTTATATTTAGTGGTATTGTTGATGTAAAGCTGTTATATCTAGTGGTATTGTTGATGAATTAGAGTTCATCAAGTTTACCTCTACTAATTATATATATATATATATATATATATATATATATATATATATATATATATATAACAAGATCCCAACTACCCGATATCGTTGTGTACAATCACTTGTGTCTATTACAATTATCCATCTTCCTACTTTAGTAACCCACTTTTCTATCATCGTCAGATCATCAAATCCTGCCTACCTCTTAGGACTTCACAATGAATTCATTAATAGCATTAACCTCGGCTTATTGATAATTCAGAGCATTTATTAAAGGCAAATAAAACGAGTTAACTTGTCAGCCCCAAGGTGGTAAAATGTCGACTCTTTAGAGTCATTTAAAGTAAACATCGAGGCGTGGTTGAGGGAAGTTAATCGTGGAATAAATTAAAGTGTATGGGAAATTTAAATCCTTGTGTCATCAAGGGCAAATAGAAATTTAGAATTCAAATTGTTGATTGTTTCAAAGAATAAGAGGGACACTATTCTAAACTGTTATGTTGGTGGGTATCATGGAAACTATATTGGGGCGTTAGGAGAACCCTTACGAGAGAAAGACATCATCATGTGCCATACCGGTGGTCGTAGGCAATCATATCCTTCCACAATTCTCCATCCACAGAACATCGTATCAATTCTGTTTGTTGACTATTTTATATGCCATGACACAAAGCCATAGGGTATCTTCTCACTTTGTCGTCCAACGCGATATCTCTTTCCCTGTATTTTGTAATTTGTAACCAAGTATTCCAACTTTCCTCTTCTCATAATGTGCTCGAAAAATATGTCGATTGTTTCTTTCTGTTGTTTTTATGAGCTGCCTTTTTGTGTTGGTTTCTTTGTGAATTTTCCTCGTTGGTCTGTTTTAGCTGTCCAGGGAACTGTCAACATTCCTCTGAGAAATCCTATTTATGTGGCCTCTAATAGTCTTTTCATTTGTTTGTTTACTGTCCATGATTCATTTCCATAGGTCAGAATTGGCAATATATATAGTACAGCGAAGTCTCTTTCTCACTTCTATTGACATAGATTTATTGACATAGATTTATTGCATAAGATATTTTTTATTTTCTGAAATGCTATTTTGCACACTTGAGTGGACTTAAGAAATCAGAGAACATAGCAATTAGCAAAACAGAAGTAAGAACATCGCAAAAGAAAAAAAATAATAGCAACATTATGATAGACAACAAACAAATAAAACGCATGAGGTCATCGAAATTACTAGGGAGTCTAGTGAGATACAACAAAGAAAAACAGCAGAAGTAGACTCAAAATGCAGCAAAGCTTGTTCAGCTGTCGCTCCGCTGTTCCCACAGCGTTGCAACAAGGATAACGCTACAAGTAAAACAACCACTCTGCATTACCTTCATCCCAACATTTTGCTACTATTTCTAGAACTTAACTCAACGGCAATAAGAAAATTAGAACAACCAAAATGAAATGTTTTAGACAACGTGATATGAAGCCGAATGAACGATAAAATGTAGAATTACAAATTTTAGAAAAGTTAAGAATGATACTAATGTGTAAGAAAAATACTCTGTGTACAATGGAATGAATTCAAGACTAATATTGCTACAAGAGAAATGGCCATGCAACCAAAGATTTCATCTACAATTAAAGAAAGAAGATGGTCATATGTCGGACTTGTGCTGAGAAGAGACAACAAGAGAATTCCAAAACAGGCTCTTTTATGGGAAACATCAGGATACAGAAAAAGAGGAAGACATAAAGAGACACTAAAAAGAACATTTGTAAGAGAAGCAAAGTTGGCAGGCATCGACTCATTAGACAAGAGCGAACATCTCTCCCAGAATATAGATGGGTGGAGACAAACATGACAAGTCCTGGGCGACGTCTAGCGGCGGGGGAATAATCAAGAATCAAAGATCAAGAATAAAAGAATCAGAAATCAATCAAGAAGAATGATACAAACTGTTGATAATATGAGGTAACATATCAAAGCGGTGTGGCGTGACGTATCATCTAGCTTGTCCCTTCGCAACTCTGTCAGTTACTTGCAAGTTTGCTCTGTCACGAGCGACATGTCCAGCTTACATTTCTTTTGATTGCAGTGAAACATGTATAAACTACCCCATGTCGTGAAACAGCCAGTAATTATTCATGTAATTATGTATTTATGATGAGCAAAATAAATGTTAAAACAATTTTTTTTATTTTATTTCTGAATTAACAAAATTTTGATGTGACGCTTTGAGAAGTCCAGATTATTATTCTCTCCAGTCAACAGTTTCATTCTATTGTTCTCACCAGTCTATATTATAAATCTATTGTTTTCACCAGTCTATATTATAAATCTATTGTTCTCACCAGTCTATATTATAAAGCTATTGTTTTCACCAGTCTATATTATAAATCTATTGTTCTCACCAGTCTATATTATAAATCTATTGTTTTCACCAGTCTATATTATAAATCTATTGTTTTCACCAGTCTATATTATAAATCTATTGTTTTCACCAGTCTATATTATAAATCTATTGTTTCCACCAGTCTATATTATAAATCTATTATTTCCACCATCCAATAACCGCAAATATATTTGTGTGGCCTATAAACACAATAAATCTATTATTATCACAACCCGATGATTACAATAAATCAATCAACTCTTGTTCTCAGTCAACTTAACAAAAGCACATTTTTGGTCGGGTCAAGAAGCCTGGTCAAGTGAGTAGTACACAAATGTTCGTTTTAATCTCTCAAAGTGGAGTTGAGCTCATTGTCCAGACCCTAGTGAAAGCCATGGGTTAAGGTAAAGTACGAGACTTGAATCGGCGTTTTAGCACGCGAGTTTTCACCCATATGTGCTCGGCCACCAATCCAAAAGTGCTCGGAGACTTCTGGATAGTGTCGCTTCAAGCATCGAAACACACGATGCTAGTCGACATTCCTCGCCTTCCCAAAGTACTACCCTGGTACCCATTTCTGCCAGCGGTTGGGTCGACCGTGGGGGAGGGGGACTTTTTTCCAACACGAGTACAGCTCACACTTCGAGCGGGAATCGAACACGGATTGTTGGACAGTCGGTACACCAGTTGGGTGGGTTTTTGTTCCCAGTTAGGCTATTGAGGTCCCCTCAGTTTATGGGTAAAGACACCAAGATACATAGAAATGTGAAGCTGCTGAACAGCTGATGATAACGATGACAATTTAAAAAAAACAGGGAAAAAGTTGGCATGGTAACAGATTTACGTATGTGAGAAACAAAACAAAATTAGAACTACGTTTCTGTCAAAAGGCCTTCAGCAGGAACAACAAACACAAAAATGAAAAAAAAATGTAAAAGTAAAAAATATGTTAAAATTCCTAGTATAATCCATTCATTTTAAAAATCGGTATTTTATGTCAGTGATGTGGAACCACATACACAACGTAACATACTTCATCATCAAGTTCCGGGCCTGCTGGCGTAGGTGATCATGTCTCTTCAAAATGTTCGACCTCGACAGTTATTTATCATTTCTGTTGTTGACCTTCTACCAAGCCATTCTTTTAAGCTGTCTAGTATCTTTTTTCTTTGCTTCCCTCTATCTCTTCGTCCTTCAATTTTCCCAGTAGTTACAATATATTCCAGTTGTTCTCTTCTCATTACATGGCCAAAAATTGATGATTGTTTCTTCCTAATATTGGAAATTAGTCCTCTTTTTGCTTTGGCCTCTTTCAGAACATTTTCATTACTCTTCTTAGCAGTCCATGATATTCTCAATCTTCTTCTGTAAAACCACATTTCTACAGACTCCAATGATTTTCTTGTCTGCTGTCCTATTGTCCACGATTCACATCCATATGTTAAGACTGACTCTACATAACATTTAAGAACTCTTTTTCTTGTTTCTATTGTCAAAAATGGATTGCATAGTATCTTCTTCATTTTTTTTGGAAAGCTCCTTTTGCCTGAGCTATTCTGCATCTCACCTCTGTTGTACATCTTCCGTCTGAGGTTAACAAAGTTCTCAAATATTTAAATTCGCTTACCTGTTTTAATATTGTTCCACCTGTCTTTATTTTGCACTGATGTGATATCTTTTTCTTTGTTGTTACCATTACTTCTGTCTTTTTGCTATTAATGCTTTTATCCTTTATTCCTTTATTTTTGCTTTCTTTCACTATTATGTCTAACATTTCTTGCTTGTAATATACTTAGCTTAATGAATACACTATTATTATGATGAATTATGTATGGGTTATAATAGTAGTTAATAATGGGTTATAAAAGTAGTTATAAAAAGTAGTTAATTTGGTAATTTACGAGTTTAGCGTGGCTTGTAAAATGCTATTGCAGCCTAGGAAAGAACGCGAGGGTAATGTCCTGTTTCCTAAACCCTGACGCAAAAAAAATAAAATAAAATGCGTTAGTGATGAATATAGAGATAATTGTTAGGACATCTGGTCTATATGGCGGATAGGCGGCAGGAACCATAGGGGCTCTGTCTGAAAAATGTTCCTTGTTGCAGTTTCCTCATATTCCGAGTTCGGGTTGCTATCGGAGCAATTGAGTCTAGTTTTCTGTGCACACCGTGAGCTGTATTTTTCATCCGGATCGTGTCTCGATATTCCGATTGCTTACGATGAATGATGATATCGTATGACGAAGGACAGTTCGGTTGCGTTCACTTTCGGTGCCGCTTAGCCTTATGTCTTTTGACGTGTGCTGCAGCTGCTATGATGGGAACTGCGCCTGCCTTTCTTTGTTTGGATCCTTCAATGAGATAAGTTTTAATTCGGATGATTCCACTGGCACGGACGGTTCAGCGATTATGGATTTTAATTGTTTGCAGTGATACCGGGGCCTTCGACTAACCATTAAATATAGAGATATTTTTTTAGTATTTGAGATACACTCAAGTTTTGTTCCAGGGGAGATAACTTTAATTTATGACTCTAAACTCGTAACAAAAAATGATCAAACACTGGCAAATCTGAGTCTTGGAGGATGCGATTTTGATTTTTCACCCCAAAAGTTTTTATTCATGTCAAGCTGCATCTTCTTTTAATCAGTTGCAATGTACATGTACAACCGAAGTATGCGTATTTTTCTGTTTCTGGTACGACAGAAATGAGCATATCAACTCAAGTATCAATGACAAACAACTGAATAATCAAGAAGGTAGTTTATAACAATATTATAACAATAATATAACAAATGTATGTTATTCTAGTTTCATAAGCTGCTTACCTGTGTAGACAGATATGTACGGTTATGTTCTTTAACAAAAATGTCCAACGCAAAATCCTAAAACGAAAGTGGAGATTTTGCACAAACTATCTGATGTTGACGTCGTTAACCGACGCGTGCTGGTCCTAAAATTGATGTGTCACTCTCTGGGTTGAGGTTAAATACAGATCGTGGTAGATGAAGCGAGGCGAGTCGCACTTAAGGCGACCTGACGAGCCCAATACGGCCAGTGTAAGTAACGAGGGCTGTGAGCTTCGTTGGAGGTCAGGTCCTGCCTGGAGACAAATAATAATAAATGAATATTTGAATGGAGGGAAGCTTGTGAGGCGATGGATCAGAAAGGCATTTAAGAGGAAGAGTATTGTTTACAACACTCGGGGAAAAAAACATCACAAATAATTAACACAAACAAAGAACAGAATATGGTCCGAAGCAGAATCGAACCCGTACTCCTCGGCACAGCGTCTTGCCACGTGAACCAAAAGCACACAAGTGTAAAAGACATGGCAAATGATAACTCTCTTTAGCTAGCCGAGTTTGATTTCTCGCGGCAAGACGTGTCGATGTGGCTCGATCCTGCTTCCTACTATCTATTGTTCTTTTTTTCTGTTGTTGATTATTTGTGTTTTGTTTCTGTTGTTGATTATTTGTGTTTTGTTTCTGTTGTTGATTATTTGTGTTTTGTTTCTGTTGTTGATTATTTGTGTTTTGTTTCTGTTGTTGATTATTTGTGTTTTGTTTCTGTTGTTGATTATTTGTGTTTTGTTTCTGTTGTTGATTATTTGTGTTTTGTTTCTGTTGTTGATTATTTGTGTTTTGTTTCTGTTGTTGATTATTTGTGTTTTGTTTCTGTTGTTGATTATTTGTGTTTTGTTTCCCCATCTGTTTCTCTACCTCCTGGTCCGGTGACTGCAGTCAATGAGTTGACTTGGAACACACACAGCATCAAGTGACGTCAGAGATCATGTTTTTATTGAGAAATTGCTGATTATTTCTACAGTTGATTGCTTACTTTCTTTTCTTTCTTTAGTTGGTTCACCGGGTGGTGACGGAATTGTTGGGTCCTCTTCTGTGCCCGTTCAGGTCTCTGGGGAGATACAACATTTACGTTCCCTCCTTCGTGACAGCTTCAGTTATTGTGATGTTGCAGCGTTTCTTTCATGTTCTATGTTCATCTTACTCTGGGTCTGCCTTTTTCTTTTCTCCCTTTTCCTCTTTTAGTATACTGTTTGCGTTGTAAGGAATCAAGAGCCATTCTTCCTAGTTGGGCAAACCAGTTTATTTGTTTTCTTTTGTATGTTGTTTAGGTTTGGTTCAGTGCCTGCACTTTCTCTTATAATATCATTTATTATTCTGTCTTTTCTTGTCACTCCAAGCGCTATTTTTCAGACATCTCGACTCTGTGATTACAAGCTTTCTTCTATGGTTAATCGTAAGTGACCATGCTTGGCATTGGTAGCACAACGTGGGAATGAATGGAAACTGTATTATATAGATGTTTCTTAGTGTTAATTAGGTATTGCTTTGTGTTGAAGTATATGGGATAGCTGTCCCAATATTTGGTCTGCCTTGTTGCATCAGATGTCAATTTCTTTGTCATCCGTCTATGAAAGGACGTTAAGTGGGCGCAGATGCATTATGTTGTGTTTATTTGCGCCTTTAGGTCAAACGTATTTAATTTCAGCTCGACATGTCAGTACCGGGTTATCTTCCCTCTTCAACCCCATCTCGCTTGGACAAATTAGACAGGTCAGTCTGTTTCTAGAAGCACTGCGAAGAGGTGGAGTAGGGTCTGTATGGTTCTGGTTCACCGCTCCTGACGCAAGACAGCAACTATGAGTCACTGACAGCTTCCAGCTCGGTTGCTGTCAGACACCTTGCCTCTGCTCACTTTCTATGACAGACTATTAAGCCAAACTTTCAGCTACTTTTTTTATATTATTTTCCTGTTTTTTTTTTTTTTTTTTTTTTTTTTTTTTAATCCAGTTTTTTTATCCTTTCCTCATGACAAAACCACATGAGAAATACAGTTTTTTTGTGTTTGTTTTTTTGGTCATCGTATCATACTATTTCTCAGTGGTTAGTGAACTGGACTACAAAGGACAAGGAGTAGGGTTCGATCCCAACCGACGGCTTCCGGGTTCACCCATCCTTAAATGGGTACCTGATTTTTTTCTGAGAAAGTGAAGCGGCACGGGCGTAATACCGACCACATTACCCCAAAAATCACGTGCCGAAGGTCTATAAAATTTATGGTCACTAACACCATATTCCCTATACGCCACTTGGCGTGACGGGGGTACTTTACTTTTTTTTTTTAAATCATACTATTAAACTGTTTTGTGTTTTCTGATGATGTTTTCCTTTGTTTCTCTTATTTTGTATCTTGTCCATTGTTACGGTATTTTCAAGCTTTCCTCCACTCATGACCAAAGAAGTTGTTCCTGACAGAACGTTTGAGTTCACGTGTTCTCTGTCCTGGCTTCATTCGGGACGTCTATGTTAGTTCTTGTTGGTGATAACAGAATTCTCAGTATTTTTTTCTGTATAACCAAACATATGTGGATTCCAATAATAATTTTGTTTTTCATTAAATGTCCATAATTCTTTCCAATACGACAGGATAGGAAAGCGTAATAAATCTACGGTGCCTCCACGTGCCGTAGAGCTAATTGACTGGAGTGGCCAGTCTATAACGTGGAAACGGGTTCTAGACCGTGCGACTGAGTGAGTGCACGTGAGTCTAGACCATCCACTGCATCGGCGTTCAGCGACCATATCAATCATGACGACAGTAAGTATTAAGATACTATCAACCAACACAGAATTGGAGTCGTCAGTCGCTGGACACTTCGAGACTTGCCGAGGAGGGGATCTGAGCACCTATGGACACGTTCGGAGTGCAATAATGATGACCCGCTAATAACTCAATAACTCAATAAATAAAATTCGCAAACAGTTTTGTTTCAAATTCTTAGTATAATAATATCATAAACAGCTTTCCAAAAAATGAGGAAGATACTATGCAATCCATTTTTGACAAGCTGAGTTCATGTGAGGAGCTGGAATCCAACTCTGAGTGGGTCCTGATCGCAGAGAGAGAGGGGGGGAGAGAGAGTTCTTAAATGTTACGTAGAGCCAGTCTTAACATATGGATGCGAGTCATGGACAATAGGACAACAGACAAGAAAATCACTTGAGTCTGTAGAAATGTGGTTTTACAGAAGAATGTTGAGAATACCATGGACAGCTAAGAAGAGTAATGAAGAGGTTCTGAGAGAGGTCAAAGCAAAAAGAGAGCTAATTTCCAATGTTAGGAAGAGACAATCATCATTTTTTGGCCATGTAATGAGAAGAGAACAACTTGAATATATTGTGACAACTGGAAAAATTGAGGGACGAAGAGATAGAGGGAAGCAAAGAGAAAAAATAACAGACAGCTTAAGAGAGTGGCTTGGCAGAGGGTCAACAACAGAAATGATAAATAGCTGCCGAGATCGAAAGTTGTGGAGAGACATGATCACCTACGCCACTAGGCCCGGTACTTGATGATGATGAATATCCTGAATATTTTCTTTTTAGCTCTGATTTTATGTTTAAAAATGTCTTAAACTATTATTTTATGTTCATGACCTCACCAACTAAACCTGACATGAACACTTTGTGGCGACTGCACTGGGCTAGACTACCTACAAGAACGTCCTAGAAGTGGGATAACATCCTGAAAGATATCTTTTTAGATATGCCAAGTCTCGCTTTGACCTAACGTTAACGATTGTTTTTCTTTTAAATATTTTTTTTAATCATTTACTTTATATAAACAAATTTAGGAAAATCATTGAACAATCCAAATATATGCAACAATAACCCTGAAACATATTTTGAATTGTGTTAAAATATTATTTCACAATATTGATTTAATAATGTTATGTGTTAAGATTCATGATTGTATGAATCTTAAAACAGATAAAAACAGGTAAATGAATTTAAATGTTTAGGAACGATGTTGACCTCAGATGGAAGAGGTACAAAAGAGGTGAGAGGACAGAATAGCCCAAGCCATCTCAGTGAGTAGGGTACTTATTCCCATTTCAGGTGGATCAGTTTGTAAGCTTCAAGCTGCCTACGAACCAATGTTCACTGTATCCTCGAGCTGGCGCGTTACCACTAGGCCACTGGTGTTTTTAAGAAATTACGAGTACATAAACTGAATATATGAAGAAAAAACACCATCAGACAACATAGATCAGATAACGAAGGAAATAAACTATCGGACTTCATGAAACATAGGGAGAAGGAAATAAATTATCCGACTTCATGAAACATAGGGAGAAGGAAATAAACTATCGGACTTCACGAAACATAGGTATAAGGAAATAAACTATCGGATTTCATGAAACATAGGTATAAGGAAATAAACTATCGGATTTCATGAAACATAGGGAGAAGGAAATAAACTATCGGATTTCATGAAACATAGGGAGAAGGAAATAAACTATCGGATTTCATGAAACATAGGTATAAGGAAATAAACTATCGGACTTCACGAAACATAGGTAGAAGGAAATAAACTATCGGACTTCACGAAACATAGGTATAAGGAAATAAACTATCGGATTTCATGAAACATAGGTAGAAGGAAATAAACTATCGGATTTCATGAAACATAGGGAGAAGGAAATAAACTATCGGATTTCATGAAACATAAGTAGTATACAAGGGTCCATTTGACCCGTATTTAGGCGTAAATTAACAAAGATATATAGTAGGCGTATTTTACGCCTAATGTACACGAGAGACAAGGGGAGTTAAGCGGTCGTGCGGCGGGCGGTGTGACCCCTCGTGCGGTCGTCGTGTTGACCTCTAGGCCCGGTGACCCCGGAAGTGCCCTGTTTATGTTTGGTGTAGGCTGACTTTGGAGTTCTTTATGTACTTGAGCGATAGTGATAGGTTAGTAGATTATACAACATCAATGAAAAACGATCAATATAAAACAGAAGACAAAGATATATTTTATTCTTTATTATCTCAATAGGTGTATAACATACATTGATATCATATATCATTACAAACATATTCAGGACATTGAGTTAATATATAGTACAAGGATAACATTTATTTATAGCTATGTAGTTGGGTGCCTGCTTAGCTATGTGTCATAAATGAATGATAAGGGGTGAAACTGTTAGAGATTGCTGGGTAGTCTAAACTGGTAGTGTAAAGAGTTAAATATCTAAAGGCGTAGTCGAGACGTTATCAGTAGCTACCTTTCTTTTAATATAGAAATATGAAAGAGCATTTCTTGTTTGACTGTAGGAAAATATGGAATTATTTAAGACTTTGAAACCTACATTTTTCCCACCCTTAGCCTTTTGTGTGGCGAGAACCTCTAAAAACATATCTTTATCTAATTTGTTGTGTTGCTTGCTTAACCCTTTACAACTGATTTTATCGTAATCCCCACTACAATGGTACGTCTTACTACATAAACTAACAAGAGCTGTCCCTTCGTACTCTAGTTTAAAAAGACCTGGCGTTCGTTTTGTGTACGCTTTAACACTCTTACAGCTTATACAATCTGTCTTGCTAATATGTTCAGCGCAAAACTCGGCAGGAAACCAGTCTTTATATATACTATTAAACTCATCCCGCAGACCTGCCTTAACTATAGCCTCCAACTTAGGTGCACTTAAAGCCAAGTATAAACTATCAGTATCTGTTTCACATAACTGAAAGTTGGACCTATCTACAAACTTATCTAAGAACTCGAAATAAAAATCTAACATTCGAAGTTTTGCATATTGATACACGAAGAAACCGATTTGTAGAGGCAAGTCCCAAGCAGTTTTCTTTTTCTCCATCTCAATTTCAAAAAGATCTTCCCCTATTTCAGTCATCTTTTTAAACCGGGAACTATTAATCATTTTCGATATCTCACCCCCCTGAACGTACAAGACAGCGCTATGATTGGCCTTATTGGTTAGCGTCTTCCCGTAGGCTGAGTTTCCTAAGAGCTTCATTGTATCGCTTACTATAGATTGATTTTCATCTAGATCACCAGCCCTCCTAGCGTCAGAAACCATTTCGCCAAACTTTTTAAAACAACTAGACGGTTGATATTCTATCACTTGATAAATTTTTGTTACCACCAATCCGTGGTCTAAATACCATTTTAACAGTGGTGTTGCCAACACAATTTTTTCCCCGACATAACTACCTATTAGGGTGCGACGAGGGGTTGACAACAAGTTATGTTTGAGGGCATATTCACCCATAAACGGTCCAATATCAGCACGCGTGACGTCAATATTTTTGAAAATTGGAGTCATCTCACTGAAATATTCCTTCAGGCAGTCGGGGACGTGTAGATCACATTCCACTAAACCAAAACATGTCCCATCTGAAATAGAAGCCAGAATCTGTTTATCACTGAGAGGGAGCCCTTCTTTAGAGTAAGAGGGTCTAGCGCGAGGGATGGCTTTAGAAAGGAAAGCCCTAATGCTTGGGTCAGACTTTTTCAGAGCCTGCCACTCACATTCCCACATAACTTCTACTGGGACTTTGACCTCCTCAGTTAGATAGGTGTGTATCTCACATGTTTTTTCAAACAGCTCGAACAAGGGCTTATTATTAACAGGGTTTCTATCTTTATCTTTGGTGAGGGGACAGTCTTTATGACCATGGTACATACAACCATGAAAATTATAACCTCTTCTATTGGATTTATCCCACCCATCCACAGGGATATTTCTATCACCTAACCGAAACTCCCTCCCATTAAACTGAGTTTTCAACTCCACCCCTTTCTGGTGGGCGACCCACGTTAGCCACTCTCTACTTTGTTGGACATAATAGTTATCTTTTTCGACCCTAAACCCGGTCTCCATTCTTCTAATAATTGGATAATCTGTTGGCATGGGACATTTGATGCTATAGAGCAGGAGAGGGGCACGTGTTTAGCTACAAAGGTAGTCGAGTACGTCTCTTTGGGAACATTCCTACTATCAAAGTAACATTCATAATCGAATGTCGCCCTGAATGGGTAAATAAAACATTCTGGAGTACTGATCCCTTCAGCGCTGATCGCGTCCCATACACTTTCAGGTGAAGAGTAAACACCACCTTTATATGTCTCTACAGTCATATCCCCATTACAAGTTTTTTCGTGCCTATCCATACGCCCAAACTTTTTCCACAATTTTCCACATTTTCCACAAGAAAAGCTTTTACTAGCCCTAGAAAGATCGTTTATATAAAAGAAGTGGTTTTTGTAAAGTAAAAGACGGAGAGTTTCGCTATAACTACTGCCACTTCTCAGGACAATACGCAAGGCTTGTTCAGAATCAAACTCAAAAATATCTAGGTTTACTGAAAAACAACTTTCTAAGAGAGACATTTCGGCAAGAGTTACACCGGGAAAGATACTTAACATTAGAGACGGGTTAAACTGTTTGAAAAGTAGTCTCGACGCCTTCCTAACACCATCAACAGAGGCACCTCTATGGATGGCTAGACAACGGAAGAAACAGAGATTATCATTGTAAACTTTAGAATTGGAGTCGGTTTGAAGGGTATTAATACCTTGATTTGATGCAATGTAGGGTGGGATATCTAGCAGACACCCTATAGGATAATCTTGAAGTTTATAAACATAAACACTCGTACTGACTAATGCTTCTAAGGTATATTTGGTTGTCTCCCTGTTTTTATTTGCATACCCTAATATATCACTTTCATTTAATCTATCAACAAATGTTTCAAAATCGTATCTGTTGTTAACTAACATGGGTTTGTCTAAGCCTGTCGCATTATTTGAGCTGGCGTGAAAGTAACGCAGCCCCTGTGTCTCCCTATGTCTTAAGACCAGATGATGACTATAATTCACCTTGAAACGCTTTTTCTGGGCTTGAAAAATTGGGTTTATAAGGGTCTTCCAATCTATAGGAGTATCAGGCTGATGGAATATAGTATACGTGTCCATGTATTTGTTCCTACGTTCGTGTGTTCTAATAGCTAACCAGTTGTTCTTATATATCTTCCTAATATCTTGAGGTAACTTATTTAAAGAGTCCATTTCATTAATAAGTCTTGGTCTCTTTGAGGGGTCTTGAGTCGAACTCTTTACTGCCCGCTTGCGTGAGGTTGTCGATACTTGTGGACATGCTGGTGATGCAGGAACTACTGATACAAGAGATGCAGAATGCTCTGTCTTAATATGTCTGGCAAGGTTGTCTGCTCTATTATAAACTCGTTCACAAACAGCACACTTGTATGCCTGACGCACATGTACACTAGCAAAGTGTCGTTTTATGTCCCAGCTCCGGGTGAAAGTTTTGGAGCAGAGATGACAAGTGTTAGACATCTGTAGAAAAGAAATTGAAACATTACAACTAAAGAATAAAGAACAGTAAACATTACAAGGAAAGAAAACCAGTAAATGTAATCAACGACACTCACAAATTGTCGAAATTAGGTTACTAAAGTATCATACTATAATATTAAAGAACTAAGATAACACTTACTTTTACGTGTCTGAAGGCGCGAGCCACAACCGCCCGCAACAACTGTAATCGTATATCTGATTACAAGCTTCTCAGATATATACACTTGAAACACCGGAAGTGTTACTAAAAATAGAACTGACCTCTGAGGCAATACCGATGTGTTACTAAAAATAGTTTTTGACCGCTGACGCAATGCCCGTGGAGTTTCTAAAAATAGATTTTGACGTATGATGGCAATTTTATGATTTTACCTCCTGACCGTTTTTGGTGACTACGCCCCTGAATTCGACGAAAAGCGTAAATTTTCACGCTAGGCATACCCCACACTTTATTTTAGACATCCCCATTGCAAAAATTTACATTAAAAACCAATTTTAGGATTTTACCCACTTATCATTTTTTGAGGGTTACGCCCATAGAATTGATAAAAATCGTAAATTTAACACGTAGGCTTACCTAAAACTTTATTTTAGACATCCCCACACCAAAAATTTACTTAAAAATCACTTTTGAAATTGTAACCCCCCTTACCATTTTTGAGGGTTACGCCCCTGAAATCGATAAAATTCGTTAATTTAGCACGTAGGCTTACCGAAAACTTTATTTTAGACATCCCCACACCAAAAATTTACTTAAAAATCACTTTTGAAATTGTAACCCCCCTTACCATTTTTGAGGGTTACGCCCCTGAAATCGAGAAAATTCGTTAAATAAGCACGTAGGCTTACCTAAAACTTTATTTTAGACATCCCCACACCAAAAATTAACTTAAAAATCACTTTTGAAATTGTTACCCCCCTCCTAATTTTTGAGGGTTACGCCCCTGAAATCTATAAAAAATTGAAATATAACCTCAAGGCAAACCTCCCACATAATTTTTGACACCCCTACATATCAAATTCCATAAAAAAAACAACAAAAAGCTAGTAGTGATGGTGGCTGTGAACTCAACAGAAAAGTGGAATAACATGCACCGAAATACAATAGATTTGGCACCGAAACTGTTTCGGTGCCAAAACATGCACGAGAAGTAGTATGTTAGGGTTCACAGCCACCATCACTACTAGCTTTTTGTTGTTTTTTTTATGGAATTTGATATGTAGGGGTGTCAAAAATTATGTGGGAGGTATGCCTTGAGGTTATATTTCAATTTTTTATAGATTTCAGGGGCGTAACCCTCAAAAATTTTAAGGGGGGTAACAATTTCAAAGTGATTTTTAAGTTAATTTTTGGTGTGGGGATGTCTAAAATAAAGTTTTAGGTAAGCCTACGTGCTAAATTAACGAATTTTCTCGATTTCAGGGGCGTAACCCTCAAAAATGGTAAGGGGGGTTACAATTTCAAAAGTGATTTTTAAGTAAATTTTTGGTGTGGGGATGTCTAAAATAAAGTTTTCGGTAAGCCTACGTGCTAAATTAACGAATTTTATCGATTTCAGGGGCGTAACCCTCAAAAATGGTAAGGGGGGTTACAATTTCAAAAGTGATTTTTAAGTAAATTTTTGGTGTGGGGATGTCTAAAATAAAGTTTTAGGTAAGCCTACGTGTTAAATTTACGATTTTTATCAATTCTATGGGCGTAACCCTCAAAAAATGATAAGTGGGTAAAATCCTAAAATTGGTTTTTAATGTAAATTTTTGCAATGGGGATGTCTAAAATAAAGTGTGGGGTATGCCTAGCGTGAAAATTTACGCTTTTCGTCGAATTCAGGGGCGTAGTCACCAAAAACGGTCAGGAGGTAAAATCATAAAATTGCCATCATACGTCAAAATCTATTTTTAGAAACTCCACGGGCATTGCGTCAGCGGTCAAAAACTATTTTTAGTAACACATCGGTATTGCCTCAGAGGTCAGTTCTATTTTTAGTAACACTTCCGGTGTTTCAAGTGTATATATCTGAGAAGCTTGTAATCAGATATACGATTACAGTTGTTGCGGGCGGTTGTGGCTCGCGCCTTCAGACACGTAAAAGTAAGTGTTATCTTAGTTCTTTAATATTATAGTATGATACTTTAGTAACCTAATTTCGACAATTTGTGAGTGTCGTTGATTACATTTACTGGTTTTCTTTCCTTGTAATGTTTACTGTTCTTTATTCTTTAGTTGTAATGTTTCAATTTCTTTTCTACAGATGTCTAACACTTGTCATCTCTGCTCCAAAACTTTCACCCGGAGCTGGGACATAAAACGACACTTTGCTAGTGTACATGTGCGTCAGGCATACAAGTGTGCTGTTTGTGAACGAGTTTATAATAGAGCAGACAACCTTGCCAGACATATTAAGACAGAGCATTCTGCATCTCTTGTATCAGTAGTTCCTGCATCACCAGCATGTCCACAAGTATCGACAACCTCACGCAAGCGGGCAGTAAAGAGTTCGACTCAAGACCCCTCAAAGAGACCAAGACTTATTAATGAAATGGACTCTTTAAATAAGTTACCTCAAGATATTAGGAAGATATATAAGAACAACTGGTTAGCTATTAGAACACACGAACGTAGGAACAAATACATGGACACGTATACTATATTCCATCAGCCTGATACTCCTATAGATTGGAAGACCCTTATAAACCCAATTTTTCAAGCCCAGAAAAAGCGTTTCAAGGTGAATTATAGTCATCATCTGGTCTTAAGACATAGGGAGACACAGGGGCTGCGTTACTTTCACGCCAGCTCAAATAATGCGACAGGCTTAGACAAACCCATGTTAGTTAACAACAGATACGATTTTGAAACATTTGTTGATAGATTAAATGAAAGTGATATATTAGGGTATGCAAATAAAAACAGGGAGACAACCAAATATACCTTAGAAGCATTAGTCAGTACGAGTGTTTATGTTTATAAACTTCAAGATTATCCTATAGGGTGTCTGCTAGATATCCCACCCTACATTGCATCAAATCAAGGTATTAATACCCTTCAAACCGACTCCAATTCTAAAGTTTACAATGATAATCTCTGTTTCTTCCGTTGTCTAGCCATCCATAGAGGTGCCTCTGTTGATGGTGTTAGGAAGGCGTCGAGACTACTTTTCAAACAGTTTAACCCGTCTCTAATGTTAAGTATCTTTCCCGGTGTAACTCTTGCCGAAATGTCTCTCTTAGAAAGTTGTTTTTCAGTAAACCTAGATATTTTTGAGTTTGATTCTGAACAAGCCTTGCGTATTGTCCTGAGAAGTGGCAGTAGTTATAGCGAAACTCTCCGTCTTTTACTTTACAAAAACCACTTCTTTTATATAAACGATCTTTCTAGGGCTAGTAAAAGCTTTTCTTGTGGAAAATGTGGAAAATTGTGGAAAAAGTTTGGGCGTATGGATAGGCACGAAAAAACTTGTAATGGGGATATGACTGTAGAGACATATAAAGGTGGTGTTTACTCTTCACCTGAAAGTGTATGGGACGCGATCAGCGCTGAAGGGATCAGTACTCCAGAATGTTTTATTTACCCATTCAGGGCGACATTCGATTATGAATGTTACTTTGATAGTAGGAATGTTCCCAAAGAGACGTACTCGACTACCTTTGTAGCTAAACACGTGCCCCTCTCCTGCTCTATAGCATCAAATGTCCCATGCCAACAGATTATCCAATTATTAGAAGAATGGAGACCGGGTTTAGGGTCGAAAAAGATAACTATTATGTCCAACAAAGTAGAGAGTGGCTAACGTGGGTCGCCCACCAGAAAGGGTGGAGTTGAAAACTCAGTTTAATGGGAGGGAGTTTCGGTTAGGTGATAGAAATATCCCTGTGGATGGGTGGGATAAATCCAATAGAAGAGGTTATAATTTTCATGGTTGTATGTACCATGGTCATAAAGACTGTCCCCTCACCAAAGATAAAGATAGAAACCCTGTTAATAATAAGCCCTTGTTCGAGCTGTTTGAAAAAACATGTGAGATACACACCTATCTAACTGAGGAGGTCAAAGTCCCAGTAGAAGTTATGTGGGAATGTGAGTGGCAGGCTCTGAAAAAGTCTGACCCAAGCATTAGGGCTTTCCTTTCTAAAGCCATCCCTCGCGCTAGACCCTCTTACTCTAAAGAAGGGCTCCCTCTCAGTGATAAACAGATTCTGGCTTCTATTTCAGATGGGACATGTTTTGGTTTAGTGGAATGTGATCTACACGTCCCCGACTGCCTGAAGGAATATTTCAGTGAGATGACTCCAATTTTCAAAAATATTGACGTCACGCGTGCTGATATTGGACCGTTTATGGGTGAATATGCCCTCAAACATAACTTGTTGTCAACCCCTCGTCGCACCCTAATAGGTAGTTATGTCGGGGAAAAAATTGTGTTGGCAACACCACTGTTAAAATGGTATTTAGACCACGGATTGGTGGTAACAAAAATTTATCAAGTGATAGAATATCAACCGTCTAGTTGTTTTAAAAAGTTTGGCGAAATGGTTTCTGACGCTAGGAGGGCTGGTGATCTAGATGAAAATCAATCTATAGTAAGCGATACAATGAAGCTCTTAGGAAACTCAGCCTACGGGAAGACGCTAACCAATAAGGCCAATCATAGCGCTGTCTTGTACGTTCAGGGGGGTGAGATATCGAAAATGATTAATAGTTCCCGGTTTAAAAAGATGACTGAAATAGGGGAAGATCTTTTTGAAATTGAGATGGAGAAAAAGAAAACTGCTTGGGACTTGCCTCTACAAATCGGTTTCTTCGTGTATCAATATGCAAAACTTCGAATGTTAGATTTTTATTTCGAGTTCTTAGATAAGTTTGTAGATAGGTCCAACTTTCAGTTATGTGAAACAGATACTGATAGTTTATACTTGGCTTTAAGTGCACCTAAGTTGGAGGCTATAGTTAAGGCAGGTCTGCGGGATGAGTTTAATAGTATAATAAAGACTGGTTTCCTGCCGAGTTTTGCGCTGAACATATTAGCAAGACAGATTGTATAAGCTGTAAGAGTGTTAAAGCGTACACAAAACGAACGCCAGGTCTTTTTAAACTAGAGTACGAAGGGACAGCTCTTGTTAGTTTATGTAGTAAGACGTACCATTGTAGTGGGGATTACGATAAAATCAGTTGTAAAGGGTTAAGCAAGCAACACAACAAATTAGATAAAGATATGTTTTTAGAGGTTCTCGCCACACAAAAGGCTAAGGGTGGGAAAAATGTAGGTTTCAAAGTCTTAAATAATTCCATATTTTCCTACAGTCAAACAAGAAATGCTCTTTCATATTTCTATATTAAAAGAAAGGTAGCTACTGATAACGTCTCGACTACGCCTTTAGATATTTAACTCTTTACACTACCAGTTTAGACTACCCAGCAATCTCTAACAGTTTCACCCCTTATCATTCATTTATGACACATAGCTAAGCAGGCACCCAACTACATAGCTATAAATAAATGTTATCCTTGTACTATATATTAACTCAATGTCCTGAATATGTTTGTAATGATATATGATATCAATGTATGTTATACACCTATTGAGATAATAAAGAATAAAATATATCTTTGTCTTCTGTTTTATATTGATCGTTTTTCATTGATGTTGTATAATCTACTAACCTATCACTATCGCTCAAGTACATAAAGAACTCCAAAGTCAGCCTACACCAAACATAAACAGGGCACTTCCGGGGTCACCGGGCCTAGAGGTCAACACGACGACCGCACGAGGGGTCACACCGCCCGCCGCACGACCGCTTAACTCCCCTTGTCTCTCGTGTACATTAGGCGTAAAATACGCCTACTATATATCTTTGTTAATTTACGCCTAAATACGGGTCAAATGGACCCTTGTATACTACTAACATAGGGAGAAGGAAATAAACTATCGGATTTCATGAAACATAGGTATAAGGAAATAAACTTTCGGATTTCATGAAACATAGGTATAAGGAAATAAACTATCGGATTTCATGAAACATAGGTATAAGGAAATAAACTATCGGACTTCACGAAACATAGGGAGAAGGAAATAAACTATCGGACTACATATCTTTATCCATGTCTCTATGGTTATGGTTATGGTAGGCCCCGGTATCACTGCAAACGAATTAAAATCCATAATTGCTCAACTGCCCGTGCCAGTCTCTATTTACTTCTATCTTTTCCCGTCTCTATTTCCCTCTATCCATGCCTCTATTTACTTCTATCTTTTCCCGTCTCTATTTCCCTCTATCCATGCCTCTATTTACCTCTATATTTTCCCATCTCTATTTCCCTCTATCCATGCCTCTATTTACTTCTATGTTTTCCTGTCTCTATTTCCCTCTATCCATGCCTCTATTTACTTCTATCTTTTCCAGTCTCTATTTCCCTCAACCCATGCCTCTATTTACTTCTATGTTTTCTAGTCTCTATTTCCCTCTATCCATGCCTCTATTTACTTCTATGTTTTCCTGTCTCTATTTCCCTCTACCCATGCCTCTATTTACTTCTATGTTTTCCCGTCTCTATTTCCCTCTACCCATGCCTCTAATTACTTCTATCTTTTCCCGTCTCTATTTCCCTCTACCCATGCCTCTATTTACTTCTATGTTTTCCCGTCTCTATTTCCCTCTACCCATGCCTCTATTTACTTCTATGTTTTCCCGTCTCTATTTCCCTCTACCCATGCCTCTAATTACTTCTATCTTTTCCCGTCTCTATTTCCCTCTACCCATGCCTCTAATTACTTCTATCTTTTCCTGTCTCTATTTCCCTCTACCCATGCCTCTATTTACTTCTATGTTTTCCCGTCTCTATTTCCCTCTATCCATGCCTCTATTTACTTCTATGTTTTCCTGTCTCTATTTCCCTCTACCTATGCCTCTATTTACTTCTATGTTTTCCCGTCTCTATTTCCCTCTACCCATGCCTCTATTTACTTCTATGTTTTCCTGTCTCTATTTCCCTCTATCGAGGCCTCTATTTACCTCTATCTTTTCCCGTCTCTATTTCCCCCTATCCATGCCTCTATTTACCTCTATCTTTTCCCGTCTCTATTTCCCTCTATCCATGCCTCTATTTACTTCTATGTTTTCCTGTCTCTATTTCCCTCTATCCATGCCTCTATTTACCTCTATCTTTTCCCGTCTCTATTTCCCTCTATCCATGCCTCTATTTACTTCTATGTTTTGCTGTCTCTATTTCCCTCTATCCATGCCTCTATTTACCTCTATCTTTTCCCGTCTCTATTTCCCTCTATCCATGCCTCTATTTACTTCTATGTTTTCCTGTCTCTATTTCCCTCTACCCATGCCTCTATTTACCTCTATCTTTTCCCGTCTCTATTTCCCTCTATCCATGCCTCTATTTACTTCTGTTTTCCTGTCTCTATTTCCCTCTATCCATGCCTCTATTTACTTCTATGTTTTGCTGTCTCTATTTCCCTCTATCCATGCCTCTATTTACTTCTATCTTTTCCCGTCTCTATTTCCCTCTATCCATGCCTCTATTTACTTCTATGTTTTCCTGTCTCTATTTCCCTCTACCCATGCCTCTATTTACTTCTATGTTTTCCCGTCTCTATTTCCCTCTATCCATGCCTCTATTTACTTCTATGTTTTCCCGTCTCTATTTCCCTCTATCCATGCCTCTATTTACTTCTATGTTTTCCTGTCTCTATTTCCCTCTATCCATGCCTCTATTTACCTCTATTTTTTCCCGTCTCTATTTCCCTCTATCCATGGCACTATTTACTTCTATGTTTTCCTGTCTCTATTTCCCTCTATCCATGGCACTATTTACTTCTATGTTTTCCTGTCTCTATTTCCCTCTATCCATGACACTATTTACTTCTATGTTTTCCCGTCTCTATTTCCCTCTATCCATGCCTCTATTTACTTCTATCTTTTCCCGTCCCTATTTCCCTCTATCCATGTCTCTATTTACTTCTAATTTTTCACGTCTCTATTTCCCTCTATCCATGTCTCTATTTAATTCTATCTTTTCCCGTCCCTATTTCCTTCTATCCATGTCTCTATTTACTTCTATCGTTTCTAGTTCATACAAAGGTTACCAGCTTCCATTTCCAGATGACATGATCAAGGAAGGTAACTCCTTTTTTTCCTAAAGCACGTCAGCAGTTCTCTATGTTCTGGGTTCCTTCAAGACATCCCCATCCCTCTTTTTACCTGTCGATTGGATTCTCTATATTTTTCTGTAGAGTCACTGTTATTGTTGTGTCCAGTTATCTTTTAGTTCATTAATTAATTGCCCATGATTCACTTCAGTGTGACATCATTCAACAATAATAGGAATGTAAATTTATCAAACACGTCACAACGAAATTATAATATGTCATTCATATTTAAGAAAGTACAAGATTTCATAATTTGTAATAAACCTCTGGCTCCAAACTGAGTTTGACAGACACGAAAGGAGTCAGCGGTCAGCCAAAAGGTAACGAGAATACAATCAAATGGTACAGGATGATAAGACTTTGTTGAGGGACAAAGATCTACGCCAGTCAGAGAAATGTAGAAGAAAGCGGAAACCAGCGTGAACATCGCCTCAAAACAAAGAAGATCAAAGAGATGTACAAACAAAACAATCGACTTTTTTGTGAACTTTGCACGTATTCAACACATTTATTGCAAGCTCATCTGTAACAGATTGACAGTTATAATGCTCAAATCCCAACATATACTCTAGTCAGCAGTTCATATCTCTCTGTATTATATTTAAACATTGCAGTAATTAACTTTCCTATGATCTAAATTCAGAATTAAGAGAATTGCATGTTCATGCCGACTGACTAATCCTTTATGACCAGGGTAATTTGCATTCAATGCTCGTGCATGTTATATATGTTCTTTAGCACGCCATTACACACACCTACTAGATTACACCTAACCCACTTTTGCAAACATGAAAATGACACCAATTTAAATAACAGCTATTTCAAACATATGAAAAAGATACCAATTTAAATGACAGCTATTTCAAACATATGAAAATGGCACAATTTTGAATGACAGCTATTTCAAACATGAAAATGACACCAATTTAAATGACAGCTATTTCAAACATATGAAAATGACACCAATTTAAATGACAGGCTATGTCAAACATATGAAAATGACACCAATTTAAATGACAGCTATTTCAAACACAGCAAAAAAAAAAAAATAACGTTTACTCCTGCCCCTGTCAAACAACTGATGGCCCTGGTATTCAAAACTTCACATCTTGATATCCTAACATACCTCACCCTCACCTCACCGTTGTCCTTTATCCTTTTCTGCTTTCTTTTCAAAAACAAGACTGCTATTTTCGTCTAGATCGTCGCTACATAGGTTTTGTTCAAACTCTACAGCATTCAAATTGATGCCAATACTGGTATGTTCTCAATGAGCTGTCAGTCTAGCCTCTAGCTTTAACAACAACGATGCCACTGCTGGTATGTTCTCAATGAGATGTCAGTCTAGCCACTAGCTTCAACAACAACGATGCCACTGCTGGTATGCTCTCAATGAGATGTCAGTCTAGCCACTAGCTTCAACAACAACGATGCCACTGCTGGTATGCTCTCAATGAGATGTCAGTCTAGCCACTAGCTTCAACAACAACGATGCCACTGCTGGTATGTTCTCAATGAGATGTCAGTCTAGCCTTTAGCTTCAACAACAACGATGCCACTGCTGGTATGCTCTCAATGAGATGTCAGTCTAGCCACTAGCTTCAACAACAACGATGCCACTGCTGGTATGCTCTCAATGAGATGTCAGTCTAGCCACTAGCTTCAACAACAACGATGCCACTGCTGGTATGCTCTCAATGAGATGTCAGTCTAGCCACTAGCTTCAACAACAACGATGCCACTGCTGGTATGCTCTCAATGAGATGTCAGTCTAGCCTCTAGCTTCAACAACAACGATGCCACTGCTGGTATGCTCTCAATGAGATGTCAGTCTAGCCACTAGCTTCAACAACAACGATGCCACTGCTGGTATGCTCTCAATGAGATGTCAGTCTAGCCACTAGCTTCAACAACAACGATGCCACTGCTGGTATGCTCTCAATGAGATGTCAGTCTAGCCACAAGCTTCAACAACAACAACGATGCCACTGCTGGTATGCTCTCAATGAGATGTCAGTCTAGCCACAAGCTTCAACAACAACAACGATGACACTGCTGGTATGCTCTCAATGAGATGTCAGTCTAGCCACTAGCTTCAACAACAACGATGCCACTGCTGGTATGTTCTCAATGAGATGTCAGTCTAGCCTTTAGCTTCAACAACAACGATGCCACTGCTGGTATGCTCTCAATGAGATGTCAGTCTAGCCACTAGCTTCAACAACAACGATGCCACTGCTGGTATGCTCTCAATGAGATGTCAGTCTAGCCACTAGCTTCAACAACAACGATGCCACTGCTGGTATGCTCTCAATGAGATGTCAGTCTAGCCACTAGCTTCAACAACAACGATGCCACTGCTGGTATGCTCTCAATGAGATGTCAGTCTAGCCTCTAGCTTCAACAACAACGATGCCACTGCTGGTATGCTCTCAATGAGATGTCAGTCTAGCCACTAGCTTCAACAACAACGATGCCACTGCTGGTATGCTCTCAATGAGATGTCAGTCTAGCCACTAGCTTCAACAACAACGATGCCACTGCTGGTATGCTCTCAATGAGATGTCAGTCTAGCCACAAGCTTCAACAACAACAACGATGCCACTGCTGGTATGCTCTCAATGAGATGTCAGTCTAGCCACAAGCTTCAACAACAACAACGATGACACTGCTGGTATGTTCTCAATGAGCTGTCAGTCTAGCCACAAGCTTCAACAACAACAAAGATGCCACTGCTGGTATGTTCTCAATGAGCTGTCAGTCTAGCCACTAGCTTCAACAATAACAAAAATGCCTCTGCTGGTATGTTCTCAATGCGCTGTTAGTCTAGCCACAAGCTTCAACAACAACAAAGATGCCACTACTGGTATGTTCTCAATGAGCTGTCAGTCTAGCCACAAGCTTCAACAACAACAAAGATGCCACTGCTGGTATGTTCTCAATGAGCTGTCAGTCTAGCCACAAGCTTCAACAACAACAAAGATGCCACTGCTGGTATGTTCTCAATGAGCTGTCAGTCTAGCCACAAGCTTCAACAACAACAAAGATGCCACTGCTGGTATGTTCTCAATGAGATGTCAGTCTAGCCACAAGCTTCAACAACAACAACGTGGCCACTGCTGGTATGTTCTCAATGAGATGTTGGTCTAGCCACTAGCTTAAACGGCAACCATCTTTACGCCATTATCCCATGTTCCCTGAGGTAGGCCAGGAGGACTGAATGGATCAGAGAATAGAGGCCGCCTAACTAGTGTAATCGCCACGAGGTATTCGGGTTTTTTTTCTCGTTCGACAGCTTTTACCTCTGACGAAGTCCCTAGAGACTATGAACTGAATTTTGCGTGTTAATCCATTTTTCCCTGGCAGCCGTGTGCACAGGGGTCCCTCGCCACACAGGCAGATAACTCCGACTTCGGAGGTACTCATATTTTTTTTCCGTCGATGAGTAATTGACGTTTCAAGCCGGGCCTCGCTGCTGGGACAGGGGTGGTTGCCGCAGAGAGAAATCATAAATAAAAATCCCAACCAACCGGGATATGAACCCACAACCTCTCTGTCTCGAGGCCGGCGTCAAAAAAAAAAACCTGACGTGAAACCGCTTTCTCCTAGTTTGGAGCACGACAATCGCCAAGGCTTATGAGATAAAATTTTTTTTTTTTTTTTTTATGTTAGCCTTCCAGGTAAGAAAATCATAAATATCATCATCATATGGCATACCGGTTGGCGTAGGCGAGCGTGTCCTTCAACAATTTTCTTTCATCAGTGCATCGTATCAATTCTGTTGTTGACTGTTTTCTGTGTCATGACATCAAACTATCGAATTATTTTCTCCTTTTGCCGTCCACGATCTCTCTTTCCCTGTATTTTGCCAGTTGTAACTAAAGTATTCTAACTTTCCTCTTCTCATGATGTGCCCGAAAAATGTCGATTTTTTCTTTCTGATGTTACTTAGGTTATCCTATTTTTGTGTTGGCCTCTTTGAGAATTTACTTGTTTGTCTTTTAGCTATCCTAGGAACTCTTAACCTTCTTCCCAAGTCCCAACTCTCTGACTTCTAACCGTTTTATTGTTTGTTTGCCTACTGTCCATGATTCTCATAGTTGAACAAAGTTACTACAATGAGGTCTTTATTTTAAGAATTGTTGAGATTATGAAAGAAAGATAACAGAATGATAAGTATGGTCATGAAGGTGAACAAGGAGTAGGGAGCGTCTTAACAAGCCTAAGAGTGCAGTGATTAAACATTTTAAAATAGCAACTGTCAAATAGTGCAGAAATATGTCACGGACACTCAATAGCTCAGTACCGCAATATTGACGTTACTTAACTGACGTTCACGTTCTGAAGTAACTTCGCAGTTTTCATGAAAAGACTTGACCTGAAGGCACGAAAACTTTGGTCAGACATTTCTTTGTGAAGTATTGGGTTATTATTTGTATGCGAATTTCGACAGAAAGTTTTGTGAACTTTCGTGAATGTCGTGTTGGTGAAATGGGTGGAGAGAGATGACAAGGTGGGAACGAGTGTTGCTGTAAGGTCCAAGTTTTGAATGTTTTATTTTACTAACACACAAGTTGTTTTTTTTTATGTTGCAGGAATTTATTTTCCAAACACAGTGGAAACATTTTGGGAAGTGTGACACTGCATGGGCGGAAGTGTAAACAAGTTTTAAGAGGCTGGTACAAGTACGATGTATTGTTTTAAAAATGTTATTGAAAGCCCTAATATCGTTCCAGTCTTCAGTTGTTTAGAAACCCAAGGTTTGCTTACATCTCGGAGAAACATAAACCCAAGGTTTGCTTACATCTCGGTATTATCGTCCCTCTTTTTCAGAAAGAAATAGCAGCACACGTATCTTTTTATTTCTCACGTGAATGCCTGGTCAGTGTGATATATAGCTGGTCAGCACGCCCACTTATTTTAAGTCTAGCCAGAAGCTGACCAAGATCTGGACCGCAGGGAAGTGACCTTTATTTCCTTTCTTGAATTATTATCGCCATGTAGTTAGATTTGTGTATTATCCTTATATATATGTATATGTTGTTGTTGTTTGTTGTTCCAGCTGAAGGCCTACTTGGCTGAACCGTCGACTTTTGTGTTGTTACTTACCTACGTAAAGCTGTAACCTACCACTTGTTTCTGCTTTTTAAAGAAAATTGTCATTATCATCAACTTTACAGCAGCTACGCATCTCAATGCATCTTGGTGCATCATGGTGCATCTTGGTGCATTTTGGTGCATCTTGGTGCATCTCAATGCATCTTGGTACATCTTGGTGCATCTCAATGCATCTTGGTGCATCTTGGTGCATCTTGGTGCATCTTGGTGCATCTTGGTGCATCTTGATGTCTTGACTCCAGGACACGTACACCTTTTGTCATACAATATTTGAAACGGTAGCTTCTGTGCTGTTGATTACCTAATACTACATTTGATGGCAGAGATAAATGGCTCTCTCGACATCTCTTAGTTTGGTATGCGAGTAAGGTATTAAACTGTAATGTTTTGTGTCACAGCTCTCTCGACATCTCTTAGTGTGGTATGGGAATAAGGTATTACACTGTATTGTTTTGTGCCACAGCATTTGGGTTCAGGAGGCCAGTGCTTTTTCTAGTTGTTATTTCTCTCGTAAACTCACTGAGTAATGCACTCGTTTTAATTTAGCTGGGTACACAATATCAAACTGCGATAAAACTTATGTTCACTATGTTATTAAGTTATTGAGTTATTAACGGGTCATCATCACTGCACTCCGAACATGTCCATAAGTGCTCAGATCCCCTCCTCTGCAAGTCTCGAAGTGTCCAGCGACTGACGACTCCAGTTCTGTGTTGGTTGATTAATCTTCTTACACGCCCACAAAGTTTCTCATTTCTGGCTGTGCCCATCTTATAGTTCACTGTGTTGCCAAGCCAGAACGCTGTCATTACGCCACTGAAACTTCACTACACCACCGATACTCCACTACACCACCGATACTCCACTACACCACCGATACTCCACTACACCACCGATACTCCACTACACCACCGATACTCCACTATACCATGGAAACTTCACTACACCACATTGAAAGGTAATAGCTGATATGATATAACACCGAAATGTAATAAGTTATGTGATATAACATTGAAATGTAATAAGTTATGTGGTATAACATCGAAAGGTAACAGTTGATATGATATAACATCGAAAGGTAACAGCTAATATGATATAACATCGTAAGGTAACAGCTGATATGATATAACATCGAAAGGTAACAGCTGATATGATATAACATCGTAAGGTAACAGCTGATATGATATAACATCGAAAGGTAATAGCTGATATGATATAACATCGAAAGGTAACAGCTGATATGATATAACATCGTAAGGTAATAGCTGATATGATATAACATCGAAAGGTAATAGCTGATATGATATAACATCGAAAGGTAATAGCTGATATGATATAACATCGAAAGGTAACAGCTGATATGATATAACATCGAAAGGTAACAGCTGATATGATATAACATCGAAAGGTAATAGCTGATACAATATAACATCGAAAGGTAATAGCTGATACAATATAACATCGAAAGGTAATAGCTGATATGATATAACATCGAAAGGTAATAGCTGATATGATATAACATCGAAAGGTAATAGCTGATATAATATAACATCGAAAGGTAATAGCTGATATAATATAACATCGAAAGGTAATAGCTGATATAATATAACATCGAAAGGTAATAGCTGATATAATATAACATCGAAAGGTAATAGCTAATTAGCTCGATGGCAGCTCTGGCACTAAGTGTGGCTTTACTTTCGACAAAGATGACATCGCAAAGTTTGTTCTTCGTTCCTTAAAAGAAGAAGAGGAGAATGAGAGATGAATATATTGAGAGACTGAGGAGCCTAAATGTGGAAATGGGATATGGTCGATCTTGAGAGCTTAGTGGCAAAAGCAGATGTATCTACAATCAACACCTTAACAGGAACAATCAGTGTGTATAGGCTTCAAGAATCCCGGGAATGGCGGTGGAGCGGGTATGGGGATGCCCCTGCTTCAGTGAAACTCATCCCATGGGTACTGATGTATTCCCATGATAGCAGAAATGACAGAAGTAAGTAGAGTAAAAGGCCTCATTTCACAATGTGATGTACAGGGAATATAGTTTTAGTGCCCTTGTATGTTTTGTTTTATAGACCTTCGGCACATTATTTTTGCAATAATGAGGTCGGTATTACGCTCGTCCCGCATTACTTTCCCAGAAAAAAAAAATCCGGTAATCATTTATGGTTGGGTAAACCTGGAAACCATCGAGTGGGATTGAACCCGACCTCTTATCCTTTGTAGTCCTGGTCACTAACCATCGAGCTATCGCGGCTCCCTGAAAAAAATAATAATAATAAAAGTATAATAATTTTGAACTAGGAGAAATGGAAATCAAAATAAAAATAAACCCGAAGTCATTTTTAAGAGAAGTACAAGAGAAATATTTGGATGACTCTTTCTTGGAATACTTATTCTGAGCCATACAAACATCCAGCCAAAGAGTTCCCTTCCCTTGACCTAAACATCATGAATGATGGGACCTGCTGTGGTAGATTATTATGTTTCTCTACAACGTTCTAGATCCACGATTGGTTGTCATTTCTCTTGTTGACTTCCTACTAAACTAAAGCTGACTGCTATGTCTCCTTTAATCTCGTTTGCCCCCTCTATTTTCCCTGTTGTATCACTGAATATTAAAGCTGTCCCATGCTATGTCTCCTTCCATCTCGTTTGCCCCCTCTATTTTCCCTGTTGTATCACTGAATATTAAAGCAGCCCCATGCTATGTCTTCTTCCATCTCGTTTTCCCCACTATTTTCCCTGTTGTATCACTGAATATTAAAGCTGTCCCATGCTATGTCTCCTTCCATCTAGTTTCCCCTCAATTTTCCCTGTTGTATCACTGAATATTAAAGCTGACCCATGCTATGTCTCCTTCCATCTAGTTTCCCCTCTATTTTCCCTGTTGTATCACTGAATATTAAAGCTGTCCCATGCTATGTCTCCTTCCATCTAGTTTCCCCTCTATTTTCCTTGTTGTATCACTGAATATTAAAGCTGACCCATGCTATGTCTCCTTCCATCTCGTTTCCCCTCTATTTTCCCTGTTGTATCACTGAATATTAAAGCTGTCCCATGCTATGTCTCCTTCCATCTCGTTCCCCTCTATTTTCCCTGTTGTATCACTGAATATTAAAGCTGACCCATGCTATGTCTCCTTCCATCTCGTTTCCCCTCTATTTTCCCTGTTGTATCACTGAATATTAAAGCTGTCCCATGCTATGTCTCCTTCCATCTCGTTTCCCCTCTATTTTCCCTGTTGTATCACTGAATATTAAAGCTGACCCATGCTATGTCTCCTTCCATCTCGTTTCCCCTCTATTTTCCCTGTTGTATCACTGAATATTAAAGCTGACCCATGCTATGTCTCCTTCCATCTCGTTTCCCCTCTATTTTCCCTGTTGTATCACTGAATATTAAAGCTGTTCCACTCTCATGAAGACATCGGTTCAGGAACTTTGACAATAATGGCTACCAATATGTCACGATAACAGTCAGGGTTAGTCGTAGCTAAATTAATTCATTGACGACTGTTCTGGTTTTTTTTTTGGTGTGTGTGTGTGTGTGTGTGTTGTGTGTGTGTGTTGTGTGTGTGTGTGTGTGTGTGTTGTGTGTGTGTGTGTGTGCGTGCGTGCGTGCGTGCGTGCGTGCGTGCGTGTGTGTGTGTGTGTGTGTGTGTGTGTGTGTTCAAAGACAACGCAGTTAAAAAGGTAAATCAACTAAACGTCGCTAAGGGAATCCTGAATAATTATCAGAAAACACCGATCACATAACGACACGAACATTTGATTACCTGGTAAGAAGGTGTAATTAAAAAACATAATCGGCGGAAAACATCATCTAGCTGCTTGCCCCTAATGAACGTGGCACCCATCACAGCTACTTTGACGATATCTATGTTAGGGTGACCATTCGTCCCCGATTTCCGGGGACAGTCCCCGGAATGTAGAAGTTGTCCCCGAAAGAAATTTGTCCCCGATTTTTGTCCCCGATTTCAGTGAATAAATAAATGTTCATACACGGAATCGACCCTCTTTTAAAGTAATCACTAGGACTCAGGACGTTACTGAGTTGTGTTTCTTTATCCCAGACTGAGCGGCATTAGCAGGAAGATAAAAGAGAAGACTTGGACGCGTTGTGTCGGAGATAGCTCTTTGAACTCTTGAAGCGCGGTGCTACGTCACTTCTATTCCCACCACTCACTTCTATTGGGATGGGTTTAATTTTTTGAAAAAGCAGACACTCTCTCTCCCCCCACCCCTGCCTTTCCGGACATCTCCCGCCAAAGTATCTCGCCAAAGTCGCCAACAGTAAAAACTAACATTAATTTATCGTGTGAAAGCTTCAGTGAAAAACTTGCTTCAAATCATGAGATCTTGAGAAAAATACACTCAAAAAACAAGTACCACGCCGAGGCAACAACCTCTTCAGTATAAATAAGGTACTGTAAACATTACTTTAATACTGCAATTGATATCTATATGTTGTTTAAGTTTTTTTTTTATTTTAAATATTTTTTTAATTGAGAAACACAACTAGCTATTGTAATGTCATTAAGTGGGTGTATCGCATAAGTACCGTGAATATTAACAAAAATAAAATCAAACAGCAAATGAACAGTTATTATGAAATTTAAAGTTATCTTTTTTTTGCATCTACAAAATTTCTTGCGCACACACAGTCACACACCCCCCACACATATTATAAATATATATATAAATAAAATATATATATATATGTATACACACACACATATTATAAATATATATATAAATAAATATATATATATGTACACACACACACACACACACATATATATATATATATATATATATATATATATATATATATATATATATATCGTTCGTCCCCGATTTTGTGGGACAGTCTCAGAAATAAGCAAAAAAATCCTCTGAAATGTAAAAAAATATGACAAATGTCCCCGGAAACAATGGGAAAAAAATGGTCACCCTAATCTATGTCCAGCGCTAGATGTCCAGCTTATGCAGTAGTCAATTCCAGCTCGCCTTATATATTTTACACCAACTTCATTCTTGGTCTTCTCTCTCACTCTCTCTCTCTCCCATTTACCTGACACCATAGTAAAAAGTAAAAGTAAAGTACCCCCGGTACGCCAAGTGGCGTATAGGGAATATGGTGCTAGTGACCACAAATTTTACAGACCTTCAACACATGATTTTTCGATTAATGTGGTCGGTATTATGCCCAAGAAAAAAATCCGATACCCATTAAAGGCTGGGTGAACCCGGAAGCTGTCGTTGGGATCGAACCCTACCCCTTGTCCTTTATAGTCCAGTTCACTAACCACTGAGCTATTGTGGCTCCCTTGCCTGACACCATGCTCACCATAATCTTCTCTAGCCTGTTAGTCGTTTTAAATGAACACAATTGTTATTTTGATTCTTTAAATGTTCTTCATCAACAACCTTTCTTGAATTCTTTACAAAACTGGCGCGTTTGTTCTTTCCTTCGCTAATGGTTTCTAGGTATTCTACTGTAACAATTGCAATAATGTATTTCCAGCATATCTGTCGATGTTTCACAAAACATATGTTGCCCATTGTCTATGTTTCACAAAACATATGTTGCCCATTGTCTATGTTTCACAAAACATATGTTGCCCATTGTCTATGTTTTACAAAACATATGTTGCCCATTGTCTATGTTTCACAAAACATATGTTGCCCATTGTCTATGTTTCACAAAACATATGTTGCCCATTGTCTATGTTTCACAAAACATATGTTGCCTATTGTCTATCGGCACGCAACATCAGCAAACCTGGCAACACGACTTTGACAATACTAAGCAAGGTAAGATCCCTACCATCTGCTGTGCAGTTATTGTAATTTATTGAAATCTATGTTCAACGCCTAATGAGCCAGGTAACAAAAATTTTACTAAAAGTTATACAGGGAAGGATTCAGAATAAAATCAATACTGAATTAGATGAGCAACAATTTGGATTCAGGAAAAACAGTGGGATAAAAGAAGCCATATTCAGCATGAGAACATTGATTGAAAAGTACACAGAAGTAAACAAACTACTATGTGCCTGTTTTATAGACTACACCAAAGCTTTTGATAGAGTACACCATAACCAACTCATAGACTGCCTAAAGGATATAAATCTAGACGACGCAGACATACAACTAATATGTAATTTGTACTGGGAGCAAACAGCAATAATAAAATATAACAAGGAGAACTCTACACCCATGGACATTAAAAAGAGGAGTAAGACAAGGATGCATCCTATCACCAAGCTTGTTCAATCTATACACTGAGCAAATCTTTAAAAACATCTCAGATATACCAGGCCTAAACATTAATGGAAAGATAATCAATAACCTAAGATATGCTGATGATACTGTTCTACTAGCAGAAAATCCTAAAGATCTACAATTGCTTAATGTGATAAACATAACAAGCAAAAAATATGGACTAGATATGAATATCAAAAAGACTAAAACTATGATCATAACCAAAGAAAATTCTCAAGACCTACAATTAAATATCACAGTTGAGGGAATACATCTGGAGACAGTCCAGAGCTACAACTACCGTTGGACATACTATAACCAGTGATGGAAAATGCAAAACGGAAATAAACAAAAGAATAGGTATGGCAAAAAGTAATTTTAATGCCATGAAAAATATACTAACAACAAAACAAATATCAGCAGGGCTGAAACTAAGAATGGCAAAATGTTACATCTTCTCAATATTCCTGTATGGTGCAGAAACATGGACAATAGACAAGAAAACAGAACAGAAAATTGAAGCCTTTGAAATGTGGATTTATAGAAGAATAGGTAGAATTGGATGGAAACAAAAGATAACAAACGATGAAGTTTTAAAACAACTGAAAATAAAAAGAGAACTACTAAATACAATTAAGACAAGACAAATGAAATTTTTGGGGCATGTTAAAATACACAACAGCCAACTAAAAGTAATATTGGACGGAAAAATACAAGGTAAAAGAGGACGAGGCAGACCAAGACTAACATGGACAAGTCAATCTATGTCAGCCTGCACCATCAAAGCAAGAAACAGAGTAGAATGGCAATCCATGGTAGCCAACCTTCGTTGCGGAGAAGGCACTCGATGATGATGATGTTCAACGCTCGCTTCATCTTCTTGATACTTTTCACCACAGCTTGTTACTAATTGAACAATATATCACAAACTGTCTACTCGTTGCAATCGCTGTTCATTAATTTGTGCATCACTTTCTAGGTTTAAACTGCTAGGAAAAATCGTCCGTTTTGTTTCTTTTACTTATTCTTCTTTCTTTCCTCATTTGCCTTTCAGCGTCGATGGGGAGATATAATTTGCTGTGTTTTGCTCTTTTATTCGCCTCAGCTGCTGTTATGTTTCCTAGTGTTTCTAATATTCCGTTGATCCATCTTTTTTGTGGTCGGCCCTTGGGTCTATTGTTCGCGCAAGGTTTATTGAGGCTCATTGCGTTTTGATCGCTCTACCTTGTCACGTGGCCAAACCATGTTATCTGTTATTTCGTTATATATTCTATGGCAAAGGTTATTCCTAGTTTTTTTTCTCCGTTCTTCGTTTCTGATATTATCCCTCAAGCTGTTTCCTGTCATTCGTCTAACACATTTAATCTCTGTAGATGTTATTTTTCTTATTGTTCTTACATCAATGGTCCAGGACTGGCATTGGTAGCCCAATGTTGGGATGAAGATTGTATTGTAGAGTGTCTGTTTTGCCTCTAGACCCATTTCCTTGTTGGACAATAGTGGTGATAACTGTCCTTGACAAATTTGACATTTGCATCTTGAGTATTTCTGCTGTTTGTGAATTGTCGTTTGTCACTAACCTTCCTATGTATTTAAATTCCTCTACTTGTTTCAGTTGCCTGTCGTCTATAGTGTGTTGTTGTTCTGTTTCTCTTTTGCGATATTCATGACTTCTGTTTTGTTGACGTTGATTTTCATGTTTTATTTTGTATCTGTGCTGTTGGGTCTAATTAAGTCTTCTTGTAAGTCTTCTATTTTTCAATGTATAAGTGTCTGATTGTCTGCAAAGAAACGCTCGTTTCAGCTCAGTTTTGTTTGTTGTAATGAATTAGAGAAGCTGTTTTCTTTACTGTTAATTTGAGCTGACTTTATTATTTTCCCAAAGTCATTTATGGAAGTGGATAAACATGTTGCATCATTCTAATAGTGTCCGAATCATCAATCGCACCACCACATGTTGCATCATTCTAGTAGTGTCCGAGCCATCAATCGGACATGTTGCATCATTCTAGTAGTGTCAGAGCCATTAATCGGACATGTTGCATCATTCTAGTAGTGTCCGAGCCATCAATCGGACATGTTGCATCATTCTAGTAGTGTCCGAGCCATTAATCGGACATGTTGCATCATTCTAGTAGTGTCCGAGCCATCAATCGCACCACCACATGTTGCATCATTCTAGTAGTGTCCGAGCCATCAATCGAACATGTTGCATCATTCTAGCAGTGTCCGAGCCATCAATCGGACATGTTGCATCATTCTAGCAGTGTCCAAGCCATTAATCGGACATGTTGCATCATTCTAGCAGTGTCCGAGCCATCAATCGGACATGTTGCATCATTCTAGTAGTGTCCGAGCCATGAATCGGACATGTTGCATCATTCTAGTAGTGTCCGAGCCATCAATTTGACATGTTGCATCATTCTAGTAGTGTCCGAGCCATCAATCGGACATGTTGCATCATTCTAGTAGTGTCCGAGCCATCAATCGGACATGTTGCATCATTCTAGTAGTGTCCGAGCCATCAATTGGACATGTTGCATCATTCTAGCAGTGTCCGAGCCATCAATCGGACATGTTGCATCATTCTAGTAGTGTCCGAGCCATGAATCGGACATGTTGCATCATTCTAGTAGTGTCCGAGCCATCAATTGGACATGTTGCATCATTCTAGTAGTGTCCGAGCCATCAATCGCACCACCACATGTTGGGAATACAAACACGAGTCAGAAAACACATCAACTAATGATGACTGACATAATAATGAAAACAGGAGATATCCCTAGTGATGACTGACATAATGATGAAGACAGGAGATAACTAATGGTGACTGACATAGTAATGAAAATAGGAGATAACTAATGGTGACTGACATAAGGATGAAAACAGGAGATCACTAATGATGACTGACATAATGATGAAAACAGGAGATCACTAATGATGACTGACATAATGATGAAAACAGGAGATTACTAATGGTGACTGACATAATGATGAAAACAGGAGATCACTAATGGTGACTGACATAATGATGAAAACAGGAGATCACTAATGATGACTGACATAATGATGAAAACAGGAGATCACTAATGGTGACTGACATAATGATGAAAACAGGAGATCACTAATGATGACTGACATAATGATGAAAACAGGAGATCACTAATGGTGACTGACATAATGATGAAAACAGGATATCACTAATGATGACTGACATAATGATGAAAACAGGAGATCACTAATGATGACTGACATAATGATGAAAATAGGAGATCACTAATGGTGACTAAGACACACAATGAAGAAAACAGATCAATAATGATGACAAAAAAAATAACGAAGCAATAAATCCACAAGGGGATTGCGCTTCCGGTGCGATCCAAGATGGTGGTGTCTTTTCTCCGTTTCGTTGGCAAGAAAACGTTATTTCATTGATGTATACTTCTGAATTCCAGAAGATGGAAAATATCTTGTGCAACAAATCTATGTCAATAGAAATGAGAAAGAGAGTTCATCGGTGCTATACAGAACCAATTCTGACCTATGGAAGCGAATCATGGACAGTAGACAAACAAATGAAAATACGATTAGAGGCCACAGAGATGGGATTTCTCAGAAGAATGTTAAAAGTTCCCTGGACAGCTAAAAAGACCAATGAGGAAGTTCTCAAAGAGGCCAACACAAAAAGGGAGCTCTTAAAAAACATCAGAAAGAAACAATCAAAATTTTTTGGGCACATCATGAGAAGCGGAAAGTTGGAATACTTGGTTACAACTGGCAAAATAAAAGGAAAGAGAGATCGCGGACAACGAAGAGATAAAATACTGGATAGCTTGGTGTCATGGCATGGAAAACAGTCAACAACAGAACTGATACGATGCACAGTGGATAGAAGATTGTGGAGGGACATGATCGCCTACGCCAACCGATATGGCACATGATGATGATGATACTTCTGAATGAAGAAAATAAAAAGCTCGCGGTGTATCCACATGCCGAAGAGGTGATTGACTGGGGTTGACCAGTCTATAACGTGGTAACGGATTCTGGACCGTGAGACTGAGTGAGTGCACGTGAGTCTAGACCATCCACAGCGTCGACTTTCAGCGAGAAAATCAACAATGACGACAAGGAATATTGGAGTCGTCAGTCGCTGGACACTGCAGGACTTCCTCAGTAGGGGATCTGAGCACCTATGGGCATGCTCGGAGTGCAGTGATGATGCCCCGTAAATAACTCAATAACTCGAATCCATAAGCTGTTGCTAAAAGTTTTAGATAAAAAAAGTAAGAAAATACTTAAAGAAAGTAAGGCTAGAGAAATAACATATTTATTTAGTCTACGGGCCAAGTAAGCAATCAATGGTTCACCAACGTTTGGCTTCGATAAGACAAAAATACAGTCAATTCATTTTGCATTCTCCCTGGTCGTTTCTTTGCAGTTTCTTTACATCGGTCCATTCTTTTCATTTCAGTTTTCACCGTTCCTAAGCAATTAAGCAGTAAGAGAAAAGATGGTAGCCAGGGAAATTATACAAAACAGTCAATAGATTAACTTTGAAAATAGATACCATTTAACTATTTCAGACAAACAAAATATATAAAAAAAACAAATGTACATATACCCCAACCCCATTACCCACCACCCCCTTTTTCATCACAGAAGGTTCTCGAATAATACCTGTTAAATACAGTATGTGTGTGTTGACAAAGCGCCAAGATGTCTGGGAAATATTTCAAATCTCTGATGCTCGTTACAGGTGTATATTCAAGTCGATCACTTGGCGCAGCTGAGAGTTTTAAGACGTAAATAGAGCTACCGTGACTAAGGTTATGTTCACACTGGTGTTAGTTCTTATAACTTTTATTTACTGTGCCTCTTCTTAGGATTGAAGAGTCATGCTTGATCTCATGCCCTGTCTTCTTCTTTTTTCTTCTTCCTTTTATTCCTTTTCTTCTTCTTCTATTTCTTCTTCTTCTATTTCTTCTTCTTCTATTTCTTCTTCTTCTATTTCTTCTTTTTCTATTTCTTCTTCTTCTTTAGATCATTTGAATCAGACCATAGACAAAGCAAACATTGTCTGACACGTCTTGCCGTTTCGTCCTGTGCTGTATTTGCAAGGATTAACAAGCCTTTTAAGTAGGCATTTTAAGCGTTGTTTAGTGGAAACGGCTGTATCTGCGCCTTTTGGCCCAGGTACATTCGATGTTAGCACGACTTTGGCGTAGATATGTTGTTTTTTTTTTTAAATATTTTTCCCAGACCTATCACAGAAAAATGAAGCCTTTGAAATGTGGATCTATGGTAGAGCGGGAAGAACTGGGAATAGACAAACAGTTGAGTTGTGAATCATCTAAATATGATCAAAGGACTCCTTAACACCATTTTTTTTTAAAAAGCAAACTACATTTTTGGAACATGTGAAGAGGCATAATACCATACTAAAGGTCATCTTTAAAGGGAAGGTACAATGTAGACGAGGTAGAGGCAGGTCAAATTGAGTGATAATATCAAAGGTGAACCTATGACAACATGCACCATCAAGGCAAGACACAGAGAAACATGGTTGCTAACCTTCGGTGTGGAGACGGCACCCACTGAATGAGCCACGATTATGAGGAGCGTGGCTTTGGTCATATTAGTTTCATTGAAACAGTGGATCAGCCGTGAGACGCGCTTTCAGATCTTGTGTTCATCGAAATAAGGCATCAGCCGTGAGACGCGCTTTCAGCTCTTGTGTTCATTGATACAAGGGATCAGCTGTGAGACGCGCTTTCAGCTCTTGTGTTCATTGATACAAGGGATCAGCCGTGAGACGCGCTTTCAGCTCTTGTGTTCATTGATACAAGGGATCAGCCGTGAGACGCGCTTTCAGCTCTTGTGTTCATTGATACAAGGAATCAGCCGTGAGACGCGCTTTCAGCTCTTGTGTTCATTGATACAATGGATCAGCTATGAGGCGCGCTTTCAGCTCTCGCGTTCATTGATACTCTCTCTCTCTCTCTGTCTCTGCGATGAAGTCTCGATCAGAGTAGGATTCTAGACTCTCTCATGAAGTCAGCTGTCAGTTTAAGTGAATCGATTGCCCCATATTGTTTCTCTTCCAGGGAGGTGGGTGTGGACCACGTTGTCCTTCTCAGGTCTGTGTACGGGGGGCAATCCTGTAGCACATGTTTTGTTGTCATGTTGTCCAGTGTACAGTGGCATAGGCTGGTTGTACCTATCTTGATTAAATTGTTGTGAGTACGACATTTTTGTGTGCTACGTCATCATAATGGCTCATCGTACATCCCTAGACCGGCCGTACGCTAACCTTACGGTCTGTTGTTTGATGTGCGACGGGGATAATCTGACGATGAACTGTGTGTCTATATGTTCGGAACTGGAGTCAACAACGATGGCCTAACATCATCAAGTGCTATATATTTTTTTTTATTACGACTATCATCATTTTCAAGAGGACGTGAACTTCCATGGTATATGGTGGATAGGCGGCGGGAACAATGGAAGTCTATGCATGAAAAGTGTTCCTTGTTGCAGTTTCCTCATATTCCAAGTCCGGCTTGTTGCAGGAGCTACTGAGTTAAGTGCTCTGTGCACACCGTGAGCTGTGTGTCTCATCTGTTTTGATCATGTTTCGATATTCCAATTGTTTACGATGAGTGATGATATCGTACGACAGGGAACAGTTGGCTGTGTTCACTTTCAGCGCGGTTTCACCTTATGTCTTTTGGCGTGTGCTGAGACTGCTACGATGGGGACTACAGTTACCTTTCTTTGTTTGGGAGATGATATATTAATTCGTGTGATTACGCTGGCACGGTCGGTTGAGCAATTATGGATTTTAATTCGTTTGCATTGATACCGGGGCCTTCCATAACCAAATAACCTATTTTGAATTTGTTGAACATGTGGTTTCTCATTCTGTTGTGGCCAGTGCGTAGGCGAAGTATGATGACTTGATCCCTCCTTGATAGTTGGAGGTATCCGTCCCTCTCGTTATGCTTTGGGTGTTCTCGTTTCCATAGTTCATTGATACAAGGGATCAGCTATGAGGTGCGCTTTCAGCTCAGGTGTTGCACATCTTGAGCCTCTCGACTTTTATGACAATAAATTTACTACCAACAGTTGCATGTTTCGCTATCGTAAGATCTTATGCCAAATGTTGCGTGTATCACTATCGTAAGATCTTATACAAAATGTTGCATGTATAACTATTGTAATATCTTATACCAAATGTTGCATGTATCACTATCATAAGATCTTATATCAAATGTTGCATGTATCACTATTGTAAGATCTTAAACCAAATGTTGCATGTATCACTATTGTAAGATCTTAAACCAAATGTTGCATGTATCACTATTGTAAGATCTTATACCAAATGTTGCATGTATCACTATTGTAAGATCTTAAACCAAATGTTGCATGTATCACTATTGTAAGATCTTAAACCAAATGTTGCATGTATCACTATTGTAAGATCTTAAACCAAATGTTGCATGTATCACCATTGTAAGATCTTAAACCAAATGTTGCATGTATCACTATTGTAAGATCTTAAACCAAATGTTGCATGTATCACTATTGTAAGATCTTAAACCAAATGTTGCATGTATCACTATTGTAAGATCTTAAACCAAATATTGCATGTATCACTATTGTAAGATCTTAAACCAAATGTTGCATGTATCACTATTGTAAGATCTTAAACCAAATGTTGCATGTATCACTATTGTAAGATCTTAAACCAAATGTTGCATGTATCACTATTGTAAGATCTTAAACCAAATGTTGCATGTATCACTATTGTAAGATCTTAAACCAAATGTTGCATATTTTTTTGCTTAAAGATTTCAATATCAAACAAAACATCATGAATGTAGTCAACCGCCATTTGCCTCATTCTTTATCTGTCTCTCTTTCTCCCTTTCGTTCCTTCACTCACACCCTCTCTCTCTCTCTCTCTCTCTCTCTCTCTCTCTCTCACTCACTACTTCCTCTCTAAGTGTGTATGTGTGTCTCCGTTTTGTTATTGTTGTTTTGATATATAATCTCTCCACCAACAAGTGTATCATTAGACTTAACGAAACTTTTGATTGGTCATGCATATCCGTAAACAACGATCCAGCAACCGGAACACAAACACCCACCACAAACGTTGAACACACTGTGCTCCGCAAACAAGACGACACAGTGCAACCACAAGTCATGAAACACATTGTGATCGCTTGATGATCTTGTACAAATACATCTCTAAAATACGTTGATCTAGGTTTGGCGTAGTCGACCCCACCAAAACATGAAGCTTCTAATGAATCAATTTTTTGGTTAGTGAGATATGCCAGTTAAAGAAGACAACTTGTAATGTTTTATTTGAAGGTAAAAGTCGTGGGGGCATTTAGTTCTGGGTAATCGCAAGTCGCGCTCACTGCTCCACACAGTGAATACAAATAATAATACATAAATATTATTATATAGGGAACTTCCGAGTAGGTAGCTATAACCAATGGAAACTACTATTCGTTTAGTTTCGTCTAATAAATGTTTGTCTGCAACACAAGTATTCAGCCCTACTGGGAGATACTTGCATTAATAGGAAAGTACAGAAATACAAGTTATTTCCGATCTGTGATCGTAACCCTATGCTATAGTCATGGGAACGCCTTCGTGTAAGACACTGCTCACAATAGCTAATTTTTTAGTTAGCTGCGTGGCAGTGTACCAAGCGTTCGGCTTCTCGTGGCAAGGCGCGGTGCCATGGAGTACGGGTTCGAATCCTGCTTCGGACCATATATTGTTCTCTGTTTTGTTGTTGTTGTTGTTTGTCTGTCATTTTTTCCGAGTGCTAACACATACTTCTTTGTTCTATTATTCTCCACACAGTGACCAGGATCTGCGACTTGTCGTTGTTTGCGCACACACCAGCTACAGCGAAAGTCCCGATAGGCTGAATTTTGCGTGAATATAATTTGTTTCCCCTTTTCTATTCCAACAAACAGCAACCATATTCTCAGATGTCTCTCGCTCTACGTGCACATATTCTCAGTTGTCTCTCGCTCTACGTGCACATATTCTCAGATGTCTCTCGCTCTACGTGCACATATTCTCAGATGTCTCTCGCTCTACGTGCACATATTCTCAGTTGTCTCTCGCTCTACGTGCACATATTCTCAGTTGTCTCTCGCTCTACGTGCACATATTCTCAGATGTCTCTCGCTCTACGTGCACATATTCTCAGATGTCTCTCGCTCTACGTGCACATATTCTCAGTTGTCTCTCGCTCTACGTGCACATATTCTCAGATGTCTCTCGCTCTACGTGCACATATTCTCAGTTGTCTCTCGCACTACGTGCACATATTCTCAGATGTCTCTCGCTGTACGTGCACATATTCTCAGATGTCTCTCGCTCTACGTGCACATATTCTCAGTTGTCTCTCGCTCTACGTGCACATATTCTCAGATGTCTCTCGCTCTACGTGCACATATTCTCAGATGTCTCTCGCTCTACGTGCACATATTCTCAGTTGTCTCTCGCTCTACGTGCACATATTCTCAGATGTCTCTCGCTCTACGTGCACATATTCTCAGATGTCTCTCGCTCTACGTGCACATATTCTCAGTTGTCTCTCGCTCTACGTGCACATATTCTCAGATGTCTCTCGCTCTACGTGCACATATTCTCAGATGTCTCTCGCACTACGTGCACATATTCTCAGATGTCTCTCGCTGTACGTGCACATATTCTCAGATGTCTCTCGCTCTACGTGCACATATTCTCAGTCTTCAGGGGTGCTCTCCTTATTTTCGTCGAGTTTTTATGTTTTGAAAAGATTAATTTTTGTCAATTTTTACCTGGCATGGTGCCATTTTTTGTTAAAACAACATAAATGATAATCATGAAGTTACATACATTCATTAATGGATGTTTACACAAAATATAATGATGGAAATGGCAGGACAAAATCACTAATGTAGAATTATGGAAATGTACCAGTCAAGTACATGTGGTAAAGAGATACAGCAAAGGCATACCATGCCCTTTTCTTGGAATCCCCAAGGAAAAAGGCAAAGAGGAAGACTTAAATATTCTTGACAAAGACAGATTCAAGAAGAAATGAAGGTGATGGAGAAGACATGGAATGATCTCAAAAGAATGGCAAGAAGCAGAACTGCTTGGAAAGTGTTTTGTTGAAGACTTATGCTCCACATGGAGCTGAAAGGTAGAAGATCGGGCAATTTTTGGCATACCTTTTTCGATTTCTAACTCTCAAACATTCCTTAACACTAACAGAGTGCATACGGGACCTCATGGTTGTCGCCGAGAGGACTATACGTCGGGCCTTCCTACCAGGAGGCCAGGAAAGTGTAAGGCCATGAGAAACACGCGGATTCGAAGGGAAACACCCATAACCCACCCTAATCTTTTGTGAGGTTCGAATCCGAGACGTTCGTGTCCAGGAGCCGATGTATTACGCCTAGACCACATAGAACAAAGTACTGATAACAACCAATCGACATAAGAATTTACAGGCTTTTGTCTTTTCTTGTCTCATCGCAGGAGAATGTTTGGAGAAGCACAGCCTTTCAGGCGTGACGTTTTTTACGATTACTTTCGACTAATGGGACAAGCTGGCAATGTAGATAGAAAAAAAAAAGAAAAACAAGAAAGAAAGAACAAAAGAGAAGAAAAAGAAAGAAAGAAAGAAAGAAGAGAGAGAGAGAAAGAAAGAAATAAAGAAAGGAAGAAAGAAAAAAAAGAAAGAAAGAAAAACAGAAAGAAAGAAAGATTTCATCGTCTGACCTTAATTCCTCCATTCAAAAATATATTCTGTACTTTGAATTGTCCGGTTAGCGCAATCGATAGGCGGTTGGCTTACCACGGCAACAGCCGGGGTTCGTAATCCTGGCGAGGACACCTGGGTTTTACTAATTCCCTAAAAATTAGTAGGAGCCGCGATAGCTCAGTGGTTAGTGAACTGGACTACTACGGACAAGGGGTAGGGTTCGATCCCAACCGACGGCTCCGGGTTCACCCAGCCTTAAATGGGTACCGGATTTTTTCTGGGAAAGTAAAAGCAGCACGGGCGTAATACCGACCACATTACCCCAAAAATCATGTGCTGAAGGTCTGTAAAATATAGGGTCACTAACACCATATTTCCCTATACGCCACTTGGCGTGACGGGGGGTACTTTACTTTTTTTTTTACTTTGAATTATTGAATTATATCACTAAAATGACGAGTCGTACACATACAGTTAATCTTAGTTAATGAGAACACAACATAATCTTTATTTTGAAAACAAAACAAAACAAACAAAAAAAACTGAAATCGTGCCGGCACAAGTTTAATGTCAAATACTGAAGGTACAACAAGAGCATCTGTAACCGGCCATGAACAATCATCTTTGTTATTATTTGTTAAAAGCGATTTAACATCTTCAGGACTGACCATCAGTGTATTGATGCTGGTTCAGCTAATCTTTCATTTATTTTCCCAGAATGTAGCAAGGTTATTGTCTAAGGTACAAAAAAATATCACAAAAAGTGAGATGATGTGCTGTAGAACAAACCACGTAGGTAGAAGAAAAGACAGAGCGAGAAATGACGTCATTGTAAAACTTGTTGCAACCCTGAAACACGTCATCATCGCACCTGTTGGCGTAGGTGATCATGTCTCCCAGTTCTACTTTCTATCTCTACAGTTGTTTATTCGTTCCGTTGTTGACTTTGTACCACGCCATTCTATACAAATGTCATTTATTTTTCCTCTTTTTCCCTTAGTAACTTTTTGTTTTTGTGTTTGACAATAATTTGCAGATTTTATATATATATATAATTCAAGGTCCAATAATTAACTAATGATGATACTAATTTCATAACAAAATAAAATAAACAACATTTGAAGATGTAACCTTTTTGTTATTCAAAGTAACCCTCTTGTGCATTGATACAGCGAGTGGCACGATCTAACAAACACTGGAACGACCTCTGTTGTTCTTCTTTTGGTATAGCCCTTAAAGTCGAGGTTACGGCCCGTTGCGCTATTTTATGATGTCTTTTTCTCTGTTGCGACTATTACTTCTGTCTTTTTGCTATTAAGGATGAATCCTTTATTTTTGCTTTTCTTAACTGTAATGTCTAACATTTCTTATAGCTTATTTTCACTTTTATCGATTAAGACTGTATCATCAGCATACCTTAGATTATTTATATTATGACCTTCAATTGTTATTCCAGGTATGTCCCTTATGAATCTTAAAATAATGTCACTTATATATATTAAATAAATCTGGTGACAGCACACAACCTTGTCCAATACCTTGTTTTAATTGTTCAAACATTCCCAATTGACTTCCAGTGCTTATGGCTCTGTTTGTTGCCAGTACATGTTCTTTATTATTCTTAGATCTTTGCTGTCTATGTTATTGCCTTCTAAAATTTTGATGATTTCTTTGTGCTTTACTTTGTCAAATGCTTGGGTATAATCGGTGTAACATAGGTATAGATCTGGTTTCACCTCTGTGGCTCTTTCTACTAAAGATCTTAGCTATAATCTTATAACGTGAGATAGCAGTACGCGGTAGCAATAACATGACATAAGCAGTGAAGTGGGAACTTCCAACACAACAAACCACTTAAACTATAAGCGGACAACATAAATGAATGCTTGTAGCATGATATTGTTGCTGGTCCATAACCTCAGATATTTGTCAATTGTATCGATTCAAAGACACTTTCAAAATCCAATTGAAGCAATTTGAGATATCATATTTGCTTAGTACAATCAATATTTTAAATAACTGTGCTCTGGAGACAGTGTGCAGGGTTAGATCAATATTTAGGTTCGATCTGATGACGTCTGTTCAGTGATTTCGCAACTATCTGGATAACACAGAAGATAAATATTTATAAATGATCTGTTCTAATCTGTTAGCAGTATTTATTTCATGTAGTTATTTATTTAAATTAATTAATAATTGTATTTATTTTTTCTTCTTTTACGGGGAAAATAAGACGTCTGTGAGAGGTAGGGGGTGGACAAAGGTCGACTTATTAAATAGGGAAATCCAATTAAAAATAAGATTTTTGAGGTTTAGGTTGTATTTCTGTTTACGTCTAGGCGCAAAGACATTAATGTGAAGCGTAAACTGCGACTGATAATGTGAGGTCCGAAGTAATGGAACATAGCAGATATAATTTTAGAACAAATTATAGCACTGCTAAATTATAATATCATAAAGTGAAACATACAAATCAGATTACTTTAACATCACAATACAAAATAGAGTATAATAAAATATGTGTCTCTTTAAATATTTAACATACGACAACATATCACAGAATTGTTTAATAAAACCACTGTCAAACTGTTTAACATGCCACATAAATATATATAACGAAATATAAATACTTAAAATAACAAAACAACACTAAACAAAACATAATTACTTAAAATAACAAAACATAACACTACTTAACAAAACATAAAATTTCGTAATTTGATTAGACCTCTAGAGTTCAAAACACCTACATCTCAAGATAAAAATAGATCGACTCAATTACTTTGTAGAGCAAATGGGCCTCAGAATCAACACGAAAAAAAAAATAATAAAAACGAAGGCATGGATTTTACCGACACAGTAAATGACTTAAAACTCAATAAAGGTCTCCTTAAAAAGTGCATCTACATAAGGAGCAAAACGTTACAGGATGAAACATCTGAAACTATGACCAGCATCTCGTTGACATCAAGTGCCGTTAGCAAACTTGGGATGTCAATGATTAGCAAGCACACACAGCTCGGGCTGTTCAAATCTCGTGTGGTGCAACTGCTAACATGGCGATGCAAGAGCTGAAAATTCTAAAAAGAAAAAAATTAATTGCTTTAGAAAATAAATGTTGGAAGGGGTGGAGTGGCCATTGTGGGTGGTCTAGGGTAAGACAGCATCGGGATAGGAAGGTCCCTGGTTTGATTCCCGTCACAGGCGGTGGGATTTGATAACAGAAATCGAAATCCGTGAATTCTTCGTGGCTTGACCTATTCCTGGTCTCTGGGCAGTGAGATCCGATGTTTGACCCTCTCTGGGCAGTGAGATCCGATGTTTGACCCTCTCTGGGCAGTGAGATCCGATGTTTGACCCTCTCTGGACAGTGAGATCCGATGTTTGACCCTCTCTGGGCATTGAGATCCGATGTTTGACCCTCTCTGGGCAGTGAGATCCGATGTTTGACCCTCTCTGGGCAGTGAGATCCGATGTTTGACCCTCTCTGGGCAGTGAGATCCGATGTTTGACCCTCTCTGGGCATTGAGATCCGATGTTTGACCCTCTCTGGGCAGTGAGATCCGATGTTTGACCCTCTCTGGGCAGTGAGATCCGATGTTTGACCCTCTCTGGGCAGTGAGATCCGATGTTTGACCCTCTTGAAACACGGCGAGAACAAGGAGGTCTCTTGTTCATGTGCGCACGTTAAAGAACCCGTGGCAGCTTGAAGTCAAAAAGAGTAGGTCACAAATGACCGTTGTCCGGACACAAATTATTACTCATATCTACCCACGCCGAAGACAGATGTGTCGGGTCTAATGGCCTCCAATATTACTTATCATCATCATGTGTCATACCGGTTGGCGTAGGCGATCATGTCCTTCCATAATCTTCTATCCACAGTGCATCGTATCAGTTCTGTTGACTGTTTTCCATGCCATGATACCAAGCTATCCAGTATTTTCTCTCCTTGTTGTCCGCGATTTCTCTGTCCTTTTATTTTGCCAGTTGTAACCAAGTATTCCAACTTTCCTCTTCTCACGATGTGCCCGAAAAACGTCGATTGTTTCTTTCTGTTTTTTTAGAAGTTTCCTTTTTGTGTTGGCCTTTTTGAGAATTTCTTCATTGGTCTTTTTAGCTGTCCAGGGAACTTTCAACATTCTTCTCAGACATCCCATCTCTGTGTGGCCAATATCGCTATCCAGTTGTAAATTAGCCACACAACACATCCACGCTAGAGGTTAACGTTAACAAGTGGGAGAGGTCTCCGAAAACTCGAACATAAATTGGATAGACTTTTACTAAATGAAACTATTAGAGAACAAACGAAACAAGAATATGTATGAAACAAAATGTGAAGAAGAAAGTGGAAGTATATCGGTTATTTGTTTGGAATGGACAACAGAAGATACCCACGCAAGGTCTGTCTGTGGACTCCAGTGGCAAGAGAAAACAAGAAAAACGAAAAAAAAATCTAAGAAGAACAATTAATCGAGAGGGCTCAAATATGGACTTAGAAGAGAACAAGACCTAGCAGCCATCTTGATTTATGATTTAAGCCTTCAATAGTGGTTGGAGACTAACCAACTAATGAACATAACGTTAAACAAGATAACGAAATAAAAGAAAAGAAACCAGACAAGACTATATGTCAAGCTATATAAGAGGAGATGCTGAAAGTACATGGATCATATCATTAGAGTGGTCAGAAGAAGGCTTCAGCGCCTAACCTTCATGTGGACATCAGATGGTATAAGAAACCAAGGAAAGCCAAAAGAAACTGAAGGTGTTACAAGAATGGGATCCACTACGGGTTGAAGAACAACATCTACAAGATCTAGCAGTCAATCGTCAGACGTAGAGGATTAATGAACTAAACAGTCAACCAACTAATCAACAAACTAACCAACCAACTAATCAACAAACTAACCAACCAACTAATCAACAAACTAACCTAATCAACCAACAATCAACAAACTAACCTAACCAACCAACTAATCAACAAACTAACCTAATCAACCAACAATCAACAAACTAACCTAACCAACCAACTAATCAACAAACTAACCTAACCAACCAACTAATCAACAAACTAACCTAACCAACCAACTAATCAACAAACTAACCTAATCAACCAACAATCAACAAACTAACCTAACCAACCAACTAATCAACAAACTAACCTAACCAACCAACAATCAACAAACTAACCTAACCAACCAACTAATCAACAAACTAACCTAACCAACCAACTAATCAACAAACTAACCTAATCAACTAGCTAAAAAGGTAAAGTAAAGTGCCCCGTCACGCCAAGTGGCGTATAGGGAATATGGTGTTAGTGACCATAAATTTTACAGACCTTCGGCTCATGATTTGTGGGGTAATGTGGTCGGTATTACGTCCGTGCCGCTTTACTTTCCAAGACAAAATCCGGCACCCATTTAACGTTGGGTGAACCTGGAAGCCGTCGGTTGGGATCGAACCCAACCTCTTGTCCTTTGTAGTCCAGTTCGCTAACCACTGAGCTATCGCGGCTCCCAACCAACCAGCTAACTAACTATCAAATAACAAAACAATTAACTAATAATGAATATCAAAGTGCGTTAACCTAATACAGCAAAAACAAACATGACCTAATAGCTGTAGTTGTAGTAGTTGTAGTTAGTCGATGGCCCCGGTATCACTTCCAACGAATTAAAATTCTCAATAACTTAACCGCCCGTGCCAGTGGAATCATCCGAATTACCAACTCATCTCATTGAAGGATCCAAACAAAGAAAGGCAGCTGCAGTCCACGTCATAGCAGCTACAGCTCACGCCAAAAGACATAAGGCGTAGCGGCACCGAAAGTGAACGCAGCTGAACTGTCCTTCGTCATACGATACCATCATTCATTGTAAGCAATCTGAATATCGAAACACGATCTGAATGAAAAATACAGTTCACGGTGTGCACAGAAAACTAAACTCAGTAGCTTCGGCAGCAAGCCGGACTTGGAATATGAGAAAACTGCAACAAGGAACACTTTTCAGACGTTGTATCAAGGGTTCTTGCCGCCTATCCGCCATATTGATCGGAAGTTTTGACATAATAGTACCACTTATCGTAGCTTAACATAACATACGAAAACACGATATGGCAGTTTCACTATCTGTAAGTAAAATATCTCCTGGCGTAGGTGATCATGTCGCTCCACAACTTTTTGTCTATAATTTTTTTTTTTTTTTAAATCAGTGCGTCTGTTAACTAACTACCTGTCATGCATCATAAGCTGTTTGTGATATTTCCTCTTCTTTTCCCTCTTTTTCCCCTAGCCTCTCCTTCTTCTCCTCCCTGTTTCTTCTCCCCTATTTTTTTCTCCCCTCAATTGGCACGATGTTTCAACTGGTCCCTCCCAATTACGTGGTCAGGGAATGATTAATCAATCCTCCTGATTGGAAATATAAACATTTTTTTTTTGCATTGACCTCATCTCTCTCTCTCTCTCTCTCTCTCTCTCTCTCTCTCTCTCTCTCTCTCTCTCTCTGCGATCAGGACTCAATCAGAGTAGGATTCCAGACTCTCACATGAAGTCAGCTGTCAGGTCAAGTGTGTTGATCGCCCCCACAGACAGAACATCACAATTAGAGTCTGCCAGATCCACTCTGACTGAACACCCGTTAAAACGTTGCACTGTGTTCTGCGCCAGTGGCCCAGTGCATCCGATTTCAGCCAGCATTTTATTCAGGTTTGCATTCCTTAGCCTTTGATTATTCCCAATCTTCCTGCAAGGCAGCAGATGATCTTTTCTGTAAGGGGATTCTGCCCTTAGACCTCATTTAGAACTTCCTAATCTCTTTGGCAGATCGGCGTAGCCTATAGGAGTGGGTGCAATAGGTGGGCTGAGAGGGAGCTACCCCAGAAATATAAATCTAAGAAATGGCAAAACTGAAGAACAAATCCAAGACATGCTAAAACTACAATTTAAACAAATCATTAAATTTAAGTTAGAAGTGAGTTAGAATTAGTTAATAAGATAGAATCTAAAATAAGGAAGAGAAAATATGTGAGACGTGACATTTGTATTGCTCCTGTTGCTGCCATTGTGGCAATATTGACAGAATCAGCCATGAGAGGGGCTTCTTAACAAAACTGTGTTAGGCAGCAACTACCGACCGTCTACAATAATTTGTTCATATGATTACACGAATAATATATTCACATGATTACACGAATATTTTGTTCACATGATTACACGAATTTGTTCGTATGATTACACGAATATTTTGTCCACATTACCCTTATTGTAAAGACGCGCAATGGTCACAGATCCATGCAATTTATGGATATCGTATATACGTGAACATCATCATCAAGTACCGGGCCAACTGGCGTAGGTGATCATGTCTCTCCACACTTTCGATCTCGGCAGCTATTTATCATTTCTGTTGTTGACCTTCTGCCAAGCCATTCTCTTAAGCTGTCTGTTATTTTTTTCTCTTTGCTTCCCTCTATCTCTTCGTCCCTCAATTTTTCCAGTTGTTACAATATATTCAAGTTGTTCTCTTCTCATTACATGGCCAAAAAATGATGATTGTCTCTTCCTAACATTGGAAATTAGCTCTCTTTTGGCTTTGACTTTTATCAGAACCTCTTCATTACTCTTCTTAGCTGTCCATGGTATTCTCAACATTCTTCTGTAAAACCACATTTCTACAGACTCCAGTGATTTTCTTGTCTGTTGTCCTATTGTCCATGACTCGCATCCATATGTTAAGACTGGCTCTATGTAACATTTAAGAACTCTTTTTCTTGTTTCTATTGTCAAAAATGGATTGCATAGTATTTTTCTCTTTTTTTTTGGAAAGCTGCTTTTGCCTGAGCCATTCTGCATCTCACCTCTTTTGTACATCAGTAGCAGTAGATCCAGTGATTGGACGGGTGAAAGTTCTTCCAGCGACACATAATTCCTTATATAAATAGTCTAGCGGCACATGGAAGCACATTTTTCCTTATATGAGAGTCTACCCGTACATGGAAGCACATTTTTTCCTAATATGAGAGTCTACACTTTTTTTCTTATATGAGAGTCTACCCTCCCATTTTTGTTCCGGTGACTTCTCGTTGACCTCTCGTTGACCTCTCGTGGTGGTGGTGGTGTTGTGGTGACCTCCCGCGGCGGTGGTGTTGTGAAGTGGTGACCTCCCGCGGTGGTGGTGTTGTGAAGTGGTGGTGAATGGGTGTATCATAACTTTCACATTCTTTGTACTTTCAATGGTCCCGTAACTTTGTACATTATACTATCAGGCAATAAAAAACAGTGACAAGTTTATTTATTGTTTTATTCGTATATATTGAACAATAGATAACACATGGTTTAGACAAAAATGTATTCTTTAACTAATGTACATTATACACATATTTAATACATAGTAAACAAAGTAGTTTATTTACAAGCAGTAATACATGATAGTGTTAAATGGATAAAGGGGAGGTGGTCACGTTGTCAGAATGGACCTGTCGCTTGATGTAGAAATAGGAGAGTGAGTTCCGATGTTGTGTATATGTATATACTGACCCCTTGTATGTTTTAAACCCTATTTGATATGTAGGAGTATCAAATATTATGTTTGGGGTATGCCTTGAGGTTAAATTTCAATTTTTTATCGATTTCAGGGGCGTAACCCTCAAAAATGGTAAGGTGGGGGGGGGGAGGTAACAATTTCAAAAGTGATTTTTAAGTTAATTTTTGGTGTGGGGATGTCTAAAATAAAGTTTTAGGTAAGCCTACGTGCTAAAATTACGATTTTTATCGATTCCATGGGCGTAACCCTAAAAAAAGGTAAGGGGGGTAACAATTTCAAAAGTGATTTTTAAGTTAATTTTTGGTATGGGGATGTCTAAAATAAAGCTTTAGGTAAGCCTACGTGCTAAAATTACGATTTTTATCGATTCCATTGGCGTAACCCTCAAAAATGGTAAGGGGGTAACAATTTCAAAAGTGATTTTTAAGTAAATTTTTGGTATGGGGTTGTCTAAAAGAAAGTTTTAGGTAAGCCTACGTGCTAAATTTACGATTTTTATCGATTCCAGGGGCGTAACCCTCAAAAATTGGCCAGTGGAAAAAATCATAAAACTGCCATCATAGGTCAAAATCTATTTTTAGAAACTCCACGGGCATTGCGTCAGCGGTCAAAAGCTATTTTTAGTAACACATCCGGTATTGCCTCAGAGGTCAGTTCTATTTTTAGTAACACCTCCAGAGTTTCAAGTGTATATATCTGAGAAGCTTGTAATCAGACATACGCTTACAGTTGTTGCGGATGGTTTGTCGCGCCTTCAGACATATAAAAAGTAAGTGTGATCTTAGTTCTTTAATATCATAGTATGTTACTTTAGTAACCTATTTTCGATAAGTTGTTTTTTTTTAGGATGCATGTGTTATTTTTGTAACCTAATTTTGCTAGTTTGTGAATCTCATTGTTTACTTCTATTATTATCTTCTCTTGTAATGTTTACTGTTCTTTATTCTTTAGTTGTAATGTTTCAATTTCTTTTCTACAGATGTCTAACACTTGTCATCTCTGCTCCAAAACTTTCACCCGGAGCCGGGACATAAAACGACACGTTACTAGTGTACATGTGCGTCAGGAATACAAATGTGCTGTTTGTGAACGAGTTTATAATAGAGCAGACAATCTTGCCAAACATATTAAGACAGAGCATTCTGCATCTCTTGTATCTGTAGTTCCTGCATCACCAGCACGTCCATAAGTATCGACAACCTCACGCAAGCGGGCAGTAAAGAGTTCGACTCAAGAGCCCTCAAAGAGACCAAGACTTATTAATGAAATAGACTCTTTACGCCTGCTATTCAGGTCTTTATAGATGAGAACCTACGTGGTTTTAAACCATCTTTTGCTAAAAATAAACCAATCACTGATAAAGCCATTATAGATTCAGTTTCAGACGAGTCGTTTTTTGGGCTCGTCGAGTGCGACATTCACGTTCCCGACAAGTTAAAGGACCATTTTAGTGAGATGACCCCCATCTTTAAAAATGTTGACGTAGGCCTAGATGATATCGGTCCCTTTATGCGTGAGTACGCCACCAAAAACAAACTGTTACGTACCCCTAGACGTACTCTCGTGGGTAGTTATAGTGGAACAAAGATCCTGTTGGCCACACCCCTGCTAAAGTGGTATTTAGATCATGGGCTAGAGGTAACAAAAATTTATCAGGTGGTAGAGTACCTACCCGTTAGTTGTTTTAAGGAGTTTGGTGACAAGGTCACAGAGGCGCGTCGGGCTGGTGATTTAGATGCAAATCAATCGATTGTTAGCGATACGATGAAACTCCTTGGAAACTCGGCTTATGGAAAGACTCTAACCAGTAAGGCGAAACACGTGGACGTCTCCTATGTTAAAGAGGGGGCCAATACAACCAAATTGGTAAATAACCCACGATTTAAAATCATGACGCCTATTGGTGAGGACCTGTACGAGGTATCGATGGGCAAAAGAGGTGTTCTGTGGGACCTCCCTTCCCAGATTGGTTTCTTCGTCTGCCAGTACGCCAAATTGCGGATGTTGGAATTTTATTATGACTTCCTCGATAAGTTTGTAGATAGGTCCGACTTTCAACTCTGTGAAATGGAGACCGATAGCCTGTACTTGGCCCTCAGCGAGTCATCGTTAGAAGAGGTCGTTAAAACCGATAAGGTAGATGAGTTTTTCTCACAGTACGACAAATGGTTCCCCTCAGAGACTTGTGAAGTCCATCGGGCCGATTTCATTCAACACAGGGGCAGCGTAAAGTATGACTGTTCAGATTGTAAGGCGAGACAGTTATACGACAAACGGACTCCTGGTCTGTTCAAGTTGGAATATTCGGGGGATGGGATGATTTCCTTGTGTAGCAAGACCTATTACTGTTTTGGGGATTATGCTAAAGTTAGCACCAAGGGCCTTAATAAACGTCACAACAAGTTAGATATGGATATATTCACAGAGGTCCTAACCAAAAAAACAAGCCGGGGGTGGTAAAAACATAGGGTTTAAAACACACAAGGGGTCGGTATACACATATACACAACATCGGAACTCACTCTCTTATTTCTACATCAAGCGACAGGTCCATTCTGACAACGTGACTACCTCCCCTTTATCCATTTAACACTATCATGTATTACTACTTGTAAATAAACTACTTTGTTTTCTATGTATTAAATATGTGTATAATGTACATTAGTTAAAGAATACATTTTTGTCTAAACCATGTGTTATCTATTGTTCAATATATACGAATAAAACAATAAATAAACTTGTCATTGTTTTTTATTGCCTGAGAGTATAATGTACAAAGTTACGGGACCATTGAAAGTACAAAGAATGTGAAAGTTATGATACACCCCTTCACCACCACTTCACAACACCACCACCACCACGAGAGGTCAACGAGAGGTCAACGAGAAGTCACCGGAACAAAAATGGGAGGGTAGACTCTCATATAAGAAAAAAAGTGTAGACTCTCATATTAGGAAAAAATGTGCTTCCATGTACGGGTAGACTCTCATATAAGGAAAAATGTGCTTCCATGTGCCGCTAGACTATTTATATAAGGAATTATGTGCCGCTTGAAGCACTTTCACCCGTCCAATCACTGGATCTACTACTACTTACATCTTCCGTCTGAGGTTAACAAAGTTCCCAAATATTTAAATTCATTTACCTGTTTTAATATTGTTCCACTTGTCTTTATTTTGTACTGAGGTGATGTTTTTTTCTTTGCTGTTACCATTACCTCTGTCTTTTTGCTATTTAGGTATATATAAGTGAAGAAGAGACACGAAATGTCCGTAACAGATTAGTTATTATACATGGACAAGAGACACGTAATGTCCGTAATAGATTAGTTATTATACATGGACAAGAGACACGTAATGTCCGTAATAGATTAGTTATTATACATGGACAAGAGACACGTAATGTCCGTAATAGATTAGTTATTATACATGGACAAGAGACACGTAATGAGTTAGTTAGTGACCTGAGAAACAACATCCAAAATCTTCTAACTGAAAGCAAGAGAGAAACCAAGAAAAGATAGATAGACGGATTAAAAGAAATATTCAGAAACGAAAACATATATATCTTGACAGCGCCAGGATACGCCCAGTAACGACACCGCATATAAATGGAAAGTGATCAAAAGACAAACAATACAATATCTACAATCATCATATTATAAAATTACTCTTTACATGTATACGTTATATACATATATATATTTACAACATCATCATCATCATCAAGTACCGTGCCTACTGGCGTAGGTGATCATGTCTCTCCACAATTTTCGATCTCGGCAGCTATTTATCATTTCTGTTGTTGACCTTCTGCCAAGCCATTCTCTTAAGCTGTCTGTTATTTTTTCTCTTTGCTTCCCTCTATCTCTTCGTCCCTCAATTTTTCCAGTTGTTACAATATATTCCAGTTGTTCTCTTCTCATTACATGGCCAAAAAATGATGATTGTTTCTTCCTAATATTGGAAATTAGCTCTCTTTTGGCTTTGACTTTTATCAGAACCTCTTCATTACTCTTCTTAGCTGTCCATGGTACTCTCAACATTCTTCTGTAAAACCACATTTCTACAGACTCCAGTGATTTTCTTGTCTGTTGTCCTATTGTCCATGATTCGCATCCATATGTTAAGACTGGCTCTACATAACATTTAAGAACTCTTTTTCTTGTTTCTATTGTCAAAAATGGATTGCATAGTATCTTCCTCATTTTTTGTGAAAGCTGCTTTTGCCTGAGCCATTCTGCATCTCACCTTTTTTGTACATCTTCCGTCTGAGGTTAACAAAGTTCCCAACAATTTTAATTCATTTACCTGTTTTAATATTGTTCCACTTATCTTTATTTTGCACTGAGGTGATGTCTTTTTCTTTGTTGTTACAATTACCTCTGTCTTTTTGCTATTAAGGCTGAGTCCTTTATTTTTACTTTCCTTCACTATAATGTCCAACATTTCTTGTAACTCATTTTCACTCTTAGCGATTAAGACTGTATCATGAGCATACCTTAGATTATTTATATTATGACCTCCAATTGTTATTCCAGGCATGTCCCTTATGGATCTTAAAATAATCTCACTATAAATATTAAACAAATATGGTGACAGCACATAATCTTGCCTAACACCCTGCTTTTTTGTTGAAACATTCCTAATCCATTTCCAGTTCTTATGGCCACTGTTTGTTGCCAGTACACGTTCTTTATTATTCTTAGATCTTTGCTGTCTACGTTTATGCTTTCTAAAATTTTGATTATTTCTTGGTGCTTTACTTTATCAAATGCCTTGGTGTAATCTATGAAACATAGGTATAGATCTGTTTTCACCTCTATGGCTCTTTCTACTAAAGATCTTATGATCTTTATTATATATATATATATATATATATATATATATATATATATATATATTGGTTATTATATATATATATATATATATATATATATAATATTATATATATAATATTATATTTATATATTATTATACATTTTTATTTATTCAATACACATTTCTCATGCCACGCTTCAAGGTAATAGTAGATGGGCCAGGGAAAAGAAATAAAGTGTTCATGGATTATATACCGCACATAATTTTCAGACAACACTAGCCAGATGAATACAGATGCGGAAAGCTGTCAGCGACTCATAGCTGTTTGTTGGAGGCAGAATTACTGAACCAAAACTGATCAAGATTGTGCTCCACTTCCCCGTGGTAGCTCTGAAAACATACCAGCTAGTCTTGCCAGGCGAGTAAAGATTCAACAGGAATGGCAGGACCGGTACCAAAGAAATATGTTGAAGTAGGATATTTCGGTCAAAGAGTGTGGATTTCCAGATTTGATACAAACCACGACACAACACAAATTAATGTTCTTTAATGGGCAGATATGCCAACGATGTGGGAGCCGCGACAGCTCAGTGGTTAGTGAACTGGACTACAGAGGAAAAGAGGTAGGGTTCGATTCCAACCGACGGCTTTCGGGTTCACCCAGCCTTTATTGGGTAACGGAATTTTTTTATGGGAAAGTAAAGCGGTACGGGCGTAATACCGACCACATTACCCCCAAAATCATGTGCCGTAGGTCTGTAAAATTTATGGTCACTAACACCATATTCCCTATACACCACTTGGCGTGATGGGGGGTACTTTATTTTTCTTTTTTATGCCAACGATGTAGGTCTAATCGTCTTTTAAAAGCAGAAAGAAAAGAAAGAAAGAAAGAAAGAAAGAAAGAAAGAAAGAAAGAAAGAAAGAAAGAAAGAAAGAAAGAAAGAAAGAAAGAAAGAAAGAAAGAAAGAAAGAAAGAAAGAAAGAAAGAAAGAAAGAAAGAAAAAAATACTCAAAATTAAGAGATGTTAACCTGCGACTAGGAACATCAACATTCATAACCTTAGTTCGTGCACACAAATGAAATGTGAACTAAAGAACCTGACCGGAATTCACTAAGTCTAATTAGCAAGCAAACAACCAAGCTATCACGACATCATGTAACATAAAGTAATATCATCATAGATCAAACACATTAACAGAATAATTACAACCTAACTGAGGTGAATTATTATTTGTCGCTAGCAAATCGTTCGCTCATATTGAGTTATTAAGTTATTTGCGGGTCGTCATCATCGCACTCCGAACATGTCCATAAGTGCTCAGATCCCCTCCTCAGCAAGTCCCGCAGTGTCCAGCGACTGACGACTCCAGCTCTATGTTGGTTGATAAGTCTTCTTACACGGCCACTAAGTTTCTCATTTCTGGTTGCGCCCATTGTAACTCCCATTTCCGCCATCCGAAGAAGTGACGTAGATCTGTGTTTGTCGAAGTTCCGTGCTCTTCCCATATCTCGGAGGGCATTGATGATGTCCGCCCGATCCATCGGTTGCCCGTCCTCAACGACAGCGCAGCTAGCCAACCTGTCCGTTCTTTCATTTCCCTGTACTCCCGCATGTCCAGAGACATAGACAAAGGTGACCTTACCGTTCGCTCATAAAGAACTCTTATCGTGTGGTTTGGTTATTCATTTATTTTCATCTCAGGCCAAAGATGGCACACAGGGCGGAAGTCACAGTTCTCACCGATTGACGATCTGCTGCTAATTCTTGCTTGTTTATTAATCCCATTGTTCAGCATTTACCAGTAATTTTTCTGCCTTACGGGTTCTCTTAGTCTACCTCGTTGTCTTTGACCAGGTGGTTTCCACATGAATGCCAGATGGGGAAGTCTTTCTTCGTTCATTCTGAGCACATGACCGCTGTATTTCCAACGCCTTCTTTTATAAAGCTCGACACATATTCTTGTTTTGATTCGTTTCCTATCTGTTTTATTTATGTATTCTTTCCAGATGAATTCATCTTTTTCGCTTTGTGGCCGGGTTTGTCTATCCAATACTAATAGATTCAGCATCGAGAAAAGCTGTTCAGTAAAACAGCATCCAGCATAAGCCATTTTTTATACCAAACTACGGATTTATCGTGATTGCTTGCTATCAACCGTCTGTCAAGACGTCAAAGGCTATATAATAGGATAGCATAAGTCTTTGACATAAACTTTCAACTCCCTGTGGAGCATAGGTCTTCAACAAACACTTTCCAAGTCGTTCTGTTTCTTGCCATTCTTTTAAGATCATTCCATACTTTAACCATCATCGTCATCTCTTATTCCACCTGTCTTCTCCATCATCGTCATCTCTTAAACCACCTGTCTTCTCCATCTTCTTCATCTCTTATTCCACCTGTCTTCTCCATCTTCTTCATCTCTTATTCACCTGTCTTCTCCATCTTCTTCATCTCTTATTCCACCTGTCTGCTCCATCTTCTTCATCTCTTATTCCACCTGTCTTCTCCATCATCGTCATCTCTTATTCCACCTGTCTTCTCCATCATCGTCATCTCTTATTCCACCTGTCTTCTCCATCATCGTCATCTCTTATTCCACCTGTCTTCACCATCATCGTCATCTCTTATTCCACCTGTCTTCTCCATCATCGTCATCTCTTTTCCCACCTGTCTTCTCCATCATCGTCATCTCTTATTCCACCTGTCTGCTCCATCATCGTCATCTCTTATTCCACCTGTCTTCTCCATCATCGTCATCTCTTATTCCACCTGTCTGCTCCATCTTCTTCATCTCTTATTCCACCTGTCTGCTCCATCATCGTCATCTCTTATTCCACCTGTCTTCTCCATCATCGTCATCTCTTATTCCACCTGTCTTCTCCATCATCGTCATCTCTTATTCCACCTGTCTTCTCCATCTTGTTCATCTCTTATTCCACCTGTCTTCTCCATCTTCTTCATCTCTTATTCCACCTGTCTTCTCCATCTTCTTCATCTCTTATTCCACCTGTCTGCTCCATCATCGTCATCTCTTATTCCACCTGTCTTCTCCATCATCGTCATCACTTATTCCACCTGTCTTCTCCATCATCGTCATCTCTTATTCCACCTGCCTTCTCCATCTTCTTCATCTCTTATTCCACCTGTTTTCACCATCATCGTCATCTCTTATTCCACCTGTTTTCTCCATCATCGTCATCTCTTATTCCACCTGTTTTCTCCATCATCGTCATCTCTTATTCCACCTGTTTTCTCCATCATCGTCATCTCTTATTCCACCTGTCTTCTCCATCATCGTCATCTCTTATTCCACCTGTCTTCTCCATCATCGTCATCTCTTATTCCACCTGTCTGCTCCATCTTCTTCATCTCTTATTCCACCTGTCTTCTCCATCATCGTCATCACTTATTCCACCTGTTTTCTCCATCTTCTTCATCTCTTATTCCGCCTGTTTTCTCCATCATCGTCATCTCTTATTCCACCTGTCTTCTCCATCTTCTTCATCTCTTATTCCACCTGTCTTCTCCACCTTCTTCATCTCTTATTCCACCTGTTTTCTCCATCATCGTCATCTCTTATTCCACCTGTTTTCTCCATCATCGTCATCTCTTATTCCACCTGTTTTCTCCATCATCGCCATCTCTTATTCCACCTGTCTTCTCCATCATCGTCATCTCTTATTCCACCTGTCTTCTCCATCTTCTTCATCTCTTATTCCACCTGTCTTCTCCATCTTCTTCATCTCTTATTCCACCTGTCTGCTCCATCATCGTCATCTCTTATTCCACCTGTCTTCTCCATCATCGTCATCTCTTATTCCACCTGTCTTCTTCATCATCGTCATCTCTTATTCCACCTGTCTTCTCCATCTTCTTCATCTCTTTTTCCACCTGTCTTCTCCATCTTCTTCATCTCTTATTCCACCTGTCTTCTCCATCTTCTTCATCTCTTATTCCACCTGTCTTCTCCATCATCGTCATCTCTTATTCCACCTGTCTTCTCCATCTTCTTCATCTCTTTTTCCACCTGTCTTCTCCATCTTCTTCATCTCTTATTCCACCTGTCTGCTCCATCATCGTCATCTCTTATTCCACCTGTCTTCTCCATCATCGTCATCACTTATTCCACCTGTCTTCTCCATCATCGTCATCTCTTATTCCACCTGCCTTCTCCATCTTCTTCATCTCTTATTCCACCTGTTTTCACCATCATCGTCATCTCTTATTCCACCTGTTTTCTCCATCATCGTCATCTCTTATTCCACCTGTTTTCTCCATCATCGTCATCTCTTATTCCACCTGTTTTCTCCATCATCGTCATCTCTTATTCCACCTGTCTTCTCCATCATCGTCATCTCTTATTCCACCTGTCTTCTCCATCATCGTCATCTCTTATTCCACCTGTCTGCTCCATCTTCTTCATCTCTTATTCCACCTGTCTTCTCCATCATCGTCATCTCTTATTCCACCTGTTTTCTCCATCTTCTTCATCTCTTATTCCGCCTGTTTTCTCCATCATCGTCATCTCTTATTCCACCTGTCTTCTCCATCTTCTTCATCTCTTATTCCACCTGTCTTCTCCACCTTCTTCATCTCTTATTCCACCTGTTTTCTCCATCATCGTCATCTCTTATTCCACCTGTTTTCTCCATCATCGTCATCTCTTATTCCACCTGTTTTCTCCATCATCGCCATCTCTTATTCCACCTGTCTTCTCCATCATCGTCATCTCTTATTCCACCTGTCTTCTCCATCTTCTTCATCTCTTATTCCACCTGTCTTCTCCATCTTCTTCATCTCTTATTCCACCTGTCTGCTCAATCATCGTCATCTCTTATTCCACCTGTCTTCTCCATCATCGTCATCTCTTATTCCACCTGTCTTCTTCATCATCGTCATCTCTTATTCCACCTGTCTTCTCCATCTTCTTCATCTCTTTTTCCACCTGTCTTCTCCATCTTCTTCATCTCTTATTCCACCTGTCTTCTCCATCTTCTTCATCTCTTATTCCACCTGTCTTCTCCATCATCGTCATCTCTTATTCCACCTGTCTTCTCCATCTTCTTCATCTCTTTTTCCACCTGTCTTCTCCATCTTCTTCATCTCTTTTTCCACCTGTCTTCTCCATCTTCTTCATCTCTTATTCCACCTGTTTTCTCCATCATCGTCATCTCTTATTCCACCTGTCTTCTCCATCTTCTTCATCTCTTATTCCACCTGTCTTCTCCATCATCGTCATCTCTTATTCCACCTGTCTTCTTCATCATCGTCATCTCTTATTCCACCTGTCTTCTCCATCTTCTTCATCTCTTATTCCACCTGTCTTCTTCATCATCGTCATCTCTTATTCCACCTGTCTTCTCCATCTTCTTCATCTCTTATTCCACCTGTCTTCTCCATCATCGTCATCTCTTATTCCACCTGTCTTCTCCATCATCGTCATCTCTTATTCCACCTGTCTTCTCCATCTTCTTCATCTCTTATTCCACCTGTCTTCTCCATCTTCTTCATCTATTTTTCCACCTTTCTTCTCCATCTTCTTCATCTCTAATTCCACCTGTCTTCTCCATCATCGTCATCTCTTATTCCACCTGTCTTCTCCATCATCGTCATCTCTTATTCCACCTGTCTTCTCCACAAATATTTGGGGTCTTTCTTTATGTCTCTTCCACCTGGGGATTCCAAGAAAGGCCCTGTTAGAAAAAAAGTCAATTAAAACTAAAAATGGGTGTTAGGTTGTTCATAAGAGGATCGCGTGTTAAATGGCTATAATAAATTGGCTCGCAGGCTACTCGCAGCCGCCACCATCTGTAATAGCAAGGCCAGCGGACAGATAAGGAAATCCCAGAAAACCCCAGACATCATGAAGTCTTCAGTTATGCAAGTCACACACGGTTGACGTAATTCTACACACAACCACCCCAGCTCGCAAAGCTAAAACGTCACAAATTGGGAATTAATTCCTTTAACCCCGTTGTAGTCATCTCAACTCTACTACTTTAACCCATTCCGTACTGTAGCTTTTTATCAATGCCACGCAAGAGATTTCAAAGATAAAATTGTTCATTGTTTAAAGAATAAATCTACATATGTATATTTAACTAACATATAAAATACTATATATTATTTTATAGATAATTAAACAAGGAATTAGATTTCACCAATACCAAGATGATACCAGTCATGTAAAACGAATATGGTTTGATGATGGTTCACACTAATCAAATTGAGAGTGACGCACTATGGGGCGAAACGTACGCCGTCGAAATCTACATGATGCACATTGTGGCGAAACGTATGGAAAGAGTTAAACGTCTGTGTAACAAAATGGCTCACATGCTACTTCGCTAGAATGAAATGGATCGCTGGGTATTTTGTTATAATAAAATGGGTTTCACGTTACTTTCCTGTTAGAGATTACTTTACATAATTAAGGGATGGTAAAGATTAGTTTATACATAAAGGCGGTGGAGATTAGTTACATAAATAAAGACTGTGAAGATTACTTTACATAATCAAAGAAAGGTTAAAATTACTTTGCATAAACAAAAAGTTGTGAATACTAACTCATATATAAACACTTGAGGTGCAAGTACGAGCTCGATTTTGTGTGTGACCTTCCTGTATAAATCAGTGAAATAAATCATAAGTAGAATGTTAAATTCCTTAAATTTTCTTTTAAATTCAGTTCTGAAGGTTAATCCCAAAAAATAGTTAACTTTATCGAAATTATCTTAAGATCAAAGTGAAAAAGAAGTACGGTTAACAGTTTATCCCGGAATGTCTACCTCGGCGTACAGTTTATTTTCAACGAGTTATTGCTTTTGATATGACTGTATAATTTGTTGGTCATGTTAAAAGACACAACAGTCTAATAAAAGTAATATTGAATGGGAAAATACAAGGTAAAAAAGGCAGACCAAGACTAACATGGACGAGTAACATCAAAAGATGGACAAGTCAGCCTATGACAATCTGCACCATCAAAGCAAGAGACAGAGCGGAATGGCGCTCCATGGTAGCCAACCTTCGATGCGGAGAAGGTACCCAATGATGATGATGATGATATTGCTGTTGAAGACTAAAGTCTCGCTTCTAGAGCAAGACCTTCTTTACATGACGAAGGCTCTGGTATAAAGAGCTACGCATGTTAGTTAGAACAAGGTGTTTCCTGGGCTACTTACCTGTGTAGACTTTGAGGGTAATGTTTAATGTGGTTGTGACGGCTGTGTCTGTGTACACTTGCAGCTGTGTAGCCGTGATGGCGTCGCAATTCAAATACGAACTCACTAAACACCTGAAACATACATCTTTCTTTTTTTATTTGCAACGAGGAAATCATAACGTGCTAGAGAGACATGATGATAGCGCAGTTGAGAAGAAAGTTATCAACTAAACAAATTATATAATAGTCATCGCAACTCAAATAAATTATATAATAGTTATCTCAACTCAACTAAATTATATAATAGTCATCACAACTCAACTAAATTATATAATAATCATCTCAACTCAACTAAATTATATAATAGTCATCTCAACTCAACTAAATTATATAATAGTCATCTCAACTCAACTAAATTATATAATAGTCATCTCAACTTAACTAAATTATATAATAGTCATCTCAACTAACTAAATTATATAATATTCATCTCAACTAACTAAATTATATAATAGTCATCTTAACTCAACTAAATTATATACTAGTCATCTCAACTCAACTAAATTATATAATAGTCATCTCAACTCAACTAAATTATATAATAGTCATCTCAACTAACTAAATTATATAATAGTCATCTCAACTCAACTAAATTATATAATAGTCATCTCAACTCAACTAAATTATATAATAGTCATCTCAACTCAACTAAATTATATAATAGTCATATCAACTCAGGGAGCCGCGATAGCTCAGTGGTTAGTGAACTGGACTACAAAGGACAAGGGTAGGGTTCGATCCCAAGCGACGGCTTCCGGGTTCACCCAGCCTTAAATGGGTACCGGATTTTTTCTGGGAAAGTAAAGCAGCACGGGCGTAATACCGACCACATTACCCCAAAAATCATGTGCTGTAGGTCTATAAAATATAGGGTCACTAACACCATATTTCCTATACGCCAAGTGGCGTTACGGGGGTACTTTACTTTTTTTTATATATCAACTCAACTAAATTACATAATAGTCATTTCAACTCAACGAAATTATTCTTCTTAGCTCTTTTCTAGCTCATTCTCATTTTCATATACACCCTAATACCCCACTCTATTTTCCTATTTGTCTCCAACTTTTCAGTCCTTCCCTATTCCGCCAATTGCTATTGTAGTTTTTATAAATGTATATTTTTTTCAGTCCTGTTTGTACCCACATTCATTCCATCTTGTCTCTGACATGCCTAAAATATCTATGTTTAGTCGTTCTGCTTCTAGAATAGGATTTTCTCATTTTCCTTCTTGGAAAGAGTCCTATCATTACATTTATTATACTTAATATTACATAAAATCAAAGATAATCAATAACCTAAGATATGCTGATGATACTGTTCTACTAGCAGAAAATCATAAAAACCTATAACAATTGCTATAAGTGATAAACATAACAAGCAAAAAATATGGATTAGAAATGATTATCAAAAAGACTAAAACTATGATCATAAACAAAGTAAATTCTCAACACCTACAATTAAATATCACAGTTGAGGAAATACATCTGGAGACAGTCCAGAGCTACAACTACCTGGGACATACAATAACCAATGATGGAAAATGTAAAATTGAAATAAACAAAAGAATAGGTATGGCAAAAAGTAATTTTAATGCCATGATAAATATACTAACAACAAAACAAATATCAACAGGGCTGAAACTAAGAATGGCAAAATGTTACATCTTCGCAATATTCCTGTATGGTGCAGAAACATGGACATTAGACATGAAAACAGAACAGAAAATTGAAGCCTTTGAAATGTGGATATATAGAAGAATAGATAGAATTGGATGGAAACAAAAGATAACAAACGATGAAGTTTTAAAACAGCCGAAAATAACAAGGGAACTACTAAATACAATTAAGACAAGACAAATGAAATTTTTGCGGCATGTTAAAAGACACAACAGCCTACTAAAATTAATATTGGAGGGGAAAATACAAGGTAAAAGAGCCAGAGGTAGACCAAGACTAACATGGACGAGTAACATCAAAAGATGGACAAGTCAATCTATGACAGCCTGCACCATCAAGGCAAGAAACAGAGTAGAATGGCAATCTATGGTAGCCAACCTTCGTTGCGGAGAAGGCACTCAATGATGATGAATATTACATATAGGATGTTTTTAAAGTCGCAGTGCAGTGAATTTATACTCTCTAAAGAAAAAACGTCACCAGAAATGCGGTTAACTAATGCGTCACACAAATTGTAAAATAAATGGTATTATTCAAATATACTTGACTGCTATCGGCGAGCTTATAATGGGTAATGTTGGTATTAACACAATAAAGTTGTGCCTAAAGCATATGTTGAAAATGTCCACCACGGGCCTCAAGACATGTCGTGATTCGTCTTTCCATATTTGCGAAAACCTTCAGAATAATGTCTGGTGATATTTGTTTAATCTTGTCTACTATTTCAGTCTTTAAGTCATTAATTGTCTGCGGATTATTTTCATAAACTTTCCCCTTCAATGCCCCCCACAGATAATAATCTGGGGGTGTTAGATCTGGTGAACGAGCAGGCCAGATTCCACGTGAAATAATGCGATTTGCAAATATGCTTTCTAAATAATTGAGTGTTGTTGTGGCTGTGTGTGCTGTTGCCCCATCCTGCTGAAACCAGGATTCCATAATTTCCCGTTCTGTAAGGTGTGCTATGAACGGTTCCAGAATTAAAGTACGGTAACGTTAGTAAAGAATAGTGACACTGTGACCTTCCAGGCATGTCGTATGAGGCGACTAAGGAGGTTGATCGATGGCTTGACAAGCTGTCATTGTAAAAAGTATTGTTATGGAAACAGCGCCATATATTTTAGAGCAGTGATCTCTGCAATATGTGCCGCTTTGGCACGCAAGGTTTCTGATTTTGAGATTGTGGCTCTGCCCTATGTGTCGTCTTCGGCTCGAAAGGACAATAGATAGATAGAACGTTCTGCATTTATTGTTTCATTAAAAATATAGGTCCTATTATCCGCATACGACTTATAGCGCACCACACTCCGACTTTTTGATCGTAAAGCGGCACTTGATGAAATTCATGGGGGTTTTCACTGCTCCACAGCCGATTGTTCTGACTGTTCACATAACCGGATAAATGAAACCAGGCCTCATCAGTGAAAAAAGTGACGTCAAGGATGGCAGCGCCATGTTCATAAATAAAATTCTGAAACCACATGCAGTAGTTTAAACGGGATTAATAATCTCTTTCTTGGAGTTGAGACACTTCAGTTAATTTGTATGGACGATAGTGTAGTTCACTTCTTAAAACCTTGTGAACATAACTCTTAGATATTTGCACCTGTTGAGACAAGTGGTTTAAAGATGCATTTGGACTCATTGTAATTCTGTCTTGGAGTTCCATAATTTGGTCTTGTGAAATTGAAGGTCTTCCAGATCGGTATGCATCTACCACACTACCGGTTTCACGAAACTTTTTGATCAATTTTGTAACAGAATTTCGGTGAGGGACTTGTGAGTCTGGAAATTTCCTCACGAATTGTCTAATGACCTCATCCGTATATTTACCGCCATTACGGAAGACATGCTCAACCAGAAATACCCTGTTTTCAATCGTCAACATTATTTCCTTCAAGCAATGAGACAGTGAAAGTAGCGTAGTGCCCGTCCTTTACGTAAATAAAACCTTAAAGGAAGCAGCGGTTTGTTCATAAATGTGGTTTACAAAATTGTGGTACTTAGATGATGATTACGTCATTTATATATATTCATAATATTTAGAAATATTCACTGCACTGCGACTTTAAAAACACCCTGTATTATACTTATTTTTAGATCGTTCTTCTGATATAAGTTAGAATATCTCTCCGTGGCTTTCTATGGAATAGTACGTGATACTCCAATCTCTTTCATGGTGGTCTGCCACATTCGTCTTTCGTGACCTGAATATGCCTCTTGTCTACCATACACTTTGCTGTTTTCGCTTTCTGGGCCGTTGATCATTTTCACAGTCATCCGCTCCATCTACCGTCATCCACTCCATCTACAGTCATCCGCTCCATCTACAGTCATCCGCTCCATCTACAGTCATCCGCTCCATATACAGTCATCCGCTCAATCTACAGTCATCCGCTCCATCTATAGTCATCCGCTCCATCTACAGTCATCCGCTCCATATACAGTCATCCGCTCCATCTACAGTCATTCGCTCTACCTGCAGTCATCCGCTCAATCTACAGTCATCCACTCCATCTACAGTCATCCGCTCCATATACAGTCATCCGCTCAATCTACAGTCATCCGCTCCATCTACAGTCATCCGCTCCATCTACAGTCATCCGCTCCATATACAGTCATCCGCTCCATCTACAGTCATCCGCTCAATCTACAGTCATCCGCTCCATCTACAGTCATCCGCTCCATCTACAGTCATCCGCTCCATCTACAGTCATCTGCTCCATCTGCAGTCATCCGCTCCATCTACAGTCATCCGCTCCATCTACAGTCGTCCGCTCCATCTACAGTCATCCGCTCAATCTACAGTCATCTGCTCCATCTGCAGTCATCCGCTCTATCTACAATCACCCGCTCCATCTACAGTCATCCGCTCCATCTACAGTCATCCGCTCCATCTACAGTCACCCGCTCCATCTACAGTCGTCCACTCCATCTACAGTCATCCACTACATCTACAATCACCCTCTCCATCTACAGTCATCCGCTCCATCTAAAGTCATCCGCTCCATCTACAGTCATTCGCTCCATCTACAGTCATCCGCTCCATCTACAGTCATCCGCTCCATCTACAGTCATCAGCTCCATCTACAGTCATCCGTTCCATCTACAGTCATCCGCTCCATCTACAGTCATCCGCTCCATCTACAGTAATTAGCTCCATCTACAGTCATCCGTTCCATCTACAGTCATCAGATCCATCTACAATCACCCGCTCCATCTACAGTCATCCGCTCCATCTACAGTCATCAGCTCCATCTAAAGTCATCAGCTCCATCTACAATCACCCGCTCCATCTACAGTCATCCGCTCCATCTACAATCACCCGCTCCATCTACAGTCATCTGCTCCATCTACAATCACCCGCTCCATCTACAGTCATCCGCTCCATCTAAAGTCATCCGCTCCATCTACAGTCATCAGCTCCATCTACAGTCATTTGCTCCATCTACAGTCATCCGCTCCATATACAGTCATCCGCTCCATCTACCGTCACAGACGACTTTAGATAACTAAACAAAGAAGTCAAAAACTGGTAGAAATGATTAGCCCACCTAATATGACAGATTTAAAAGAAATGAATTTGCCCACCTAATATGACAGATTTAAAAGAAATGAATTTGCCCACCTAATATGACAGATTTAAAAGAAATGAATTAGCCCACCTAATATGACAGATTTAAAAGAAATGAATTTGCCCACCTAATAAGACAGACTTAAAAGAAATGAATTAGCCCACCTATTATGACAGATTTAAAAGAAATGAATTAGCCCACCTAATATGACAGATTTAAAAGAAATGAATTAGCTCACCTAATATGACAGATCTAAAAGAAATGAATTAGCCCACCAAATATGACAGATTTAAAAGAAATGAATTAGCCCACCTAATATGACCGATTTAAAAGAAATGAATTAGCCCACCTAATATGACCGATTTAAAAGAAATGAATTAGCTCACCTAATATATGACAGATTTAAATGAAATGAATTAGCTCACCTAATATATAACAGATTTAAATGAAATGAATTAGCCCACCTAATATGACAGATTTAAAAGAAATGAATTAGCCCACCTAATATGACAGATTTAACAGAAATAAATAAGAACACCTAATATGACAGATTTAAAAGAAATGAATTAGCCCACCTAATATGACAGATATAACAGAAATGAATTAGAATACCTAATATGACAGATTTAAAAGAAATGATTAGCCCACCTAATATGACAGATCTAAAAGAAATGAAATAGAATATCTAATATTACAGATCTAAAATAAATGAAATAGAACACCTAATATGACAGATCTAAAAGAAATGAATTAGAACACCTAATATGACAGATCTAAAAGAAATGAATTAGAACACCTAATATGACAGATCTAAAAGAAATGAATTAGAACACCTAATATGACAGATTTAAAAGAAATGAATTAGCCCACCTAAAATGACAGATCTAAAAGAAATTAATTAGCCCACCTAAAATGACAGATCTAAAAGAAATGAATTAGCCTACCTAATATGACAGATCTAAAAGAAATGAATTAGAATACCTAAAATGACAGATTTAAAAGAAATGATTAGCCCACCTAATATGACAGATTTAAAAGAAATGATTAGCCCACCTAATATGACAGATCTAAAAGAAATGAATTAGAATATCTAATATGACAGATTTAAAAGAAATGAATTAGAACACCTAATATGACAGATCTAAAAGAAATGAATTAGAACACCTAATATGACAGATCTAAAAGAAATGAATTAGAACACCTAATATGACAGATCTAAAAGAAATGAATTAGAACACCTAATATGACAGATCTAAAAGAAATGAATTAGAACACCTAATATGACAGATTTAAAAGAAATGAATTTACCCACCTAATATGACAGATTTAAAAGAAATGAATTTGCCCACCTAATATGACAGATTTAAAAGAAATGAATTAGCCCACCTAATATGACAGATTTAAAAGAAATGAATTTGCCCACCTAATATGACAGATTTAAAAGAAATGAAATAGCCCACCTATTATGACAGATTTAAAAGAAATGAATTAGCCCACCTAATATGACAGATTTAAAAGAAATGAATTAGCTCACCTAATATGACAGATCTAAAAGAAATGAATTAGCCCACCTAATATGACAGATTTAAAAGAAATGAATTAGCCCACCTAATATGACCGATTTAAAAGAAATGAATTAGCCCACCTAATATGACCGATTTAAAAGAAATGAATTAGCTCACCTAATATATGACAGATATAAATGAAATGAATTAGCTCACCTAATATATGACAGATTAAAATGAAATGAATTAGCCCACCTAATATGACAGATTTAAAAGAAATGAATTAGCCAACCTAATATGACAGATTTAAAAGAAATGAATTAGCCCACCTAATGTGACCGATTTAAAAGAAATGAATTAGCCCACCTAATATGACCGATTTAAAAGAAATGAATTAGCTCACCTAGTATATGACAGATTTAAATGAAATGAATTAGCTCACCTAATATATGACAGATTTAAATGAAATGAATTAGCCCACCTAATATGACAGATTTAAAAGAAATGAATTAGCCCACCTAATATGACAGATTTAACAGACAAAAATTAGAACACCTAATATGACAGATTTAAAAGAAATGAATTAGCCCACCTAATATGACAGATTTAAAATAAATGAATTAGAATACCTAATATGACAGATTTAAAAAAATGATTAGCCCAGTTAAATATGACAGATCTAAAAGAAATGAAATAGAATATCTAATATGACAGATCTAAAAGAAATGAATTAGAACACCTAATATGACAGATCTAAAAGAAATAAATTAGAACACCTAATACGACAGATCTAAAAGAAATGAATTAGAACACCTAATATGACAGATCTATAAGAAATGAATTAGAACACCTAATATGACAGATTTAAAAGAAATGAATTAGCCCACCTAATATGACAGATCTAAAAGAAATGAATTAGCCCACAAATATGACAGATCTAAAAGAAATGAATTAGCCCACCTAATATGACAGATCTAAAAGAAATGAATTAGAATACCTAATATGACAGATTTAAAAGAAATGATTAGCCCACCTAATATGACAGATCTAAAAGAAATGAATTAGAATATCTAATATGACAGATCTAAAAGAAATGAATTAGAACACCTAATATGACAGATCTAAAAGAAATGAATTAGAACACCTAATATGACAGATCTAAAAGAAATGAATTAGCCCACCTAATATGACAGATTTAAAAGAAATGAATTAGAATACCTAATATGACAGATTTAAAAGAAATGATTAGCCCACCTAATATGACAGATCTAAAAGAAATGAATTAGAATATCTAATATGACAGATCTAAAAGAAATGAATTAGAACACCCAATATGACAGATTTAAAAGAAATGAATTAGCCCACCTAATATGACAGATTGAAAAGAAATCAATTTGCCCACCTAATATGACAGATTTAAAAGAAATGAATTAGCCCACCTATTATGACAGATTTAAAAGAAATGAATTAGTCCACCTAATATGACAGATTTAAAAGAAATGAATTAGCTCACCTAATATGACAGATCTAAAAGAAATGATTTAGCCCACCTAATATGACAGATTTAAAAGAAATGAATTAGCCCACCTAATATGACCGATTTAAAAGAAATGAATTAGCCCACCTAATATGACCGATTTAAAAGAAATGAATTAGCTCACCTAATATATGACAGATTTAAATGAAATGAATTAGCTCACCTAATATATGACAGATTTAAATGAAATGAATTAGCCCACCTAATATGACAGATTTAAAAGAAATGAATTAGCCCACCTAATATGACAGATTTAACAGAAATAAATAAGAACACCTAATATGACAGATTTAAAAGAAATGATTAGCCCACCTAATATGACAGATCTAAAAGAAATTAATTAGAATATCTAATATGACATATCTAAAAGAAATGAATTAGAACACCTAATATGACAGATCTAAAAGAAATGAATTAGAACACCTAATATGACAGATTTAACAGAAATGAATTAGCCCACCTAATATGACAGATTTAACAGAAATAAATTAGAACACCTAATATGACAGATCTAAAAAAAATGAATTAGCCCACCTAATATGACCGATTTAAAAGAAATGAATTAGCTCACCTAATATATGACAGATTTAAATGAAATGAATTAGCTCTCCTAATATATGACAGATTTAAATGAAATGAATTAGCCCACCTAATATGACAGATTTAAAAGAAATGAATTACCCCACCTAATATGACAGATTTAAAAGAAATAAATTAGAACACCTAATATGACAGATTTAAAAGAAATGAATTAGCCTACCTATTATGACAGATTTAAAAGAAATGAATTAGCCCACCTAATATGACAGATTTAAAAGAAATGAATTAGCTCACCTAATATGACAGATCTAAAAGAAATGAATTAGCCCACCTAATATGACAGATTTAAAAGAAATGAATTAGCCCACCTAATATGACCGATTTAAAAGAAATGAATTAGCCCACCTAATATGACCGATTTAAAAGAAATGAATTAGCTCACCTTATATATGACAGATTTAAATGAAATGAATTAGCTCACCTAATATATGACAGATTTAAATGAAATGAATTAGCCCACCTAATATGACAGATTTAAAAGAAATGAATTAGCCCACCTAATATGACAGATTTAACAGAAATAAATTAGAACACCTAATATGACAGATCTAAAAGAAATGATTAGCCCACCTAATATGACAGATCTAAAAGAAATGAATTAGAATATCTAATATGACAGATCTAAAACAAATGAATTAGCCCACCTATTATGACAGATTTAAAAGAAATGAATTAGCCCACCTAATATGACAGATTTAAAAGAAATGAATTAGCTCACCTAATATGACAGATCTAAAAGAAATGAATTAGCCCACCTAATATGACAGATTTAAAAGAAATGAATTAGCCCACCTAATATGACCGATTTAAAAGAAATGAATTAGCCCACCTAATATGACAGATTTAACAGAAATAAATTAGAACACCTAATATGACAGATTTAAAAGAAATGATTAGCCCACCTAATATGACAGATCTAAAAGAAATGAATTAGAATATCTAATATGACAGATCTAAAAGAAATGAATTAGAACTCCTAATATGACAGATATAAAAGAAATGAATTAGCCCACCTAATATGACAGATCTAAAAGAAATGAATTAGCCCACCTAATATGACAGATTTAAAAGAAATGAATTAGCTCACCTAATATGACAGATCTAAAAGAAATGAATTAGCCCACCTAATATGACAGATTTAACAGAAATAAATTAGAACACCTAATATGACAGATTTAAAAGAAATGATTAGCCCACCTAATATTACAGATCTAAAAGAAATGAATTAGAATATCTAATATGACAGATCTAAAAGAAATTAATTAGAACACCTAATATGACAGATTTAAATGAAATGAATTAGCCCACCTAATATGACAGATTTAAAAGAAATGAATTAGCCCACCTAATATGACAGATTTAACAGAAATAAATTAGAACACCTAATATGACAGATTTAAAAGAAATGATTAGCCCACCTAATATGACAGATTTAACAGAAATAAATTAGAACACCTAATATGACAGATCTAAAAAAATGAATTAGCCCACCTAATATGACCGATTTAAAAGAAATGAATTAGCTCACCTAATATATGACAGATTTAAATGAAATGAATTAGCTCTCCTAATATATGACAGATTTAAATGAAATGAATTAGCCCACCTAATATGACAGATTTAAAAGAAATGAATTACCCCACCTAATATGACAGATTTAAAAGAAATAAATTAGAACACCTAATATGACAGATTTAAAAGAAATGAATTAGCCTACCTATTATGACAGATTTAAAAGAAATGAATTAGCCCACCTAATATGACAGATTTAAAAGAAATGAATTAGCTCACCTAATATGACAGATCTAAAACAAATGAATTAGCCCACCTAATATGACAGATTTAAAAGAAATGAATTAGCCCACCTAATATGACCGATTTAAAAGAAATGAATTAGCCCACCTAATATGACCGATTTAAAAGAAATGAATTAGCTCACCTATATATGACAGATTTAAATGAAATGAATTAGCTCACCTAATATATGACAGATTTAAATGAAATGAATTAGCCCACCTAATATGACCGATTTAAAAGAAATGAATTAGCCCACCTAATATGACCGATTTAAAAGAAATGAATTAGCTCACCTTATATATGACAGATTTAAATGAAATGAATTAACTCACCTAATATATGACAGATTTAAATGAAATGAATTAGCCCACCTAATATGACAGATTTAAAAGAAATGAATTAGCCCACCTAATATGACAGATTTAAAAGAAATAAATTAGAACACCTAATATGACAGATCTAAAAGAAATGATTAGCCCACCTAATATGACAGATCTAAAAGAAATGAATTAGAATATCTAATATGACAGATCTAAAAGAAATGAATTAGCCCACCTATTATGACAGATTTAAAAGAAATGAATTAGCCCACCTAATATGACAGATTTAACAGAAATGAATTAGCTCACCTAATATGACAGATCTAAAAGAAATGAATTAGCCCACCTAATATGACAGATTTAAAAGAAATGAATTAGCCCACCTAATATGACCGATTTAAAAGAAATGAATTAGCCCACCTAATATGACAGATTTAACAGAAATAAATTAGAACACCTAATATGACAGATTTAAAAGAAATGATTAGCCCACCTAATATGACAGATGTAAAAGAAATGAATTAGCTCACCTAATATATGACAGATTTAAATGAAATGAATTAGCCCACCTAATATGACAGATTTAAAAGAAATGAATTAGCCCACCTAATATGACAGATTTAACAGAAATAAATTAGAACACCTAATATGACAGATTTAAAAGAAATGATTAGCCCACCTAATATGACAGATCTAAAAGAAATGAATTAGAATATCTAATATGACAGATCTAAAAGAAATGAATTAGAACACCTAATATGACAGATCTAAAAGAAATGAATTAGCCCACCTATTATGACAGATTTAAAAGAAATGAATTAGCCCACCTAATATGACAGATTTAAAAGAAATGAATTAGCTCACCTAATATGACAGATCTAAAAGAAATGAATTAGCCCACCTAATATGACAGATTTAACAGAAATAAATTAGAACACCTAATATGACAGATTTAAAAGAAATGATTAGCCCACCTAATATTACAGATCTAAAAGAAATGAATTAGAATATCTAATATGACAGATCTAAAAGAAATGAATTAGAACACCTAATATGACAGATCTAAAAGAAATGAATTAGAACACCTAATATGACAGATTTAACAGAAATGAATTAGCCCACCTAATATGACAGATTTAACAGAAATAAATTAGAACACCTAATATGACAGATCTAAAAGAAATGAATTAGCCCACCTAATGTGACCGATTTAAAAGAAATGAATTAGCTCACCTAATATATGACAGATTAAATGAAATGAATTAGCTCACCTAATATATGACAGATTTAAATGAAATGAATTAGCCCACCTAATATGACAGATTTAAAAGAAATGAATTAGCCCACCCAATATGACAGATTTAAAAGAAATGAATTAGAATACCTAATATGACAGATTTAAAAGAAATGATTAGCCCACCTAATATGACAGATCTAAAAGAAATGAATTAGAATATCTAATATGACAGATCTAAAAGAAATGAATTAGAACACCTAATATGACAGATTTAAAAGAAATGAATTAGCCCACCTAATATGACAGATTTAAAAGAAATGAATTAGCCCACCTAATATGACAGATTTAAAAGAAATGAATTAGCCCACCTAATATGACAGATCTAAAAGAAATGAATTAGTCCACCTAATATGACAGATTTAAAAGAAATGAATTAGCTCACCTAATATGACAGATCTAAAAGAAATGAATTAGCCCACCTAATATGACAGATTTAAAAGAAATGAATTAGCCCACCTAATATGACCGATTTAAAAGAAATGAATTAGCCCACCTAATATGACAGATTTAAAAGAAATGAATTAGCTCACCTAATATATGACAGATTTAAATGAAATGAATTAGCTCACCTAATATGACAGATTTAAAAGAAATGAATTAGCCCACCTAATATGACAGATTTAAAAGAAATGAATTAGCCCACCTAATATGACAGATTTAAAAGAAATGAATTAGCCCACCTAATATGACAGATTTAAAAGAAATGAATTAGCCCACCTAATATGACAGATCTAAAAGAAATGAATTAGAATACCTAATATGACAGATCTAAAAGAAATGAATTAGAACACCTAATATGACAGATCTAAAAGAAATGAATTAGAACACCTAATATGACAGATTTAACAGAAATGAATTAGCCCACCTAATATGACAGATTTAAAAGAAATAAATTAGAACACCTAATATGACAGATCTAAAAAAAATGAATTAGCCCACCTAATATGACCGATCTAAAAGAAATGAATTAGCTCACCTAATATGACAGATTTAAAAGAAATGAATTAGCTCACCTAATATATGACAGATTTAAATGAAATGAATTAGCCCACCTAATATGACAGATTTAAAAGAAATGAATTACCCCACCTAATATGACAGATTTAAAAGAAATGAATTAGAACACCTAATATGACAGATTTAAAAGAAATGAATTAGCTACCTATTATGACAGATTTAAAAGAAATGAATTAGCCCACCTAATATGACAGATTTAAAAGAAATGAATTAGCTCACCTAATATGACAGATCTAAAAGAAATGAATTAGCCCACCTAATATGACAGATTTAAAAGAAATGAATTAGCCCACCTAATATGACAGATTTAAAAGAAATGAATTAGCCCACCTAATATGACAGATTTAAAAGAAATGAATTAGCTCACCTAATATGACAGATTTAAATGAAATGAATTAGCTCACCTAATATGACAGATTTAAAAGAAATGAATTAGCCCACCTAATATGACAGATTTAAAAGAAATGAATTAGCCCACCTAATATGACAGATTTAACAGAAATGAATTAGAACACCTAATATGACAGATTTAAAAGAAATGAATTAGCCCACCTAATATGACAGATCTAAAAGAAATGAATTAGCTACCTAATATGACAGATTTAAAAGAAATGAATTAGCCCACCTAATATGACAGATTTAAAAGAAATGAATTAGCCCACCTAATATGACAGATTTAAAAGAAATGAATTAGCTCACCTAATATGACAGATCTAAAAGAAATGAATTAGCCCACCTAATATGACAGATTTAAAAGAAATGAATTAGCCCACCTAATATGACCGATTTAAAAGAAATGAATTAGCCCACCTAATATGACAGATTTAACAGAAATAAATTAGAACACCTAATATGACAGATTTAAAAGAAATGATTAGCCCACCTAATATGACAGATCTAAAAGAAATGAATTAGAATATCTAATATGACAGATCTAAAAGAAATGAATTAGAACTCCTAATATGACAGATATAAAAGAAATGAATTAGCCCACCTAATATGACAGATCTAAAAGAAATGAATTAGCCCACCTAATATGACAGATTTAAAAGAAATGAATTAGCTCACCTAATATGACAGATCTAAAAGAAATGAATTAGCCCACCTAATATGACAGATTTAACAGAAATAAATTAGAACACCTAATATGACAGATTTAAAAGAAATGATTAGCCCACCTAATATTACAGATCTAAAAGAAATGAATTAGAATATCTAATATGACAGATCTAAAAGAAATTAATTAGAACACCTAATATGACAGATCTAAAAGAAATGAATTAGAACACCTAATATGACAGATTTAAAAGAAATGAATTAGCCCACCTAATATGACAGATTTAACAGAAATAAATTAGAACACCTAATATGACTGATTTAAAAGAAATGATTAGCCCACCTAATATGACAGATCTAAAAGAAATGAATTAGCTCACCAAATATATGACAGATTTAAATGAAATGAATTAGCCCACCTAATATGACAGATTTAAAAGAAATGAATTTGCCCACCTAATATGACAGATTTAAAAGAAATGAATTAGCCCACCTATTATGTCAGATTTAAAAGAAATGAATTAGTCCACCTAATATGACAGATTTAAAAGAAATGAATTAGCTCACCTAATATGACAGATCTAAAAGAAATGAATTAGCCCACCTAATATGACAGATTTAAAAGAAATGAATTAGCCCACCTAATATGACCGATTTAAAAGAAATGAATTAGCCCACCTAATATGACCGATATAAAAGAAATGAATTAGCTCACCTAATATATGACAGATTTAAATGAAATGAATTAGCTCACCTAATATATGACAGATTTAAATGAAATGAATTAGCCCACCTAATATGACAGATTTAAAAGAAATGAATTAGCCCACCTAATATGACAGATTTAACAGAAATAAATTAGAACACCTAATATGACAGATTTAAAAGAAATGATTAGCCCACCTAATATGACAGATCTAAAAGAAATGAATTAGAATATCTAATATGACATATCTAAAAGAAATGAATTAGAACACCTAATATGACAGATCTAAAAGAAATGAATTAGAACACCTAATATGACAGATTTAACAGAAATGAATTAGCCCACCTAATATGACAGATTTAACAGAAATAAATTAGAACACCTAATATGACAGATCTAAAAGAAATGAATTAGCCCACCTAATATGACCGATTTATAAGAAATGAATTAGCTCACCTAATATATGACAGATTTAAATGAAATGAATTAGCTCTCCTAATATATGACAGATTTAAATGAAATGAATTAGCCCACCTAATATGACAGATTTAAAAGAAATGAATTACCCCACCTAATATGACAGATTTAAAAGAAATAAATTAGAACACCTAATATGACAGATTTAAAAGAAATGAATTAGCCTACCTATTATGACAGATTTAAAAGAAATGAATTAGCCCACCTAATATGACAGATTTAAAAGAAATGAATTAGCTCACCTAATATGACAGATCTAAAAGAAATGAATTAGCCCACCTAATATGACAGATTTAAAAGAAATGAATTAGCCCACCTAATATGACCGATTTAAAAGAAATGAATTAGCCCACCTAATATGACCGATTTAAAAGAAATGAATTAGCTCACCTTATATATGACAGATTTAAATGAAATGAATTAACTCACCTAATATATGACAGATTTAAATGAAATGAATTAGCCCACCTAATATGACAGATTTAAAAGAAATGAATTAGCCCACCTAATATGACAGATTTAACAGAAATAAATTAGAACACCTAATATGACAGATCTAAAAGAAATGATTAGCCCACCTAATATGACAGATCTAAAAGAAATAAATTAGAATATCTAATATGACAGATCTAAAAGAAATGAATTAGCCCACCTATTATGACAGATTTAAAAGAAATGAATTAGCCCACCTAATATGACAGATTTAACAGAAATGAATTAGCTCACCTAATATGACAGATCTAAAAGAAATGAATTAGCCCACCTAATATGACAGATTTAAAAGAAATGAATTAGCCCACCTAATATGACCGATTTAAAAGAAATGAATTAGCCCACCTAATATGACAGATTTAACAGAAATAAATTAGAACACCTAATATGACAGATTTAAAAGAAATGATTAGCCCACCTAATATGACAGATCTAAAAGAAATGAATTAGCTCACCTAATATATGACAGATTTAAATGAAATGAATTAGCCCACCTAATATGACAGATTTAAAAGAAATGAATTAGCCCACCTAATATGACAGATCTAAAAGAAATGAATTAGCCCACCTAATATGACAGATTTAACAGAAATAAATTAGAACACCTAATATGACAGATTTAAAAGAAATGATTAGCCCACCTAATATTACAGATCTAAAAGAAATGAATTAGAATATCTAATATGACAGATCTAAAAGAAATGAATTAGAACACCTAATATGACAGATCTAAAAGAAATGAATTAGAACACCTAATATGACAGATTTAACAGAAATGAATTAGCCCACCTAATATGACAGATTTAACAGAAATAAATTAGAACACCTAATATGACAGATCTAAAAGAAATGAATTAGCCCACCTAATGTGACCGATTTAAAAGAAATGAATTAGCTCACCTAATATATGACAGATTTAAATGAAATGAATTAGCTCACCTAATATATGACAGATTTAAATGAAATGAATTAGCCCACCTAATATGACAGATTTAAAAGAAATGAATTAGCCCACCTAATATGACAGATTTAACAGAAATAAATTAGAACACCTAATATGACAGATTTAAAAGAAATGATTAGCCCACCTAATATAAAAAAAAGTAAAGTACCCCCGTCACGCCAAGTGGCGTATAGGGAAATATGGTATTAGTGACCCTATATTTTACAGACCTTCAGTACATGATTTTTGGGGTAATGTGGTCAGTATTACGCCCGTGCTGCTTTACTTTCCCAGAAAAAATCCGGTACCCATTTAAGGCTGGGTGAACCCGAAAGCCGTCGTTTGGATCGAACCCTACCCCTTATCCGTGGTAGTCCAGTTCACAAACCACTGAGCTATCGCGGCTCCCCCACCTAATATGACAGATCTAAAAGAAATGAATTAGAATATCTAATATGACAGATCTAAAAGAAATTAATTAGAACACCTAATATGACAGGTCTAAAAGAAATGAATTAGAACACCTAATATGACAGATTTAACAGAAATGAATTAGCCCACCTAATATGACAGATTTAACAGAAATGAATTAGAACACCTAATATGACAGATTTAAAAGAAATGAATTAGCCCACCTAATGTGACAGATTTAAAAGAAATGAATTAGAATATCTAATATGACAGATTTAAAAGAAATGATTAGCCCACCTAATATGACAGATCTAAAAGAAATTAATTAGAATATCTAATATGACAGATCTAAAAGAAATGAATTAGAACACCTAATATGACAGATCTAAAAGAAATGAATTAGAACACCTAATATGACAGATCTAAAAGAAATGAATTAGAACACCTAATATGACAGATCTAAAAGAAATGAATTAGAACACCTAATATGACAGATCTAAAAGAAATAAATTAGCCCACCTAATATGACAGATCTAAAAGAAATGATTTACCCACCTAATATAACAGATCTAAAAGAAATGAATTAGCCCACCTAATATGACAGATCTAAAAGAAATGAATTAGAATACCTAATATGACAGATCTAAAAGAAATGAATTAGAACACCTAATATGACAGATCTAAAAGAAATGAATTAGAACACCTAATATGACAGATCTAAAAGAAATGAATTAGCCCACCTAATATGACAGATTTAAAAGAAATGAATTAGAATACCTAATATGAAAGATTTAAAATAAATGATTAGCCCACCTAATATGACAGATCTAAAAGGAATGAATTAGAATATCTAATATGACATATCTAAAAGAAATGAATTAGAATACCTAATATGACAGATCTAAAAGAAATGAATTAGAACACCTAATATGACAGATTTAACAGAAATGAATTAGCCCACCTAATATGACACATTTAAAAGAAATGAATTAGCTCACCTAATATGACAGATCTAAAAGAAATGAATTAGCCCACCTAATATGACAGATTTAAAAGAAATGAATTAGCCCACCTAATATGACCGATTTAAAAGAAATGAATTAGCCCACCTAATATGACCGATTTAAAAGAAATGAATTAGCTCACCTTATATATGACAGATTTAAATGAAATGAATTAGCTCACCTAATATATGACAGATTTAAATGAAATGAATTAGCCCACCTAATATGACCGATTTAAAAGAAATGAATTAGCCCACCTAATATGACAGATTTAACAGAAATGAATTAGAACACCTAATATGACAGATTTAAAAGAAATGAATTAGCCCACCTAATATGACAGATTAAAAAAAAATGAATTAGAATATCTAATATGACAGATTTAAAAGAAATGATTAGCCCACCTAATATGACAGATCTAAAAGAAATGAATTAGAATATCTAATATGACAGATCTGAAAGAAATGAATTAGAACACCTAATATGACAGATCTAAAAGAAATGAATTAGAACACCTAATATGACAGATCTAAAAGAAATGAATTAGCCCACCTAATATGACAGATCTAAAAGAAATGAATTAGCCCACCTAATATGACAGATTTAACAGAAATGAATTAGAACACCTAATATGACAGATTTAAAAGAAATGAATTAGCCCACCTAATATGACAGATTTAACAGAAATAAATTAGAACATCTAATATGACAGATTTAAAAGAAATGATTAGCCCACCTAATATGACCGTTTTAAAAGAAATGAATTAGCTCACCTAATATATGACAGATTTAAATGAAATGAATTAGAACACCTAATATGACAGATCTAAAAGAAATGAATTAGCCCACCTAATATGACAGATTTAAAAGAAATGAATTACCCCACCTAATATGACAGATTTAAAAGAAATAAATTAGAACACCTAATATGACAGATTTAAAAGAAATGAATTAGCCGACCTATTATGACAGATTTAAAAGAAATGAATTAGCCCACCTAATATGACAGATTTAAAAGAAATGAATTAGCTCACCTAATATGACAGATCTAAAAGAAATGAATTAGCCCACCTAATATGACAGATTTAAAAGAAATGAATTAGCCCACCTAATATGACCGATTTAAAAGAAATGAATTAGCCCACCTAATATGACCGATTTAAAAGAAATGAATTAGCTCACCTTATATATGACAGATTTAAATGAAATGAATTAGCTCACCTAATATATGACAGATTTAAATGAAATGAATTAGCCCACCTAATATGACAGATTTAAAAGAAATGAATTAGCCCACCTAATATGACAGATTTAACAGAAATAAATTAGAACACCTAATATGACAGATTTAAAAGAAATGATTAGCCCACCTAATATGACAGATCTAAAAGAAATGAATTAGAATATCTAATATGACAGATCTAAAAGAAATGAATTAGCCCACCTATTATGACAGATTTAAAAGAAATGAATTAGCCCACCTAATATGACAGATTTAAAAGAAATGAATTAGCTCACCTAATATGACAGATCTAAAAGAAATGAATTAGCCCACCTAATATGACAGATTTAAAAGAAATGAATTAGCCCACCTAATATGACCGATTTAAAAGAAATGAATTAGCCCACCTAATATGACAGATTTAACAGAAATAAATTAGAACACCTAATATGACAGATTTAAAAGAAATGATTAGCCCACCTAATATGACAGATCTAAAAGAAATGAATTAGCTCACCTAATATATGACAGATTTAAATGAAATGAATTAGCCCACCTAATATGACAGATTTAAAAGAAATGAATTAGCCCACCTAATATGACAGATTTAAAAGAAATGAATTAGCTCACCTAATATGACAGATCTAAAAGAAATGAATTAGCCCACCTAATATGACAGATTTAAAAGAAATGAATTAGCCCACCTAATATGACCGATTTAAACGAAATGAATTAGCCCACCTAATATGACAGATCTAAAAGAAATGAATTAGCTCACTTAATATATGACAGATTTAAATGAAATGAATTAGCTCACCTAATATATGACAGATTTAAATGAAATGAATTAGCCCACCTAATATGACAGATTTAACAGAAATAAATTAGAACACCTAATATGACAGATTTAAAAGAAATGATTAGCCCACCTAATATTACAGATCTAAAAGAAATGAATTAGAATATCTAATATGACAGATCTAAAAGAAATGAATTAGAACACCTAATATGACAGATCTAAAAGAAATGAATTAGAACACCTAATATGACAGATTTAACAGAAATGAATTAGCCCACCTAATATGACAGATTTAACAGAAATAAATTAGAACACCTAATATGACAGATCTAAAAGAAATGAATTAGCCCACCTAATATGACCGATTTAAAAGAAATGAATTAGCTCACCTAATATATGACAGATTTAAATGAAATGAATTAGCTCACCTAATATATGACAGATTTAAATGAAATGAATTAGCCCACCTAATATGACAGATTTAAAAGAAATGAATTAGCCCACCTAATATGACCGATTTAAACGAAATGAATTAGCCCACCTAATATGACAGATCTAAAAGAAATGAATTAGCTCACTTAATATATGACAGATTTAAATGAAATGAATTAGCTCACCTAATATATGACAGATTTAAATGAAATGAATTAGCCCACCTAATATGACAGATTTAACAGAAATAAATTAGAACACCTAATATGACAGATTTAAAAGAAATGATTAGCCCACCTAATATTACAGATCTAAAAGAAATGAATTAGAATATCTAATATGACAGATCTAAAAGAAATGAATTAGAACACCTAATATGACAGATCTAAAAGAAATGAATTAGAACACCTAATATGACAGATTTAACAGAAATGAATTAGCCCACCTAATATGACAGATTTAACAGAAATAAATTAGAACACCTAATATGACAGATCTAAAAGAAATGAATTAGCCCACCTAATATGACCGATTTAAAAGAAATGAATTAGCTCACCTAATATATGACAGATTTAAATGAAATGAATTAGCTCACCTAATATATGACAGATTTAAATGAAATGAATTAGCCCACCTAATATGACAGATTTAAAAGAAATGAATTAGCCCACCTAATATGACAGATTTAACAGAAATAAATTAGAACACCTAATATGACAGATTTAAAAGAAATGATTAGCCCACCTAATATAAAAAAAAGTAAAGTACCCCCGTCACGCCAAGTGGCGTATAGGGAAATATGGTATTAGTGACCCTATATTTTACAGACCTTCAGCACATGATTTTTGGGGTAATGTGGTCAGTATTACGCCCGTGCTGCTTTACTTTCCCAGAAAAAATCAGGTACCCATTTAAGGCTGGGTGAACCCGAAAGCCGTCGTTTGGGATCGAACCCTACTCCTTATCCGTGGTAGTCCAGTTCACAAACCACTGAGCTATCGCGGCTCCCCACCTAATATGACAGATCTAAAAGAAATGAATTAGAATATCTAATATGACAGATCTAAAAGAAATTAATTAGAACACCTAATATGACAGGTCTAAAAGAAATGAATTAGAACACCTAATATGACAGATTTAACAGAAATGAATTAGCCCACCTAATATGACAGATTTAACAGAAATGAATTAGAACACCTAATATGACAGATTTAAAAGAAATGAATTAGCCCACCTAATATGACAGATTTAAAAGAAATGAATTAGAATATCTAATATGACAGATTTAAAAGAAATGATTAGCCCACCTAATATGACAGATCTAAAAGAAATTAATTAGAATATCTAATATGACAGATCTAAAAGAAATGAATTAGAACACCTAATATGACAAATCTAAAAGAAATTAATTAGAACACCTAATATGACAGGTCTAAAAGAAATGAATTAGAACACCTAATATGACAGATTTAACAGAAATGAATTAGCCCACCTAATATGACAGATTTAACAGAAATGAATTAGAACACCTAATATGACAGATTTAAAAGAAATGAATTAGCCCACCTAATATGACAGATTTAAAAGAAATGAATTAGAATATCTAATATGACAGATTTAAAAGAAATGATTAGCCCACCTAATATGACAGATCTAAAAGAAATTAATTAGAATATCTAATATGACAGATCTAAAAGAAATGAATTAGAACACCTAATATGACAAATCTAAAAGAAATGAATTAGAACACCTAATATGACAGATCTAAAAGAAATAAATTAGCCCACCTAATATGACAGATCTAAAAGAAATGATTTACCCACCTAATATAACAGATCTAAAAGAAATGAATTAGAACACCTAATATGACAGATCTAAAAGAAATGAATTAGAATACCTAATATGACAGATCTAAAAGAAATGAATTAGAACACCTAATATGACAGATCTAAAAGAAATGAATTAGAACACCTAATATGACAGATCTAAAAGAAATGAATTAGCCCACCTAATATGACAGATTTAAAAGAAATGAATTAGAATACCTAATATGAAAGATTTAAAAGAAATGATTAGCCCACCTAATATGACAGATCTAAAAGGAATGAATTAGAATATCTAATATGACATATCTAAAAGAAATGAATTAGAACACCTAATATGACAGATCTAAAAGAAATGAATTAGAACACCTAATATGACAGATTTAACAGAAATGAATTAGCCCACCTAATATGACAGATTTAAAAGAAATGAATTAGCTCACCTAAAATGACAGATCTAAAAGAAATGAATTAGCCCACCTAATATGACAGATTTAAAAGAAATGAATTAGCCCACCTAATATGACCGATTTAAAAGAAATGAATTAGCCCACCTAATATGACCGATTTAAAAGAAATGAATTAGCTCATCTTATATATGACAGATTTAAATGAAATGAATTAGCTCACCTAATATATGACAGATTTAAATGAAATGAATTAGCCCACCTAATATGACAGATTTAAAAGAAATGAATTAGCCCACCTAATATGACAGATTTAACAGAAATAAATTGGAACACCTAATATGACAGATTTAAAAGAAATGATTAGCCCACCTAATATGACAGATCTAAAAGAAATGAATTAGAATATCTAACTTGACATATCTAAACGAAATGAATTAGAATACCTAATATGACAGATCTAAAAGAAATGAATTAGAACACCTAATATGACAGATTTAACAGAAATGAATTAGCCCACCTAATATGACAGATCTAAAAGAAATGAATTAGCCCACCTAATATGACAGATTTAAAAGAAATGAATTAGCCCACCTAATACGACCGATTTAAAAGAAATGAATTAGCTCACCTAAAATGACAGATCTAAAAGAAATGAATTAGCCCACCTAATATGACAGATTTAAAAGAAATGAATTAGCCCACCTAATATGACCGATTTAAAAGAAATGAATTAGCCCACCTAATATGACCGATTTAAAAGAAATGAATTAGCTCATCTTATATATGACAGATTTAAATGAAATGAATTAGCTCACCTAATATATGACAGATTTAAATGAAATGAATTAGCCCACCTAATATGACAGATTTAAAAGAAATGAATTAGCCCACCTAATATGACAGATTTAACAGAAATAAATTGGAACACCTAATATGACAGATTTAAAAGAAATGATTAGCCCACCTAATATGACAGATCTAAAAGAAATGAATTAGAATATCTAACTTGAAATATCTAAACGAAATGAATTAGAATACCTAATATGACAGATCTAAAAGAAATGAATTAGAACACCTAATATGACAGATTTAACAGAAATGAATTAGCCCACCTAATATGACAGATTTAAAAGAAATGAATTAGCTCACCTAATATGACAGATCTAAAAGAAATGAATTAGCCCACCTAATATGACAGATTTAAAAGAAATGAATTAGCCCACCTAATACGACCGATTTAAAAGAAATGAATTAGCCCACCTAATATGACGATTTAAAAGAAATGAATTAGCTCACCTTATATATGACAGATTTAAATGAAATGAATTAGCTCACCTAATATATGACAGATTTAAATGAAATGAATTAGCCCACCTAATATGACAGATTTAAAAGAAATGAATAAGCCCACCTAACATGACAGATTTAACAGAAATAAATTAGAACACCTAATATGACAGATTTAAAAGAAATGATTAGCCCACCTAATATGACAGATCTAAAAGAAATGAATTAGAATATCTAATATGGCAGATCTAAAAGAAATGAATTAGAACACCTAATATGACAGATCTAAAAGAAATGAATTAGCCCACCTATTATGACAGATTTAAAAGAAATGAATTAGCCCACCTAACATGACAGATTTAAAAGAAATGAATTAGCTCACCTAATATGACAGATCTAAAAGAAATGAATTAGCCCACCTAATATGACAGATTTAAAAGAAATGAATTAGCCCACCTAATATGACCGATTTAAAAGAAATGAATTAGCCCACCTAATATGACAGATCTAAAAGAAATGAATTAGCTCACCTAATATATGACAGATTTAAATGAAATGAATTAGCTCACCTAATATATGACAGATTTAAATGAAATGAATTAGCCCACCTAATATGACAGATTTAACAGAAATAAATTAGAACACATAATATGACAGATTTAAAAGAAATGATTAGTCCACCTAATATGACAGATCTAAAAGAAATGAATTAGAATATCTAATATGACAGATCTAAAAGAAATGAATTAGAACACCTAATATGACAGATCTAAAAGAAATGAATTAGAACACCTAATATGACAGATTTAACAGAAATGAATTAGCCCACCTAATATGACAGCTTTAACAGAAATAAATTAGAACACCTAATATGACAGATCTAAAAGAAATGAATTAGACCACCTAATATGACCGATTTAAAAGAAATGAATTAGCTCACCTAATATATGACAGATTTAAATGAAATGAATTTGCTCACCTAATATATGACAGATTTAAATGAAATGAATTAGCCCACCTAATATGACAGATTTAAAAGAAATGATTAGCCCACCTAATATAAAAAAAAAGTAAAGTACCCCCGTCACGCCAAGTGGCGTATAGGGAAATATGGTGTTAGTGACCCTATATTTTACAGACCTTCAGCACATGATTTTTGGGGTAATGTGGTCAGTATTACGCCCGTGCTGCTTTACTTTCCCAGAAAAAATCAGGTACCCATTTAAGGCTGGGTGAACCCGAAAGCCGTCGTTTGGGATCGAACCCTACCCCTTATCCGTGGTAGTCCAGTTCACAAACCACTGAGCTATCGCGGCTCCCCCACCTAATATGACAGATCTAAAAGAAATGAATTAGAATATCTAATATGACAGATCTAAAAGAAATTAATTAGAACACCTAATATGACAGGTCTAAAAGAAATGAATTAGAACACCTAATATGACAGATTTAACAGAAATGAATTAGCCCTCCTAATATGACAGATTTAACAGAAATGAATTAGAACACCTAATATGACAGATTTAAAAGAAATGAATTAGCCCACCTAATATGACAGATTTAAAAGAAATGTATTAGAATACCTAATATGACAGATTTAAAAGAAATGATTAGCCCACCTAATATGACAGATCTAAAAGAAATGAATTAGAATATCTAATATGACAGATCTAAAAGAAATGAATTAGAACACCTAATATGACAGATCTAAAAGAAATGAATTAGAACACCTAATATGACAGATCTAAAAGAAATGAATTAGAACACCTAATATGACAGATCTAAAAGAAATGAATTAGAACACCTAATATGACAGATCTAAAAGAAATGAATTAGCCCACCTAATATGACAGATCTAAAAGAAATGATTTACCCACCTAATATAACAGATCTAAAAGAAATGAATTAGCCCACCTAATATTACAGATCTAAAAGAAATGAATTAGAATACCTAATATGACAGATCTAAAAGAAATGAATTAGAACACCTAATATGAAAGATCTAAAAGAAATGAATTAGAACACCTAATATGACAGATCTAAAAGAAATGAATTAGCCCACCTAATATGACAGATTTAAAAGAAATGAATTAGAATACCTAATATGAAAGATTTAAAAGAAATGATTAGCCCACCTAATATGACAGATCTAAAAGGAATGAATTAGAATATCTAATATGACATATCTAAAAGAAATGAATTAGAACACCTAATATGACAGATCTAAAAGAAATGAATTAGAACACCTAATATGACAGATCTAAAGGAATGAATAAGAACACCTAATATGACAGATCTAAAAGAAATGAATAAGAACACCTAATATGACAGATCTAAAAGAAATGAATTAGAACACCTAATATAACAGATCTAAAAGATATGAATTAGAACACCTAATATGACAGATCTAAAAGAAATGAATTAGCCCACCTAATATGACAGATCTAAAAGAAATGAAAAAAATCTCATTCATATTATCTCAATTTTTGGCCCGATCTCACAGATTTTTACTGTCTCCTTCTCACTATTGCTACCAATATTACAAGGGTAGAGAAGGAAAGGGTATACACAGAAAGAGAGAGTGGGAAGAGTGCTTTATCACATGGATATGAGACACACGAGAAAGGTGCTTTATCACATGGATATGAGACACACGAGAAAGGTGGTTTATCACATGGATATGAGACACACGAGAAAGGTGCTTTATCACATGCATATGAGAAACACGAGAAAGGTGGTTTATCACATGGATATGAGACACACGAGAAAGGTGGTTTATCACATGGATATGAGACACTCGAGAAAGGTGCTTTATCACATGGATATGAGACACACGAGAAAGGTGGTTTATCGCATGGATATGAGACACTCGAGAAAGGTGCTTTATCACATGGATATGAGACACACAAGAAAGGTGGTTTATCACATGGATATGAGACACTCGAGAAAGGTGCTTTATCACATGGATATGAGACACACGAGAAAGTTGGTTTATCACATGGATATGAGACACACGAGAAAGGTGGTTTATCTCATGGATATGAGACACACGAGAAAGGTGGTTTATCTCATGGATATGAGACACACGAGAAAGGTGGTTTATCACATGGATATGAGACACACGAGAAAGGTGGTTTATCAGATGGATATGAGACACACAAGAAAGGTGGTTTATCACATGGATATGAGACACACGAGAAAGGTGGTTTATCACATGGATATGAGACACACGAGAAATGTGCTTTATCACATGGATATGAGACACACGAGAAAGGTGGTTTATCTCATGGATATGAGACACACGAGAAAGGTGGTTTATCTCATGGATATGAGACACACGAGAAAGGTGGTTTATCACATGGATATGAGACACACGAGAAAGGTGGTTTATCACATGGATATGAGACACACAAGAAAGGTGGTTTATCACATGGATATGAGACACACGAGAAAGGTGGTTTATCACATGGATATGAGACACACGAGAAAGGTGGTTTATCACATGGATATGAGACACGCGAGAAAGGTGGTTTATCACATGGATATGAGACACGCGAGAAAGGTGGTTTATCTCATGGATATGAGACACGCGAGAAAGGTGGTTTATCACATGGATATGAGACACGCGAGAAAGGTGGTTTATCCCATGGAGATGAGACACACGAGAAAGGTGGTTTATCACATGGATATAAGACACACGAGAGAGGTGATTTATCACATGGATATGAGACACACGAGAAAGGTTGTTTATCCCATGGATATGAGCCACACGAGAAAGGTGCTTTATCACATGGATATGAGACACGCGAGAAGGGTGGTTTTTCACATGGATATGAGACACGCGAGAAAGGTGGTTTATCACATGGATATAAGACACACGAGAAAGGTGGTTTATCACATGGATATGAGACACGCGATATGGGTGGTTTGTCACATGGATATGAGACACGCGAGAAGGGTGGTTTGTCACATGGATATGAGACACGCGAGAAGGGTGGTTTGTCACATGGATATGAGACACGCGATATGGGTGGTTTGTCACATGGATATGAGACACGCGAGAAGGGTGGTTTGTCACATGGATATGAGACACGCGAGAAAGGTGGTTTATCACATGGATATGAGACACGCGATATGGGTGGTTTGTCACATGGATATGAGACACGCGAGAAAGGTGGTTTATCACATGGATATGAGACACGCGAGAAGGGTGGTTTGTCACATGGATATGAGACACGCGAGAAAGGTGGTTTATCACATGGATATGAGACACGCGATATGGGTGGTTTATCACATGGATATGAGACACGCGAGAAAGGTGGTTTATCACATGGATATGAGACACACGAGAAGGGTGGTTTATCTCATGGATATGAGACACACGAGAAAGGTGGTTTGTCACATGGATATGAGCCACACGAGAAAGGTGGTTTATCACATGGATATGAGACACACGAGAAAGGTGGTTTGTCACATGGATATGAGCCACACGAGAAAGGTGGTTTATCACATGGATATGAGCCACACGAGAAAGGTGGTTTGTCACATGGATATGAGCCACACGAGAAAGGTGGTTTATCACATGGATATGAGACACACGAGAAAGGTTGTTTATCCCATGGATATGAGACACGCGAGCATGGTGGTTTATCACATGGATATGAGACACGCGAGAAGGGTGGTTTATCACATGGATATGAGACACGCGAGAAGGGTGGTTTATCACATGGATATGAGCCACACGAGAAAGGTGCTTTATCACATGGATATGAGACACACGAGAAGGGTGGTTTATCTCATGGATATGAGACACGCGAGAAGGGTGGTTTGTCACATGGATATGAGCCACACGAGAAAGGTGGTTTGTCACATGGATATGAGCCACACGAGAAAGGTGGTTTGTCACATGGATATGAGCCACACGAGAAAGGTGGTTTATCACATGGATATGAGACACACGAGAAAGGTGGTTTATCACATGGATATGAGCCACACGAGAAAGGTGGTTTATTTCATGGATATGAGACACGCGAGAAGGGTGGTTTATCACATGGATATGAGACACGCGAGAAAGGTGGTTTATCACATGGATATGAGACACACGAGAAGGGTGGTTTATCTCATGGATATGAGACACGCGAGAAGGGTGGTTTGTCACATGGATATGAGCCACACGAGAAAGGTGGTTTGTCACATGGATATGAGCCACACGAGAAAGGTGGTTTATCACATGGATATGAGCCACACGAGAAAGGTGGTTTATCACATGGATATGAGACACACGAGAAAGGTGGTTTATCACATGGATATGAGCCACACGAGAAAGGTGGTTTATCACATGGATATGAGCCACACGAGAAAGGTGCTTTATCACATGGATATGAGACACACGAGAAGGGTGGTTTATCACATGGATATGAGCCACACGAGAAAGGTGCTTTATCACATGGATATGAGCCACACGAGAAAGGTGCTTTATCACATGGATATGAGCCACACGAGAAAGGTGCTTTATCACATGGATATGAGACACACGAGAAAGGTGCTTTATCACATGGATATGAGCCACACGAGAAAGGTGCTTTATCACATGGATATGAGACACGAGAGAAAGGTGCTTTATCACATGGATATGAGACACACGAGAAAGGTGCTTTATCACATGGATATGAGCCACACGAGAAAGGTGCTTTATCACATGGATATGAGCCACACGAGAAAGGTGCTTTATCACATGGATATGAGACACGAGAGAAGGGTGGTTTGTCACATGGATATGAGACACACGAATTTAGTGTTAATGTGAACTGAGAGGTTGAAGGACAGAAGGCTCGAGACACGCTTGAACGGAGAACAGGTAAAAACTAAATTCATCATTATCATCATTGAGTGCCGTCTCTGCGTCGAAGGTTGGCTACCATGGAGCGCCATTCTCTCTTGTCTCTGGCTTTGATGGTGCAGATTGTCATAGGCTGACTTGTCCATCTTTTGATGTTACTCGTCCATGTTAGTCTTGGTCTGCCACTGCCTCTTTTACCTTGTATTTTCCCCTCCAAGATTACTTTTAGTAGGATGTTGTGTCTTTTAACATGCCCAAAAATCTCATTTGTCTTGTTTAAAATGTGTTTATTAGTTCTCTTTTCATTTTTAGTTGTTTAAAGTTTCTTCATCGTTTGTTTTCTTTTCTTTCCATCCAATTCTACTTATTCTTATATAAATCCATATTTCAAAGGCTTCAATTTTCTGTTCTGTTTTCTTGTCTTGCACCATACAGGAATGTTGAGAAGATAAAACATTTGCTACTCTTAGTTTTAGCCCTGGTGTTATTTGTTTTGATTTTAGTATATTTTTCATGGCATTAAAATTACTTTTTGTAAACCATGAATATAAGTCCAGAGTAAAATGGTTAACAAAGTTCTGAGAGAGAAGTCAACATCATCATCAAGTACCGTGCTTACTGGCGTAGGTGATCATGTCTCTCCACAATTTTCGATTTCGGCAGCTATTTGTCATTTCTGTTGTTGACCATCTGCCAAGCCATTCTCTTAAGCTGCCAGTTATTTTTTCTCTTTGCTTCCCTCTATCTCTTCGTCCCTCAATTTTTTCAGTTGTTACAATATATTCCAGTTGTTCTCTTCTCATTACATGGTTAAAAAATGATGATTGTCTATTCCTAATATTGGAAATTAGTTCTCTTTTTGCTTTGACTTCTTTCAGAACTTCAGAGAGAGAAGTAGCGCATTAATAAAAATAGTTCAGCTTTAATTTGATACAAGTCGGTTAACCGTAGGGTTTATTTGTATTAGCAGCTTCACCGAAGTATATGTGTTCAGTATTTTGAATATTTTCTAAATGCAAGCACAACATATACGACGTATACAACTTATACGTTATACAAGCACAACGTATTCAGGTGCAGGCTCAGGTGACATGTATTAGAATACAGCTTGTATTTCCGTGTCATAGTCAGTCAACAGGTGTAAACATATTTTAAATATTTATAGAACAGTCAATCACTAAAGATAATCTGATAATATATTCACCCATGACGGTTCGCAAGCTTTCATGCTTAACGCTTTCCGTACGTTTCGCCGCATGGTGCCCCACTCTCAATTTAATTTGTGTAAACTGACATCAAACCATATTCTTTTTACATGCATTGTATCATCTTGGTTTTGTTGAAATCTAATTCCTTGTTCAATTATCTAACCATTCATGTATAATATGTTATGTGTTAGATAAATATAAATATGTAGATTTATTCTTCAAATCATGACAAATTCTAACCATTCATGTATAATATGTTATGTGTTAGATAAATATAAATATGTAGATTTATTCTTCAAATCATGACAAATTCTAACCATTCATGTATAATATGTTATGTGTTAGATAAATATAAATATGTAGATTTATTCTTCAAATCATGACAAATTCTAACCATTCATGTATAATGTTATGTGTTAGATAAATATAAATATGTAGATTTATTCTTCAAATCATGACAAATTCTAACCATTCATGTATAATATGTTATGTGTTAGATAAATATAAATATGTAGATTTATTCTTCAAATCATGACAAATTCTAACCATTCATGTATAATATGTTATGTGTTAGATAAATATAAATATGTAGATTTATTCTTCAAATCATGACAAATTCTAACCATTCATATATAATATGTTATGTGTTAGATAAATATAAATATGTAGATTTATTCTTCAAATCATGACAAATTCTAACCATTCATATATAATATGTTATGTGTTAGATAAATATAAATATGTAGATTTATTCTTCAAATCATGACAAATTCTAACCATTCATGTATAATGTTATGTGTTAGATAAATATAAATATGTAGATTTATTCTTCAAATCATGACAAATTCTAACCATTCATGTATAATATGTTATGTGTTAGATAAATATAAATATGTAGATTTATTCTTCAAATCATGACAAATTCTAACCATTCATGTATAATATGTTATGTGTTAGATAAATATAAATATGTAGATTTATTCTTCAAATCATGACAAATTCTAACCATTCATATATAATATGTTATGTGTTAGATAAATATAAATATGTAGATTTATTCTTCAAATCATGACAAATTCTAACCATTCATATATAATATGTTATGTGTTAGATAAATATAAATATGTAGATTTATTCTTCAAATCATGACAAATTGTGTCTGGCATCTCTTCCGTTGCATTGATCAAAAGCTTCCGTATGGAAAGAGTTAAAGAGCAGAAGACTCCAAACATGACCGGACGTCATGCGGGCCAGTGACGTCTCTTCCCCTCTTTGGGTTTCTAGAACTTAAAAAGCTGAAACACTTGTACCGGCTTGTTCGATGTCGAGCTGTTCTGATAATCAGATTGATCATTGCCTATTCCAGAAATGTTTATGTAAGCAGTTACGTGTCGCTTTATAATAATAGGAAATGCACGAGTTTAGCGACATAAATTGAAGTGATTTCCCATAATTGTAGAGAAAAGGAAAAAAAAAAAACACGAGGGTAAGGTCCTGTTCTCTAAACCAAAATAATAAAATAAAAGGCGTTAGTGATGAAGATTGAGATAATTGATATAATAGTATGTGAGAAACACTGTAGTTTTATTGTGTGACGTCAACTAGGGGAGATCACTTTAATTTATGTCGTTAAACTCGTAAATTACCCAACAATAATTACACAAATAAGTAGAATTTTACCGCATTTACTGGGTCATCATAATTATTGTTATTATCCATCTCCCGTCACAACAATGTGGACTAAGTTCCCACTAAATCGACCTGGAACAACACAAATCCCACATTTTACGTGCCTGGACAGTCTTTACACTCCAGAACATGGCCTCCATACACGTACATCGTGCAAGTGTGTTCTAAAAATGACAATCTTGTCCCATGCAAATCGTGTAGATAGTCAAGTAGAGAGGCATTCGTGAAAACCGTCCACTGAAGGCTAGATTCATGGAAGCAACGAGATATATATGCAACTTCATATCATGTTGAATGTCGGCGGATGGTGAAGAAGAATGTAATTGAATTGTTTTGGAAACGCAAATATGATAAGTGTATTTTACGTTTTGCCATATTTACAGATTTTCAAATCTTTCACATTCCTTTATTTGGCTTGTACACAAAGTTTGCTCACTCTGACCACAGCCATCTATAGGTTTACAAAGGCCTACGGGCTGGCAGAAAATTCCCGGAAAAACTCCGCCTAGCATGACGTTTTCAGCTTTCTAGCGGGGGCTGTTGTGGGTACAGTGACGTCAGCTGTCTAGAGCTCCTATAGCTGATTAATGTCATACTAGGTGGAGGGTTTCCAGTTTTATATTCTGCAGGAGTACGGGGAAATGAAAGAGCGGATAGGTTGGTTAGCTGCGCTGTCGTTGAGGACGGTCAACCAATGGATCGGGCGGACATCATCAATGCACTCCGAGATGTGGGAAGCGCACAGGACTTCGATGACCACAAATCCACGTCACTTCTTCGGATGAAAGAGATGGGAGTTAAGATGGACACAGCCAGAAATGAGAAACTTAGTGGGTGTGTAAGAAGACTAATCAACCAACACAGAACTGGTGTCGTCAGTCGCTGGACACTGAGGGAATTGCTGAGGAGGGGTCTGTGCACCTATGGACATGTTCGGAAGGCAATGATGATGACCCGCAAATAACTCAATATTCTGTCCGCGGGTCCTTGTAAATCTATAGTTGGCTACGCTCTGACTAAGGTCATCTATAGTTTTACTAAGACCTGTGGGCTGAAAGGGAAATCCTGGAATCGCACAAACCTTGTGACGTCTTCAGCCATTCAAACTATAGACTGCTAACGCCATTTTACTCACAACCGCCCCTCTCGCACGCTGAAAACGTCACAAGGTTTGAGTGATTACTTTCAGTTCGCGGGCCAATACTATAGATGGCTGTGTTCTAACCACCGACAGCAAAAAACATAGACTAAAACACAAGAACAAAGCATTCGTAAACTGAAGGGGACCTCGGTAGCCTAGTTGGGAGAACCACTCGACTGGGCTACCGATGTCGGGACAACCCGTGTTCTATCCCCGCTGGAAACAGTGTGAATTGTACTCGCGGTTGGAAAAGAAATACCCCCGCGGTCGACCCAGCCGCTGGCAGAAATGGGTATCAGGGTAGCACTCTGGGAAGGTGAGGAATGCCGCCTCGCATCGTGAGTTTCGATGCTGGAAGCGACACTATCCAGAAGTCTCCGAAGTCCAGAGTCCTCTGTCCAGAAGTCTGGACAGGCGGCCGAGCACATATGGGTGAAAACTCGTGTGCTAAGACGCCGATTCAAGTCTCGTCTTTTACCTTTACCTTTACCTTTAACTTTACCTTTAACTTTACCTTTACCTTTACCTTTATTCGTAAACAAAACAAAAATCGAAAAGGACAGTCAATATATATTGACATAACACACATACACAGCTATGACTCAAATATCCAAGGTCAGGGCTCCTATCCTGTTTATGTGATTTACCTATGACTCATGCCTACTTTTATATGTTTCATGTGAACAGTTCAAACTTGTTTAATGTTTGTAATAGATTCATACCTTATAATCACGCAGGTGTACGTACATAGATTCATACTTTATAATCACTCATGTGTACGTACATAGATTCATACTTTACAATCACTCATGTGTATGTACATAGATTCATACTTTATAATCACTCATGTGTACGTACATAGATTCATACTTTATAATCACTAATGTGTACGTACATAGATTCATACTTTATAATCACTCATGTGTACGCACATAGATTCATACTTTATAATCACTCATGTGTACGCACATAGATTTATACTTTATAATCACTCATGTGTACGTACATAGATTCATACTTTATAATCACTCATGTGTACGTACATAGATTCATACTTTATAATCACTCATGTGTACGCACATAGATTCATACTTTATAATCACTCATTGTGCACGTACATTGCAAGGAATAGTATCTGTTATGTGCCAGTTCATGAAATGTCTTATATTATAATTATTGTTTCCTGTTTCTCCCCTCGACGCTGAAAGGCAGATGAGGAATGGAAAGAAGAAAAAGTTTCCTGTTTGTTCCATTAGTAGTAGTAAAATTAGTAGTAGTATTCGTAGTGGCAGTAGTAAAATTAGTAGTCATCATCATCATGAACCCTGCCGGTTGGCGTAGGCGATCATGTCCCTCCA